>JAMPIV010017364.1:102500-358722 GCA_024509875.1 Oreohelix idahoensis
GTTCTAGTGATAAATAAACTTAATTAACCTTAAGTTATTGTGTTGGTATGGAGCCGCGGTAGCATAGTGGTTAGTGCACTGGCTTCCTAGCGCAGTGGTCTATGGTTCGATCCCCAGATGAGGCGGAAATTTTTTAGGCCACAAACGGCTCCTGGGTCGACCCAGCCCCAAATGGGTACCAGAGCTACTCTGGGAAGGTTAAGGCGGCCGGCGTGATGCCGACCACATCACCCCTCGTGTGCCGACGGTCAAGATAATATGGGCCTAACACCATATTCCCAATATGCCTCAATGGGCGTGTAACGGGTTCCTTTACCTTTACCTTTTATTGTGTTGGTCAACCCCTACCCATATATGCTATCCATAGTTTGTTTTCACGTTTGTGCGTGTTTGTCACATAATTGTGTGCACGTGGCTGCAGTGTAACTTGTATTTTGTATAAGGAGAGAAAGTGCGTCTGATTTAAATATAGTCGTACAGATAGGCTGGATTAGAGAAATTACTCAATCCAGAGACTGTTCTTTCTCTTACACTATCACCTCGTGAGAAAAACTATTTCTTACACCTTACTCTCACATAGTTATCACTATCACCTCGGCTCGGACAGGACCATAACAATCTCATACCTATCTTATAAAATCTACGACAGGTGTCTACCTTTGACTGCAGGCCACTAATACCACTCACTTGTTCCAAAGACAGCACGACCAATTGGTACCACCGACAAATATCATGAAATAATAGAGAATAAATACGCTCGTGAGTATTTCCTGAAGCAAAATCAGCCTTCCCTCCTCCCCCCCCCTCCCCCTTGCCTTTTCATTCCACCATTCCATCTGCCTCAGAACTTTACCCCTCTGAACATTAATATTAATCCAAGTGAGCGGAAAACATCCATTGCATTTATATTGAACATTTACATATGCACTGGTTAAAATGGTTAATATGGAACTTGGGACTACCTATGCTTTCGGATGTCTATGAGAAACCCGCATAAAGCAATCACCAGCCCTTTCAGTGGGGGTTCATGAAATCCTCATTTTATATGCTGAGGTTGCCAGCGTCGTATGACGTGGACATCCAATAGCAATTTTCACATGTTAATAATGCAATACAAAGAATAATAAAATGTACACCTTACCATGAAATCTCTTTTGAGAATACCGACTTCTGGCTCGGAGAAATCGTTAAGGCAACTTGTTTAAGATGCCTCTTACACGTGGTCTGGGATGTTACTTTGCAAATAGAATCCCACTATTACTTAGCCTTCAGGTTCCTAGGATTCCGGGCTTTCCGTATTAATGACAAACGCACAAATAAATGAGTTGTTTAAAATCCTCATTTATGGTATGCCAGCTTTCATCTATTATCGCATTTACAAGTTCACTCTCAAATGTCTCGCCAGATATATATTATCTATAATTATCATCACAGGTAACTTCGAGGGAAGTGACTGCAGCTCCTAGTATAGTCCGTTCGGGAATTCGTGCCCACAGAAAGTGTCAATTTTCTCCAAAACTGTTTGTTGTATGGACATGAATTTTTGCATGCAGTCTTAGATTTTCGAGCAGTTATTAATATATTTTTTGCCCTTACAAAACTCATGTCATGTTCGAATTTTCTTCTTTACGTTATATAAAAAACTCTTACTGTTGTCTGGGTTAATTTTTAGTAGTTTTACAGGAAAAGTTACAAGATCCGTTCAAAAAATATTCTTTTTTGTTTCAATTAGTTACTCACGACTGTGTACAATAAGTGCGCACTCGTGCGGAACTGTAGTCACTACACTAATTCAAACACACAAAAATATTTTTGAACGGATCTTGTAACTTTTCTGTAAAACTAAGAAAAATTAACCCAGACAACGGTAAGAGTTTTTTATATAACGTAAAGAAGAAAATTCGAGCATGACATGAGTTTTGTAAGGGCAAAAAATATATTAATAACTGCACGGAAAATCTAAGACTGCATGCAAAAATTCATGTCCATACAACAAACAGTTTTGGAGAAAATTGACACTTTCTGTGGGCACGAATTTCCGAACGGACTATAGCTTGTATTACACTGAAGCGACATAACCGGATTGGGTTGCGCAAGTCTAAACAAACAATTCACGCCTGAAGTCAGTCTGGTGCAATCACTGTGACAAAACGGTTTTGTGCATATTCTTTTGTGCCCCTCTCACTCTCGTTCTCCGGCAGTATCACTTCATTTCTTTATTTCTGTCTTTCATCGTCCTATTATTTGGCTTAATCTTTGCCCTACATTATTTTTGCTGTGACCACTCCCAGACATATTAGCGTTCCGCCAGGGGAATTGTAACAATACTCAGTTAATTACACCGGTTAGCGGTAATACGTTTATCTCTTTGAAAGAGACGGCAGTTGTTTGTGCAACGTGGTATCGCACGAACACGCACGGAAAGCCAGATTGCTATTTATGGAAGCCGCCTGAGGGACGGGCGAACACACCAGTGATAATTAGATAATCGTTTCATCTGAGCCCTCTCGGTATCAATATTGCCGATAATCTGTCTGTGGGAGACAATATTGGAAGGTAGCATCTGGACATCATATGAGTGTACAGATGGTGGTTATGAGTTTTGCACAAAATGCAAGCGGAAGAATTACAGCATTATAAATAGGTCACGCGATGGAATTTTAAAATGTAATATTTTAAAACACGGGCGGAGATTATGAATTTAAACACCTCTACCCAGAAAGTGCCAAAGAGCTAACCATTGGTTTGATTTGAGAGACGGGACATAAGATGACTTTCATTGGAAGTTAGTCTAAAAGTACAACCTTGGATTTGAACTGAGAAATTAGAGATATAATCTAGCGAAATAGGAGTTAAAAATCAGACAACATCACAACTTCAAACTAGCAACTCCCAGAAGCCAGAGAAAGAAGGATCGGACTAAGGATTCCAAAATTATAAGTGACAGATCGGAAGTATTTGGGCAACTTTACAACTTAAAAGTAAATCCGCATATTTAAATATACAGACTGGAAACTTAAAGGACAGACCGGAGTATTGGGGCAACTTTAAAACTTAAAAAAGTAAACCCGCATGTTACATACAAAATCTGGATGCCTAAAGAACCTTATTACCCGTCATAAGAGGATTACTAATGTTTCCCAGGCCAAGTGATTCGCAGAACACCCGTCATAAGAGGACTACTAACATTTCCAAGACCAAGGGATTCGCAGATCACTTGCTACGAGAGGATTACTATAATTTCCCAGACCAAGTGATTCAAAGCATCTAATAAAGTGCTGTGTCCATTCTAACTGTGAGAGGAGATTGTGTTCCCACAAGTTACTTTGGGGTAAGTGTAAATATTTATTTTACAAATGTGAATTTGACATATTTTTCTTGCTAAATGGTTATATATGAGACTGGCAACCTCAACATATGAAAATAGTATATAAATAAACCACTACAGCAAGCTCTGGTGATTTCTTCTTGCTAGTCGTACAGACAACCGAAAGCAGGTATGACCCCAGACTCCGACTAACGCAATGATGAGTGATGATTACATCACGTGTGCATCAAGTGTTTCATATCATTTTGTGAGATATATGTACCTTGTTACTTGTAATTGAGGCAAATCATGGCAGTTCGCGCTGTCCAGACACATTTCCCCATTTTAATACTCAGAATAATATTGGTGATTTCTAATCATCTTCTCTGAGTTACGCTGTGTATACTCAAAAGAATAATTATTCAGAGAGAATAACATTGGTGGGTGTACAGCGAGACAATGCGCGTGTTAATTTGCAGCCCACAAATGTACTTAGCAGAGGCATTTGTTTTTATTTTGTCTAAAAGATCGTAGTATTAAGCTACCAGACCGTTTGGAGAACGAAGCTACCAGACTGTGAAGTGTCATCATCACAAAAGAATCGACAAAAACCAAGGCTGCAAGACTCGCTCATAAAAGTTAAGTGCTATCTAACAGGCACCAGCGAACAGACATTATAATTTAATTTTAAATTTAATTTAAATCCTCAAACCAAATCTCGATGAAGAGAAATTTAATTTCCTCTAAAATTCACCACCATTTCATCACTATTTTAACTTGTTAAAACTAATTGATTATTAAATGTGTTGCATGTTATTTTAAACTAAACAATCACAGTTGATTCAGTTATTATAAGTTAAAGCATACGTATGAGGAAGACATTAATATATATCTACATTTAGACAGATATTTACATTTACAGAGCTAATTCTTATAAAAAGGGAATTTCGCTTGATTTACACCAGCTGGGGGCTTGTACGGGCTATAACAATTGCTTAATTCTTCATAAAAGCGGCGGACCGATAATGTTAACAATTGCTCAGCCAATGCCGCATTGCTCTTGACTTCGGAAAGATCTTATGAAACTCCCTGGGGATAGAAGCGTCTTTACCCTTCTATCTACAACTCTGCCAAGATTAATCTTATGCGAAGGTAGACACCTTTGACTACCCATGTTAGATACGCTTGCGTTGTGGCCACTGGTGGACCACTACTGCAAAGCAGGGGAGGCAATCCGTGACAATCATTTAAGCGATTACAATTAATCCTTAAGGATGGCCAATGACGCCTTGGCTTAACTGGGGCACATATTTCTGTGCTCCGAAAATGAGAAATAAATAGAAAATGGCAGAGAGAGAGAGAGAGAGAGAGAGAGAGAGAGAGAGAGAGAGAGAGAGAGAGAGAGAGAGAGAGAGAGAGAGAGAGAGAGAGAGAGAGAGAGAGAGAGAGAGAGAGAGAGAGAGAGAGAGAGAAAATACGCAAAAGAGAACAAACCACAGAAAATAGGGAAAAACAATTTTAAAAAATACCGGTGAAGCTCAAGCTACGATCACAAAATTTGAAGCGCGAACATAGCACAGTTTACTGTAATAATTTGGCTTAGCTTGACGAAGGCATTGCCGTAGCAACGTGGGCTATAGAATATAGAACAATTGTGATCAAGAAAAATTGTTTAACCAATAATACTTCTTAACTTTCCTATTTTTGAAGCATAGATCAAATAGCAAACATGTATATAGCGCTTCCAGACAACCTCTTGTGGAATAATAGATGAGAAGATTATGTTAAAGATGGATAGGACACATATTGAGAAAACCTGTTGATAGCATTACCAGACAGTCCTTGTTCTGGAATCCTCAGAGTAAGAGAGAAAGAAGGAAATCAAAGAAAACATGGAGAAGAGAAGTGGGGGGCAGACATGAAAGGAATCAATAAGACATGCAAAGACCTGGAGCTGATGGCACAGGTCAGGAAGACCTGGTATAAGTTGGAGGCCTATGCTGACTTCAGCAGGCAATTATATGGGAATGTTTTCCTACCTTTTGACTTTTCGTGACTTCCATGCAAGGCAGCAGTTTAGTTTCACTAAATGACTACTCGTTATATGAATGGTTTCGATAAAAATGTAAGTAAATGTTAACGTGAAAATGTAAGCAGCCATCTTGGCAAGGGGTTCAGAGTAATGTTTTGTTCCGAAGATTGGTTGTGTCTATACTCTCTATACAATCATGCATTTGAAATTTGTTGGAGGTTTATTTATGTCAGTTTATATCTTTCTTGGTAAACCTACTACAGTAGAGCTACTAGCTAAGCCAGTGGGCAGGGCTGCAATTTTTGGGGATCATGTTCGCTTCCGTTATTTAGTGAAGTCAATTTGCAATCACGTTTTATCAATATCATTATTGTCCTCCTCACTCAATGTGAAGCGTGGAATCACTGACGCCGCTGTTGTCCGTGCAGGCAGCCTGTACCAAACATTCACGTCCTGTTGAACTGCTGGTTTTTGGGACATTTTATTTTCATAATATAGTTAGACTGCCCCATGCACAACTTCAATATTAGTTGCCTTGTACGACATGCCTCAGGGAGCAGTAATCTTTGTCTCTTTGGAGACGGGGGGGGAGGTGAATTACACGCGGCATCGATTTTACATAAAGATAAGATTATTTCTCATAAACTAATACTTACTACTTATTTTTAAACAACTACTGTGGTGGGGGGGGCGGGTGGGGGGGGGGGGGGGGGGGCGGGGGGGGGGGGGGCTGTGTTCGCTTCTGTTTTGCTGCCTGTGTAAAGTCTAAAAAGAATTTGGGATATGAGTTTCGGCTAGACTTTTTTTTGTGTGTGTCTGATTGCTCCTATAAACGGCCCCAAAATACTAAAAATCACTTATGTATGAAAATGCACCCTTTATGTAACCAATCAAACGTTTTTGTCTGGGTTGAATCGCGCCGTCTCGCTAATAAGGAAAGGAAACATTAATCAACACAGCCCTCACATTCCTGCAACATTTATCCTTTCATTTTAAAGAAGGAAGGAAAGCAGTTAATTATTGTTAAGCAGTCTGCACAGGGGAAAGAGAGGGCGGTTTATCTCGTTTGAACGCTTCAGTTCTGCCGTGATTTAGAATAGACGTCTGCCATAAAGCGGCTCCTCTAACACAGATCATACATCTAAATCATGGGGATCTGCTTAGCCTGAAATAGACCCAATGAAGAAATGGATCTGACAATAACGTTCCAATGAGAAATGGAAAAATAAAAATTAGACAAAGGCTTTGATTTGGCAAGGCTTCACTTGCAGACGACGGTGGGGTTACCTGGGATGTTTAGTTTCCCCCTTGATTCACATTGATTTTCCGCACTATTTTTGTTTGTATATAAGAGAACAAGTGTATTCAGTTTGAATCTGGCTTGAAGTGAGTTTGTGCAAGATGTTTGTTTCGTTTTTTTTATGTTAGATGTTTGATCTTTTCAATGACGTGATTGTTAGCAGAAGCCGAGGAGCCAGAGCTAAGGTGTGCCAACTTAAACAAGAAACAAAAACCATTAAGATCTTACAATTACAATTCATTAATTCATTCATCAGCCTTTAGCTCCCCAAGGAGTACAGGCCTTAAACAAATTATATCGAGTCTTCCTGTCAGGCGCCATCAGCTCAAGGTCTTTACATGTCTTCCGCATTCCCTTCATCTTTGTCTCCAACTTTCTTCTCCATTTGTTCTTCGGTTGACCAATAACTTGAGTAGCACATTACCAGACTACGAGAGGCGATGTAAAAGAAGAGGCACAGTTACAGAGGTTGGCTACAGTCAGGAAAGAGAGATGTGACAAGTTGCAACAGACTTAGTGAATCTGGCAACATGAAGCGCTAATGTGGAACAAAATTTAATTCCACCGAACACCCAGACTCAGAAAATACGAGTAAAATTCTTTTTCCTCACATAAGGGACAAGAAAATAAAAATAAATTCATGACAGCATAGAGGATCTCAGTTTTATGCTTGCTTTCTTAAAATTCCTGGGAGGCTCTCTGAAATAAAAGCATCCTTTTTCTATTTGTATCTCTGCCAAGAGTAATCTTGAGCGATGGTTAGTACATTTGAAGACACTCATTTTAAAATATATAAAAAACGTTTGGCCATTGTTGGACCACTGCTGCAGAGCAAGGGAGACAATATCGCTACAAGGCGGACGCAATACCTCTTAGCCACTCGATAGTAGAAAATGTACTTCAATAGAAGATTCGTGCGCAAAAATTGTATCTAAATTGTATCTAGGTATCTAAATTAACCTAGTGAACCAAAAGCTCCAACATTGTGTACATTCAAACAATGAAGAAATAATCAAAGAAAATGAAATAAAGGAAAGAGATGTAAAACTAGCTTACGGTGTAGAAGATTAAGATCAATACGAAGGTTGTGGACGCTAAAAAGAAGAAGACAAAAATAAGACTTCTTCTTCTTCTTTGATCCATAACCGCCAACCGTCAAAGCAGTCAGCGGCCATCACGCATGAAGGCAACCTGTAGGGCAACAACAAATTGATTCCACTTTGCTCGGTCGGCGGCCATCCTTCTTACAGTGCCCCAACTGTGGTTCATTCTTTGCATCTCAGCTTCCACAGTTCTCCGCCAAGTTGTTTTTGGTCGGCCTCTCTTTCGCTTTCCCTCGGGGGTCCATAGCATAGCTGTTCTTGTGATGGTATCAGGGTCCCTTCTGAGGACGTGGCCAACCCAACTCCAGCGTCTGCCAACTATGATGGTGTGCATGTCTTCCTGGTTACTCCGAATAAGTAGTTCTTGGTTGCTGATGGTGTTTGGCCAGAAGATTCGGAGAATTTTCTTTAGGCGTGTTGTGTGAAAAGAGGACAATTTCGACATTTCCTTCTCTGTAACTCTCCAGCTCTCTGCGCCATAGAGAAGCACAGAAAGCACACAGCTCTGATATAATCCTAATTTTGTGCTTGTGCTGTACTGAGAGGACTTCCAGATGTTGTTTAGGCTAAAAAAGTCTGTTCTTGCTTTGTTCATTCTGTTGTTGATGTCTTTGCTTGCTCCACCGTCTGGTGTTACTATGCATCCTAGGTATGTGAAGGCATCTGTCTGTTCCAGTTGTTGATTCCTTACTGATATGGGCTCAGGGTTGCTCACATTGAGCGTCATGACCTCTGTCTTCTTTAGGTTGATGTTCAAGCCCACCTGCTGGCTATACTTATTAAGTCTATCCGTTTTTTCCTGGATGTGTTGATGTGAATGTGCTAGCAGTGCGATGTCATCTGCATATTCCAGATCTTCCAATGTAGAAAATGTAGTCCATCTTATTCCTCTTGGACTGTCCTCTGTTGTCCGGCACATCACCCAATCTATGACTGTCAAAAATAATGTTGTTGACAGGGGGCATCCCTGTCGTACTCCTGTTTTCACTTCGAAAGTTACATTACTCAATCCAACACTGCATGTAAAGTTATAATAGAGGCTTTTTATGATGGAAACAATGCGGCTGGGAATTCCATACGCCCTCAGAATTATCCATAGGCTGTCCCTGTGTATGCTGTCGAAAGCCTTTTCAAAATCAACAAAGTTAATGTACAGCTGTCTCTGCCATTCTGAGCACTGTTCTATAATGTTCCTGAGGGTAAATATATGATCTCCACATCTTCTGTTCTTTCTGAAGCCCGCTTGTTCTTTCCTCAATTTATGGTCAACTGCTTTTGAAATTTTCTGGATGATTATCCTGCCTAGTATTTTGCTGGGAACTGATAGGAGGGTAATTCCTCTCCAGTTGTTGCAGTCTGCAAGGTCGCCCTTCTTGGGCAATTTGACAATTATTCAATTCACGATGGCTGAGGTTTATGTCCTAATTTTAATCACTGACTGGTACGACATAAGATCGTTTAGTGTTTGGTCCGTTCTAAACAAGCACTTATCATGAATGGTGTTGCTGCTGTATGACGTCACAATATCACTGCAAGTTTTCTCCCCCTGGCCAAGTTGCTGGAATAGTTCGTAGCAAGTATTGCAAGGTTTCACTACACGACTGCGAGTTTCACCTGCGTTCGTCACCACCAGGGAGCTAGGAGATACACACAAAGGAACAATCTATTTAGCTCTCTTGTTAGAGGCATTAATTTGTCCTGAGTGTGGTACATAAACCAGGCTCAGATATCAGTCATATTATTACACATGTCGTGAAACATTCTAAATCCACATATCTAAATTAAAAAGTAAAGGTAAAGCCTAACGAATTAATTCAATAAAAGGAAAGAAGAATGGTAAAAGACCAGTGCTGTCACAATGGCGTACAAAAATCCCCTTTTTCTACTTCGTCTGCATAATTGTAACGCTTTCACGTTTGATAGTAAAGCCTACAGCAGCATACACGCGCTTCTAAAACTAAAACTGGTACTGTGTTTCTTAGAAAACCTTGAGATACGCACACTGCTTAATGACCTAGATAAAATACTAGTATTAATTTCATTTTATACACTGCGTAATGAAAAGACAGACGAACTTAGAAGAGAGAGATAGAGAGAGAGACGGAGGAACGCATGCAATACTACCACAGTCTCGCGATTAATATTAATGCCACCCCACGCGTAAGGCATGAAGCACTAACTTTTTTTTCAAATAAACAGTGACAAAAAACACTACCAATACACGGTTAGGTTTTAAAAAACATGGTTAATGCTTATTAGGAAACATGACATTCTACTGTTTTACGTCTGAAATCCTGACATTAGCCTGACAGTACAGAAGACACCCCATAGTTTGGAAGTGAGGAGGTGGCAACAGCACGACTATCCTAGAAGAAAATACATATTTTGAACGCAGCCACTTAGCTCCATTAAAACTTATATATTTGGGTGCCTTAGGACTTGCTGACATAGAATATGTTAGGTGTTAAGCAAATAGTCTAGGAATTAACAAATTATAGCCAAAATAAAATAGTGAGGTTGTCTGACAGCACCAGACCATATTTGCTCAGTGGCATGTTTTAAAACCACTATTTTACGGGAAATAGGCCAACAAGTTAAATCCGATTTGATTGGCTAGAAGAATATGTAAGGCGAAACATGATTAGTCGACTGCAATTACTATTTTTGGTTGTTAAGGGAAACGGTAGGAAGGGTACTTTTTTTCAAATGCTTTTATAAACATGGTCTTATTGGTTAGACCATTTGATATAGTCAATTAGGAGCGTCAGTTCAGGGCCACATTTTGAAAATAAACTTACTTAGAAGCAAGTGCGTTGAGATCCAGCTCATATTTTTCTAAATAAAAGCCTGGGACAGAGGCAGATCGAAATGGTGCCATAACTCATCGCCAGTCTACGTATTTTGTTTAATATTTCATGAATTGTGGGACCGGGGTACTAACATAGTAAAGCAGCACCTGGTCTGAGTTT
Source organism: Oreohelix idahoensis (assembly GCA_024509875.1). NCBI lineage: Eukaryota > Metazoa > Mollusca > Gastropoda > Stylommatophora > Oreohelicidae > Oreohelix > Oreohelix idahoensis. The sequence goes on from JAMPIV010017364.1 coordinate 113,212, forward strand.
TGCTGAATCCAAAGGCTGGTAGCAGACTCCTTGGTCAATATATCTACCAGTGTTGGTTCTCAAGAACACGGTGAAGCAAGCGAGCAGTGGAGACTGTTTCCTGCCGCCCACACAGAAGTTAAGAGTTCGTGGCCAGAGCAGCTCAATCTTGTGTATAACCCCCCTCTAAAAGTGACTTTACCTAAAATCAAGAGGGACATTTAATTGTTTCAAATAAAAAGAAACTGTGAACCTTTCCAATATTATTTCCACCAGAAACAAACACTTGAAGTCATGATGACAAACCACCATCTAGCTTGAAAAGCCAGTATTACCTCATAATACTACAGCACAACTTACACACATATTGCAATAATAATATATGTCAATACAAAGATTCTATCTATAAATTGTGTACATACAACTTGTGATTATATTTGATTGTGATTCCTGATTCACTTTGTAGTTGAATCAGGATATTTAATATTTGAAGGAATTAATACATATTTTTAAAAGTTACCCTTGAATTATTAAGATAGCCTTATAGAGTGTTCTATGTATGTGAGTGTCACAGTGTTGTAAAGTATTGTGGATTAAAATAAAGTGTTTGTCTGTTGTTGTTGTGACATACACTTCATCATTATCATAACCCTAGACATTCAACGTAGTCATCACAATATTCCAGAATAAGTCTGACTGAGGCCTAAATGTGGTAGCGAGTAAGGTCATCTGTAATACACCACACTTATTAGATACAGATACCTTCACAGCTGACCTCAGTCAGTACACTAAGTCCCCTATATGTATTTATAATATCCCACTTTACCACAACACAAATGACATGGACCAATGTTGAACGCCATTGTTCGAGCTGCAAACATATGATATTAATAGGGTAGGGGCGTACATATATCATCAACTGTTGTAAAGGCATACAAAGATCATACACCATTAAATACATGAATGCGATAATGGTTACAACCATTAAATAAAAGAAGCGGGCAGGGTAGCGCAAATGCTTTCTGGTAAACAACCTAAAAGGACATCAAAGGCATACAAAAAGGCATACAAAAATCATATAACCGTAAATACATGGATTCTCTAATCTATACAACCATTACATGAAAGTATGAAATTGCCTGAAAAGCAGTGCAAGCATTAACTCAAGTTAATTGCATATAATGAGATAATAATTGAAAGCAGTTCAAACATTCAATACAAATAATTGCATATAAAAAGATAATGCATTTAGCTCACCCGCTTTGATTCCAATATTGAGTTTGGCTACAAAGACGGCATATACTATATAAGTACTTCTTTGGTCCTCTGGTCTGACAGATTATATGCTAAAAGTTTTCGCCGGGGCTTGCAAAATGTGAGTACAATAAACACGATCTATTCTTCCCTATATACAGTTAACAGCGGCCACTGACCTCATCCACGCTAGGGGAATCCCCAGCCTACGGGTCACGGGTGGATGTCCTCCAACACTTGGAAATCTCCGGCTTATATGGGTCATTAGCCTCTCAGGTAAATAACAAAGCGACAATGAACTGGAAAATCCCGAGGAAGGTCATTGTCCGATGAGGCCTTCAGAATCATGAGAGAGAGAGAGAGAGAGAGAGAGAGAGAGAGAGAGAGAGAGAGAGAGAGAGAGAGAGAGAGAGACAAAGAGAAGATTGTTGGGCGAAGAATTTCGCGACAGTTATATTATTAATATTTTCATCCAGTGTAGATGTAAACGAAAACATGTTTAATCTGTATTATTCACCTTTTCAACCAATGTAAAGTTAAACATAAATCTATTCAATTTAAATTTAAAAAGCGTTTTCGCTCAATGGAATTAAGATTAATTAACATCAGCTGGAGCAGAATCTCATTGGCAGCTAAGTAGAAACAAAAAAGCTGCCAAGTGAACTCCTAACCATTACTCCATAACATCACTCGATGATGATTACTGTTTGTTAAAGAATTATTCTTTTTCTTTTTACTGTTAAGTATAATTGATAATTAAATTTGTGACTTGTATAAAAACAAATCTAAAGTTGATTTAATCATGTTGAATGTACTGCATCCGCATGCCTCAGACAATTTCTTAAATATACTTAAACAGAGCTTTACAATAATAATAAGAGGAATTTCGATGAATAAGCTCTGCTGTGTGTTTGAACGAGCTAACGAATTATAAGATAATCCTATCCTTCACAAAAGTTGACGGCAGGTACTTAAGTTCACATTTGCTCAGCCTCATGCAGCACGGTTCTCGCTTTCTGATTATCTTGTGAAACTCCCTTGAGATAGTGTTAAGAGTAAAATTCATAACATTTGTGTCGATATCATTAGATGGTTCGACAAGGCTTCTCGTTTGTTTATTATATGTAGTCCTTGGTAACACAGGAAGTGACGTCATTGCCTGAGGTGTAGATGGGCAGACGTCAGAGTTGCCATAGGCAGACGTGAGAGATTGGTTGCAGGGACTTCGATGTGTATGGCTTATGGCGAGTGGACGTATGTCTCTGAGCTCATGAAAGTTATAAAATAGTGACATATCCCTATTATGTACCATCACTAGTGCATCAATATACTTCTGTGAGATGTACCTAGCTTTATTCTACAAGGGAGAATGATTTCTGCATCACATGTAAGTGTGCTTTAATAAAACTTCGAAGTCGATCAAAGGACAGTGTTTTTGAGCTACGACGTTACAGAGACCTTTACGAGACTGCATATGTAATGCCATAAGATATTGGCTTGATTTATAAAATATGGAGATGGAGCAGCGTCTCGAGTGATATTAAATTTATTGTATTCGTGTCACTTCGCCTTTGTGACTTTGCTACGGCAGTTTATGTGGAATGTGTGCGGTGGTCTCTTGTGAAACCCCAGCAACTATCTTGGCCATAGTAACCAGTGTGTTACTACAGAATAACTTTCAATATAAATAAAATAAGACCCCGTGTAACGCAACAGGTAGAAGCATCATTATCCTTCTATCTACAACTCTGCCGAGAGTAATCTTATGCGAAGGTAGACATCTTTGAAGACTCACTTTAGTTACTCTTGAGTTTTGGCCACTGTTGGACCACTACTGCAGAGCTAAGGGGAAGCAACCCGTGACAGGCCCGTCGAACATTCTACTCTTTCTTTCTTTTATATTGAATAAATTTATTTTCACATGCATTTTAGAAACTAATTTCAAGAAATGCAACGTGAAGAAGACAATTGAAGAATGACAAAATTAAGAAGAAAAACATAAAGCAGAAGGCGAAGAATAAGACAAAGATGATCACGCTGATGACAAAGGCAAGGAAACATGAAGGAGAAGATGCAGAATAAGTAGAGGATGGAGAAGGGAAATAAATAAAGGTAGTCAAAACAAAAGATGAACAATAAATGAATAGTAAGAAGATGAAAGGGGAGAAGTTAAAAGAGAAGTAAAGTAAGAGGTAGAAGGAAAAGAAGAAAACGAAGACAGTGAGGAAGAGAAAGTAGAAGACGAGGGAGGAGATGAATTAGATACAGAAGATGACATAGAAAAAGAGGAATAATTTGAAAAAAAAATGGGAAGAAAAAAACAGAACAAGGAGATATTAAAAAGAAAAAAAGAAGCAAATGAATGTTAATGACAATTTTGTTCCAAGAAGTAAGGGAAAGTCAACATAAGCCATATGTTCTGGTAATGTGTTACCTTAGTACATGTTCCCTGTTGGTACAATTCCCACATGTCACCCAGTTACTCATTTACTCCATTAAGGTAACTACGTCTCTGAAAACACATTGTCATTGTTGATTCTGCCCGTTTTGTTCCTATCCAGTTCTGTATATACACAACAAAATACTTGCAGGTGCTTTGAAAATGGATAAAGGATCTGTTGACGCATCTGTAACTTTATTAATGTTGCTTTCTCATCTTTTCCCAGGTGTTTACTGAAATAAGCAGATACTCCCACCAGAACATTCATAAATTAACAGGTAGATACGTAGCACTCAGTGGCGTAGCCCCAGCAGAGGGAGCACAGGATATATGTCCCAGTTGGTGACTAAATTGTCATTAAGTTTGTAAAATTGCCGTTACCACCAGTTGGGAAAGCACTCAGAGTAAATCTGCAATACTTCTTTATTTGCCTCCTCAGTTGATAAGAAAGTCTAGACGGGTATTTTGCCGGAGATAACACTCTTGGTAAGATCCTTACATCAGAAATATTTTGCTAAGTTTTGTGCAAGATTAGAAGCCAGCTTAGCTAAATACTTGCAGTGAGACCTAAAGGGTCACAGTACAAGCATTTTTGTTTATTTTGTTTGTTAGGTTTGGTTTGGTTTTGGGTTTAAGGACTATCTTCACTGCATATGGACAACTCCATCAGTGCTCCGATCTCCTCCCTTAGAGGATCGCAGGTAGATCGCAGCACAGTGCAAGAACTCCGTAGCACCGGCGAGAATCCCAATGTGTGTACGGTATATAGGAATCACACATTCCATAAATATATTTGGTGGGTAGGTTTCTAATTTTTAAATTTAGCCAGGGCAGCGGCACTATGGCCTACTTTTTTTATTTCCATCTGCTGTGGGATTTTTAACGTGCGCAGCTTGCACGCGGGACCTCCTATTTTTTCGCCCTTGTGCGAGAAGGCTAGGTGTCCGATCTCATTACCCATGAGACCAGGAGGGAGGGAGTATGACATCATTACGACCACTGGTTCTGAAAAAAATTTTCCATAAATTATATCCCCTTTACTGGGAATCGAACCCGGTACCTCTAGGATTCGAGGCGGACGTGATACCTCTTAGCCACTCCGACTCCCTTGTTTGTTAGGGTAATAATTAACTGAAACATGGAGAACTACAAAAAAGGCAACCAAACAGCTACAGATTTTCTTAAATGGGTGCTTGCGTATAACAGGATTGATATGGAATGACAAGATCACGAATGTTGAACTGATTACAAGAATCAGACAAGTGCCAGTGGATCAAGAGATGAGAAGAAGACGCTGGCAACGGATAGGACACTCGTTGTGGAAACTTGTAATAGCATAGCAAGAAATCTCCAGGATAACAGAGGTAGACCAAAAAACACATACGAGAAGAAAACTGGAGACAAGTGACAAATGCTGGGGAAGGCGTGGAAAGAACGTGAGCTGGCACGTGATAGAAGGACTTGGCATATGTTTGTTGAAGCCATATGCTCCTTGGGGAGCTAACTTGCCTTGATGTATTGAATAATTACCTCGTTACAGCAGTTAGTAATATAATATGTATTTAATATAATGACAGAGCATGAAAACCCACCTCCCAGTATGTTAAACACAGTTGGGAGACAAGTGTGAACTGTTTACTGGACTCGCTACACAACCTGAAGACAAAGCACAACAAGCCTACTGCGCAAGCTGATGAAGGTACCGTACCTGGAAGATGTCAGGTCGTGTCTTAGCACGAATCCTAGACAACTTCCCAGGTGACGAAATAAAGCTCAGGTTTTGTGTACTAACAATTTGGAGGACAGTTTATGTTAAAAGGAAAAACACAATTTATACAAAGGACAGTGACAGCTTAATTCAAAGCTAAACAAAAGGAAATGTCATGTTTGTCAAGTGACCGCACATTTTAAGCGCCTGCCTTTGTGGTGAAATAAACATTCCATGATATGGTTCCGTTTATAGAAATGAAGATCTGGAAAGAATGTAAGCTGTGAGAAACGAACACAGTAGACCACAAGTAGAATAACCACATGTTCCCGTTCCTGGGATTTGCTTTCATTTCTACGGATCTGTCCTCTTTTCCACCTCACGATTGACTGTCCGGGCGGTGTTGTGCAAAATTGAAATTTGTCCAGCTTTTCCAATTAATTCGTTAAAAGGTGTAGAAGACGGCCATTTTACGATATACATAAGGTAAATGTAGCAGATACTTCCTGTCAGGAAACTATTTATACTGTGGATTTAACACACGACACGTATCTAATCTTTGGCTCATCATCTAAGGATACGACCACAGCATACAATAGCTGACAATAATTAAACATAACACCTTTAACAGGTAAGTTCCCTTTTTAATGGTACACTGCACACAATGAAGCCCAACACAGCTCATAATATATATGAAAGACACTGACCATAAATACCAATACAGCTTGTGCTACTAACAACCTAATATGCCAGTATCATACCCACTGGTATGTCCATCCTGAATGGACATCACAATGACTTTCGTTCACCAGCTAAATCATGTACCAAGATCAGGCACAACTAAATCACAAATAACTCAACATCACCGGTCTAAGGACAAGCCACTAGAAAATACAATATCACTCTAGAATTATGCAATATAATCCAAACCGCATGACGAAAAGGCAAGCACTAAATCTGAACAATAATAGCAAACTCATCCCAGCAAAAACGCTGATAGGGAACATAAAGACAACCTATCCCGGTCGATGGCCAGAAGTCAACTCCCTTTTTGCGCCAGAATTTGTGTCCACTTCCCTTCCGGTCAGCTGACCAAACGGTTTTTTACATTCTATCAATGTTGTCATTCTCAGCGTGACCAACCTGATATTTCGGCGAACATATATACTGTGACATCCATCCCCCCCCCCCCCACCCCCCCATCCCTAAGAAAGAAAACGAAGTTTTCTTCCACCGGAGGAGTCACGCCCAACCCCCCTTCGGAGTATGGACGAACAAAATGCCGAGCGAGACAGCACCTCCTCATCTACCTAGAAAGTGCCACAGTTGTCCAACATCATTGTCGTTCATGCCTTCTCACTCTATGCACCAAACACAATATGAGCATAAACTAATCCACACCAGGTACTGACAGTCGTGAAAAATAACAACTACTGTCCAAACCTGGTCTAACAACCACAACACATGTTACATTTTAGTTATTCATATCTAACCATCAACAATAGTAACTAATCTCATAGTATAAACAATCCTTTCTGCACGCTGTAAATATAAATTATATTATAACATGATTTAAACATACGTTGCATATAACTTTATACATATTGCCTTTATGGTATCATTACACATAAATCACATACTCTAATACATTTTCAGAAACATCAATTCTAACGATTATAATACATTTCTTCCATAAACCAATGTAAATATTCTCTACGGATGGTCCTGTCCCCCCCCTCCCCCACCAACCTCATAACCTGGACAGGACATCCACTACAATGTTATGTACTCCCTGAATTGGTAAAATAGTAAAGTTGAATTGCTACAGCAACAATGCCCAGCGTGTCAACTTAGCACTGGCGGATTTAGCCGACTGCAAAAATAGCAGTGGTCTGTGATCTGTTCGGAGGAAAAAATGCGCCCCCAACAGGTATCGTGCCAGCTTAGACACCAAGGCACATAATTACGTACAATACAAAGCATACCATAATACAGCATAAACATGCGTTGCAAAGCATTACATAATATTTACAAGTTTACAAAATCCACATATTCATATCAGAATAGGGTTCTTGTGCGTTTATTCACCGGGAAATTAATATTGTGGAAATTTATTACCCAAACCGAGCACCGTACTCTTTCTTGACTGAAAAAGTGTCATTTCACATTGTGAGCTCTCCCCCCCTCCCCCGTTGTTTAGAATTTTTTTTAAAACACGCCTGCCGTTCGCTTGCCGTTAATTTAAACCGTAAGGGTAGTCACGTAGCAAATTCTGCCGTAGGGGAGTGAAGTGTTATAGACTTCGATGTACTGGGTCCCAGCTTTATGAGGTGGGATGGCCTGTTCCCTTCCTCGCTGCCGTTGCCTTCTCTAACTCAAGATCAGAGTCAGGTACCCTGTACAGCTGGTTAGACTAATGCGTGACACCTGTTCCCTTCCTCGCTGCCGTTGCCTTCTCTAACTCAAGATCAGAGTCAGGTACCCTTTTACAGCTGGTTAGACTGATGCGTGACACCTGTTTCTTCCTCGCTGCCGTTGCCTTCTCTAACTCAAGATCAAAGTCAGGTACCTTTTACAGCTGGTTAGACTGATGCGTGACACCTGTTCCCTTCCTTGCTGCCGTTGCCTTCTCTAACTCAAGATCAGAGTCAGGTACCCTTTTACAGCTGGTTAGACTGATGCGTGACACCTGTTCCCTTCCTCGCTGCCGTTGCCTTCTCTAACTCAAGATCAGAGTAAGGTACCCTTTTACAGCTGGTTAGACTGATGCGTGACACTACCAAGCTTTGAATCCGAAACCCGGTAACTTATTGCGGTAGTGGAGTGTTAGAGACTTCACCATACTAGGTCCAGCATCGAGAGGTGGGGAGACCAGTTTCCTTCCTCGCTGTCTTTTCCTTCCCTAACTCAAAGTTAAGTACCCATTTATAGCTAGGTAAGCCACACCTCTCGATGCTGGACCTTGTATAATGAAGTCTCTAACACTCCACTACCGCAATAAGTTACCGGGTTTCGGGTTCAAAGCTTGGTAGTGTCACGCATCAGTCTAACCAGCTGTAAAAGGGTACCTGACTCTGATAGGGACTTGAAAGCTGATGATGATGATAAAAAATTAGAGCTCGAAAATATCTTGAATGAAGAGCAAGTAAATGTATGTTGCTTGCAAGAAACCCACCTCAACAAGGACATAGCCTTCAAAATCAGAGGCTACCAGTGCTACCGATCTGACCGAATAGACAGGCAAAAGGGTGGAATACTGACACTCGTGAGGAATAACATCAGTGCATGTCAGCTTGAAACATATATGGAGGGGGCGGAATATTAGATGCTTCATCTCAGGACAGAAAGTTCAGAATTCCACCTGTTCAACTACTACTGTCCGAGCGACCGCCCATTGGCACTAGATACAATCCCAGCAAAAGAAAGACTGATTGTATGCGGAGACTTCAACAGCCACTCACAGAGCTGGGGCTATGATCACATGGACAGGAGAGGTGAGGAGCTTGAAAACTGGCAGGATGACAATGGGCTTATCCTGATTAACCAGCCAATCGACCCACCAACCTTCTACTCGAGATCATGGCACACCACCTCTACACCAGACCTGGCATTCCACTCACCCAGCCTGGAGTGGAACACCACACGCGTTGTAGGGAAACAACTTGGAGGCAGCGACCACCGGCCAGTCTTCCTAATTGTGGAAAATGAACTTGTCAAGGAGAGCAGCACTCTCTCTAGGTGGAACTACAAGAAGGCAGACTGGACAATGTACCAGCACCGTACTAGTATACTGGCTAGAGATCTGACTGTAGACAAAGACATCAATAAGCTAGTCGATGAATTCAGCAGATGCATATTACAGGCTGCTCGTGAAACAATACCTAGAGGGGCTCGTAAGCACTACAAACCATATTGGAATAGTGAACTAGAGCAGCTGCACAACGACGTGGAAACATCTCGAAAGCAGGCAGAGACCAGTCCATGCCAAGAACACCACAATAACTACCAGCAAGCTAAGGCCAAATTTCAAAGGGCCAAGTTGCAGGCCAGGCGAAGAAGCTGGAAGGAGAAAACAGAGTCCTTGAACTTCGAAAGAGATACGAGGAAACTGTGGAAGCTGGTAAAACAACTTAACGATGAAGGTACAGAGAGAAACTCAAGGATTGCTCTGTACAAAGATGGAAACATCCTCATGGGAAAACAGGCAGCTGATCACTTTGCAGACTCCTTTGCTAAAGACAACAACATCGAAGTTAGCCCAGAGAAGCAACAGGAGACTCGTGAGAAACAACAATACGCAGGACGAGATGGAACCATACCTGAAGTTATGGAGGCACCAATCACATTCAGAGAACTGGAGCTTGCAATATCCAAATTGAAAATGAGAAAGTCGCCAGGAGTTGATGGAGTGTCCAATAAAATGATTAAGAACTTGGGAACCGCAGCAAAAACAAAGCTGCTGCAGATCTTCAATATCTGTTGGAACTCAGGCAGAGTTCCACAGACCTGGAGGGAAGCAATCATGATACCACTCCTAAAACCAGGAAAAGACAGTTCCACTGCCTCCAGCTACAGACCAATCAGCCTTACAAGCTGCCTCTGCAAAACAATGGAACGTATCATCAACCTCAGGCTACAGTGGTACCTTGAAAGTAAAAACCTTCTTGTACCACAGCAGGCGGGCTTTAGGCAGTGTTATTCCACCGAAGATCAGGCAACTTATCTTTCCCAAGAGATTGAGGATGCGTTCCAAGATAAGAAACTGGTACTAGCAGCATGGATAGATCTAAGGAAAGCATTTGACAAGGTTTGGAAAGAAGGGCTTCTGAAGAAACTGAGAAATTGTAGAGTGAATGGTAAGATGTACAAATGGGTGAAAGCATACCTGCATAACAGAAGAGCCCGAGTACAACTAGATGGCCTCAAGAGTAAGAAAATTCTACTGCGTCATGGCGTCCCTCAGGGAGGGGTTCTGTCCCCCACACTTTTCCTAGTCTACATCAACGACCTGGTTGCTGAACTACCACATGGAATGAAAGTGGCAATGTACGCTGATGACCTGGTAATATGGTGCACAGATGAGCATGCAACAGTGGCCACCAAACTGCTACAAAGAGCTATAGATGCCTTAACCTCATTGGCAAATAGATGGTTTGTCAGCATCAATACAGACAAGTGCAGCACTACGCTCTTCACCCTCTCTCTCAAACAAAAAGCTGGTGTCATCAAGATAAACGAAGAGCTCCTGAGAGAAGATAAACAACCCACCTATCTCGGAGTTACATTCGATGATAGGCTGACATGGAAGCAGCACATCAACAAAGCAGCAACAAAGGCCAGGAGGAAGTTAGCCATCCTGAGAAATTAAGTGGAACCACATGGGGAGCCAGCGGGAAAATACTTAGTAAAGTTTACCAGCAGGGCATACGACCACACCTGGAATATGGGTCAGCTGCGTGGTGCCCAGCATCAAACACCACATTACAAGAGCTAGATAAGGTGCAAAACCAGGCACTTAGGGTCATCACGGGGGCAATGAAATCAACGCCTATAGTGAAGATGGAGAAAATGGGGAGGATGCAAGCACTGAGAGAACGCAGAGACACGAAAGTGCTAACACAGGCAGAAAAGTTCCTCTGTATGCCGAGCCATCCAATGAAGGACAGATTCCAAAACCTAGCAATGGGGCGACTGAAAAGAAGCAGCTTTATCCACCAGGCCAAACGATTACGTAGACAAACCTCAGACCTGCCTGAAGTTAACAGCTCCCTAAAGTCTGTGCCAGAACAAACCCCTTGGAGAGAGGAGCATGGGCTACCAGTACACATCCACACAAAAGTGAAAGGAATATTCGACAGGGATGAACAGAACAGCGTGCAACGTAGGACAGTCACTCTCAGTTTCCTGGATGATGAATACCCACAGGACCTCTGGGTCCGAGTATACACGGATGGGTCAGCACAGAATGCAGTAAAGAATGGAGGAGCAGGAGTGTACATAGAATACCCAAACAACACTAGGGATACTGTCAGAGTACCAACGGGGAAATTCTGTAACAACTATGATGCAGAAGTCCAGGCAATCAAGGTGGCAACTGCGAAACTATTGAACACCAATCTCGGTCCACAGCCTGTAGTATTCCTGACAGATGCAAGATCAGCACTCCAAGCACTTCAGTCCAGAAAATTGCCAGGCATACAAGCCCTACTTTCTGAACTGTGCAACCAGCGCAGGGTCACCATGCAGTGGATACCGTCTCATTGTGGAATACCAGGAAACGAGAGAGCAGATGGACTGGCTAAAGAAGGTGCTGCAGACGAGCAACCGGATGTACCAGTTACATACCATCAGAAGAAAAAGATGATCAAATCTATCAGAAAGCCACCAACACCAACGCAGGATGACTACCAAGCTATGAACAGATCAGAACAAATAGTCATTCTGCGCCTCAGAACAGGACACAACCGCCTCCGCAGCCACATGTATACAAAATTCAAGATTTGCAATTCAGCCATGTGTACATGTGGACAGGCACCCCAGACTGCGGAGCACGTACTTCAAGATTGCCCCGAATATGATATATTGAGGCAAACCCACTGGCCCAGAGAAACAACACTGGAAGCAAAACTATATGGACCTCTGTGTGAACTACAAAAGACAGTGACGTTTATACAAGAAACAACATTGCAGATATAGACAATATAGTTCAAGCGAACGAAAGAAGAAGATGATGATGATAATGATGATGATGATAATGATGATGATGATGATGATGACTAGCAATTCCCTAGACTTAAGGGTCTTTTATATTTGGACATGCGCCCTAATATAACCGACTAGGTTGAACGGGACGCGCCTCACCAAAACGAGACAAACCTTTAAAAAAAAATTCCAGTAAGTTGTATTTTTTCAGGTTTACAAAAAATAAGGACAAAAAGGTAAGAGATTTGTGACGTCGCTTAAGGGGGATGGCAAAAAAGTGACAACTCCACGGCCTAGACACTGCGATTGAATTTGCCGAACTGGAAAAAAGGACGGTGCTCGGTTTGGGTAATAAATTTCCACAATATTAATTTCCCGGTGAATTAACGCACAAGTACCCAGAATAGTCTTGGGGCGTGGGTCAGACTCTAAGGTTCGGTTCGCGTCAACCGAAACACCTTACAGAACACGAACCCGAAACCTAACCCTAGCTATTGCTGGACTATTAGCAGATGGTTCTGAAGCAACGACAAATGCTTCCGCCTAACTGCAACACGCGCATCCCACCTATTCGCGAAGGTCACTCGAGCAACTTTGGTGTTGTCGCGCAATGACACTACCTCTACAAACTTCACTGGCGCGACTTCACCAAATACACGACGGAGTGTGCGCCAACTAGCATTCAGGGGAACATTGCGCACCCAAACTGTGCGATCGCCAGCTATCGGACCCTCGTGTATATACTCCTACTGCTCCCAATCATGTCACTTGGTATTTGCCGCGAAAAGCGACTGCGATGTACCTTCTTGTCAGGTGGTGCTACGTCGACCACCTGATCATCCGTCTCGGACCTTTGGTGTTGCAAAGCCTCTGCTCCAACCACACCCACGGCACCATGCATTGCGTGTACATTGCCGACAATTAAATCGGCAATCGGATCTTCGAGGACGAACGCATTTACTCTCCCCGAGAGGAACGGAGTGTCCACCTTAATACTCGCCTGGGGGTAAGACTCAACTTTGCCCCCGAACGTGGTGCACTTTACCGTTTTACCTGTAAGGCAGGAGTCGTCAATACACGACTGACGCACCCCAATTGTGGTGCATCCAGTGTCCCTCAACACCCGGACTGGTCTATTTTCCACCTTGCCTTCGTGGAGAATCCCCTTGCCAGTCGCATGGACTGCCGACAGACATGGTACCGCATGCCCGCATTGTAGCACTAACCTCTCGTTGATAAGAAACAGAGGGCGACACCCCGCACAGTCCTCGCTGTTGATTGTGTCTAACACAAACGCGGAATTTGCGTGTTCTATTGGGGTGGGGCACCTGTCAGCGCAATGATTATTGCCACCACAATTGGAACACATGCGCTCCTTCTTCGACTCTTCGCGTGTACTCTTGCTGGAGCTTTTTGATGACAAAGACCGCGCATCAGAGTCGGAAGATCGACTCTCTGAGGAACCACTCCTCTGCTTCGGACGTTTGGTTTTATACCAAAACCGGTCTTCGTCTTGAGAGTCCTCGAAGCTTACCTGCTTTCGCATTTGGCACTCCCCTCCGTCGCTATAACGTTTACATTGTCGGTTCTGCCACCTCGGCTGATCATTCCGATGGGATCGGAAATTCCCATAATTTCCTCTACGTGGCTGATATGGACTGGCAGGCTTCTCATACTTCTGCCCTTGATCCCTGTCTGCATTGCCTGACTGATTTTGCCAAGGACGGCGCTGAACTTTGCCGACACCTGCAACTACGGCGACTGTCAGACCCGACTTCTCGATGGGTTTGCCCGGATGGACAAGGACATAATGGTGCCCCAGTTGGGCCATAGACTCAAAGTCCTTCGGTTGACGTTCTTGAAAAAACGCAACCAACTCACTGGCCCACGAGGACAAAACTGTGTCCCGCAGTACCAAGTCTAGCAAGCCATTAAAGTCCTTAAGAATTCCCTCCATTTCGATCCATCTATTCAGCAGGAGCTTTATCTTTGAGATAAAGTCCTAGAAGTCCTGGTCTGCACTTGGCATCGCGTTTCTGAAACGCGTCCGGTAGCCGTCAGCAGTCAGACGGAACTTCCGGAGCAACCTTTCCTTTACTTTGTCGTAATCGGCTCTTTCATCTAGCGGGAGGCTATAAAAAGTTTCCATCGCAGGCCCCACTAGCAGCGTCGATAGCAGAGATGGCCACTGATCTCTGTCAGCTTTCCAGGCCACGCATGCGGCCTCGAATCTTTCAAGGAAAAAATCTAAACTGTCAATTTTATCATTAAAGGGACGATGAGACCCCCCAGGAGTCGAGTTCTGACCACTCGCACCCACCTCCAATTTCTTCCATTGTATTTCCTTATCCATCATCTTCTCTTCCAGAGGAATTCTCATTCTCTCCTTCTCTAATTCAAATTCTCTATCTTCTCTCATCTTCTTTTCTTGTAACTCTTTATCTTCTTTCATCTTCTTTTCTTGTAACTCTTTATCTTCTTTTATCTTCTTTTCTTTCAATTCGAACTCTCTCTGTCCCCACTCGTTCTCTTCTTTCATCTTCTTTTTTGTAACTCTTTATCTTCTTTCATCTTCTTTTCTTGTAACTCGAATTCTCTTCTTTTTATCTCTAACTCTTCAGCTCGAGCATCTCTTAAGGCATTTTGTTTCTCAATCCTTTCTTTCTCTTCCTTATCTTCCTTCTCCATCTTTTTCTGCTCTATATATATATACATGCATGTAAGTATATTTCACCTCACCTCTCACTGTATACACATCATCCACCTTTACCTTTTATTGTATAAATATAGTCTTACTTTGCCACTTGGCTACTGTCTCATCACTCTGAAAAATTTGGTCTTTCTGACCACTTAGTCTCTGTGATACACTCAAAGACCCTTACAATAGTCGACACTTGTATAACAACAGCTGATGAAACCTTCTGGTGCTATGACACCACTATATCATCTTGATCATAAATCCGCTTTTACTTCAAAGTCTGTTACTGGCACCCACAATGGTTCTATACACAGATAATACTTCAACTATAACTAATCTTAATACTCTGTGTTATGCAAGTGTTTCCCTTGGCAAAATGAGCACTACACAGATGAAAGAAACACATACACCCCACTACGAAAACACAATCCCAGTCACGAGGAGTAAGATGATAGATCAAGAAGAGCAGAGGTAGATTAATATATACAATGCGTGACTGCACACGAACGAAAACAAGGGATACCTGTAAACGTATTTACAAGATAGAAAGATGGAACAAGAGAACACACCACTTAAACATAACAAAAGAATTACTGAATGTACACGACAATGTAAATACAAACTACACGAATACAACTAACACCAACAGGGCTTGGAATGTTAAGTAGGGCAGTCGCAGGAAAACCCTCTGCCTAACTCCACCACTAAACATACACAGCCACACCCTATAAAGAAATCAGTCTAATTCAATCTTTTTCCACAAGTAGGCCAAGAATGAATTGAACTCACCAACCGTCCTCCCTTGAACACACAAATATACTATAATACAATAGACTAAACAATAACTACAGTCAACAATGAGGTGCTGAAAGCTCTCTCTTTCACTAGGCACTAGCAAATCACTCCAGTGAAAATAAACTAAATAACATATAAGCAAAATTAACCCTGTAACATATCAAAATATATAATTCTCAATACATGCACGTACTAGGAAATACAGTGAAAGATCCGATCTAACTAACTACCCACATACATACATACAGACTAAGTTCTACCCAGAAAGTAGAGAAAAGGAACGGAACAAAAGGAAAGAAAAAACAACAACAAATTACGAGACAAGCTTCAAGAAGCAAATGAAAAAGTAAACCTATCCTCCTACACTAAAAGATCAGACTGTACGATAGAAAGTATCAGAAAGATAGACAGAAAAGGAAATTCAGAATTTAGAGGGAAAAAGAAGAAACATCAATATAACACATTATACAAAATTTACAAACAAAAACTTAACTGGAGGTCCAACGACGCTTGAACAAGAAGCTTCCTCAGCACTGGTGATAACTGATGAAAACAGCACAAACAAGTCTCCACACTTGAAAACGTTCAACCGATATCAATGTTCCAGAAAATCCAACACTACGGAAGTCTGTATGTCAGCATACCATCCTAATATCCTCTGGCACAGTACTGCACTTACTCCAAGCGAATACACTGTTCTGCACGGGGCTGTGAGAGCACAGCCTACAATAGAAACCTGACTGAATAATCCAGCGAAAGTTCAGCTACCAGACTAGCTTCACACGTTTATGTGCCAGAAAATCAGACTTCTTCGTAAGCCTGGGTGCAAGCAGGTACAAATCTGTTCTTTGGCACTATAATATGCAAGAGTCTCACAACGTCCACTCCACAGTTCTACACTACAGCAATCCAACAGTCTATGGCACCGAAAATACCAGGGTCACGATAGAGGCGTTGGAGGGCACCCCTGGACGGGCCCCTCGGTGAGGTATGGTCACGTCAGAGGCGTTGGAGGGCACCCACTGGACGGGCCCCTCGGTGAAGTATTGACAAGACAAACAAAATGTCCAACCAGATATCCTGAGATACCTATCACCCTATTGACCTCTACACATCTACCACTTCCTATCAACAACCTCCTTCCACCCTATACCGAGCTTGACCGAACTATCTCCCATCTGGCACACAATTGCCACCTGGGACAATCTAAACTAGATGTTACCGACACCTCAAACTCCGCTGCTCCACCTGGATCGATACCGCCACCTGAAATGCCAAAGTCACCCACACTACGCTGTGAAAATATTCCTGAACTGCCACTGTAGCACCACAATATACTTGCAACACGATGAAAACCCACTGTCGAACCCACTAACCATGTCAGAATATCACATGAACTGAAAACAACTCCCGTACACTGTGACCTGAAAACCAATCCAGGTTACGTATCGCGACGCGTCACACTTGACCGCCTACAGTTCACTACAGCTGACTGACAAACACACAGACAACCGAAAGTAACTCACTATTGTGGTCTAATACCAACTATGAAGGCGCCAACACACTAAGGCTACAACCTTCAAACACTGTGTGCATAATTCGTTCTGGCCTGTATATCGTAACATATGCACTAAGGCCTTTTGGATACAGCTCTTAGTTGTCCACAATACTCAATAGACTACTGTAAACACCGCTTACAGTAGCCAGGGCGCTGTATAGACGTAGCCCCCAGCTGTCAGGAGAACTATTTATACTGTGGATTTAACACAAGACACTTATCTAATCTTTGGCTCATCATCTAAGGATACGACCACAGCATACAATAGCTGACAATAATTAAACATAACACCTTTAACAGGTAAGTTCCCTTTTTAATGGTACACTGCACACAATGAAGCCCAACACAGCTCATAATATATATGAAAGACACAGACCATAAATACCAATACAGCTTGCACTACTAACAACTTAATATGCCAGTATCATACCCACTGGTATGGCCATCCTGAATGGACATCACCATGACTTTCGTTCACCAGCTAAAACATGTACTAAGATCAGGCACAACTAAATCACAGATAACTTAACATCACCGGTCTAAGGACAAGCCCCTAGAAAATACAATATCACTCTAGAATTATGCAATATAATCTAAACCGCATGACGAAAAGGCAAGCACTAAATCTGAACAATAATGGCAAACTCATCCCAGCAAAAACGCTGATAGGGAACATAAAGACGACCTATCCCGGTCGTTGGCCAGAAGTCAACTCCCTTTTTGCGCCAGAATTTGTGTCCACTTCCCTTCCGGTCAGCTGACCAAACGGTTTTTTACATTCTATCAATGTTGTCACTCTCAGCGTGACCAACCTGATGTTTCGGCGAACATATATACTGTGACACTTCCGTAGAGGAGTGAGGTATTAGAGACTTTACCATACTAGTTCAAGCTTATTTATGATTTGGGGTGCTCAGTTCCCTTCATCGCTACCTTTTTTTTCCTTAACTCAAGAGCAGAGTAAGAACGTATTTACAGCAGGGTTTTCATGCTTTAAACATGGTAATTCATAGGTTTCTATCTCGGAACCCGGTAACTGTCACGCGAGAGGAAAGCCCACTAACCGCTTAACCAATCGGCTCTCTCATTGAGATATCATCATCATCAGGTGCTATCTCCACAACAAAGATCGGCTGATAGGATCTCCAACGTCTTCAGTCTCTTGAATTGATGTACACTCTGATAGACTCTTCCCTGTCCATCTCTTGTCTTGATGGTACACTCTGATAGACTCTTTCCTGTCCATCTCTTGAATTGATGTACACTCTGATAGACTCTTTCCTGTCCATCTCTTGTCTTGATGGTACACTCTGATAGACTCTTTCCTGTCCATCTCTTGATGTTATCTTCCCACTTCTAGCGATGCTTGCTATTGCACACTTGCCTTCAACTCTTCTTTCTATTGTGGTCTTCAGTAAAGTGTTATGTCTTTTTTACATGGCCAAAATATTTTAGCTGTCTAATTTTGATCTCGCTCATAAATTCTCTTTCCATTCCTGTTTTCTAAGACCTCTATATTCTTCTCTGTCCACGAGATGTTTCCCATTCCTCCACATATCCACATCTCAAAGGCTTCAATTCTTTCTTCCCATTACTTGTTCATTGTGCATGTTTGTACACTATACAGTAATGAAAAATATATATAGCATTTGATAATTCTCAGTTGGTGACAAAACATATCACTGTATAATAGAAAAAGTCATGCCAGAAAAAATATAGTCGAGCTACAGGACAACCATCAACTCAAAATTAACTTTAACTAAATCGTAAAAACATCATTAGGGGTAACAATACAGAACAGTACATACAGCATACATTATCAAGAAATACATTCATTCAAGTACCATGCCTAGTGGCGTAAGAGATCATGTCTCTCCACAACTTCCTGTCTCCAGTGTCACAGAATGTCTGAACATGCTCTTTTGTGTGATCTCTCACACCTTCAGCCTTACGGCAGTACGATTTCTTTTTCTTCACTTTTCTCATTAAACGCTTTTATTTGGCATAAATCATGACTTTTCATTCTTTTTACTCTCTGTTGGATTAGTAGGTTGAAGTCTCTAACCCTCTACCCCCCCCCCCCCCCCTCCCCAAGGACGGTATCTGCTTTACATGCAGAATTGTTTACGTTGCGCAAGGTAAATGCGATTATACCAGGTAATTATACCGGTCATACGCTTATCCATTGTATTAGTCTGACAATTTTTTGAAACGCGTTGTTCAAACATTTGATCCCAGGTGAAAAGCTGGTGACAATACGGTCTCGTCCGATCGACATGAAAAGAACCCAAGATTGTCTGTCTGGTTTGCCGACGTCGGTGTCTGTTTGTCTGGAAGATTACACAGAGGGTAGATGCGTTTATCGTTTTTTTTGTGGGACAATCCCTGGTGATTGTTACAGATAATATGTCTGTGTAGACATCTTGGCGGAAGGCATTAGCCAGGATAGTGCACAGATTTGTTTGTGTGAGTTGCATAAAGATGCCGGCGGAAATATTGCCGCATGATTGTCATGAAATATTCTAATCCACATATATAAATTATTAGGTAAATATGAAGCCTAACAAATAAAATTAATAAAGAGAAGAGCAATGGTAAAATAACAGTGCTGTCACAAAGAATGTACTCGAAATCCCCCTTGTTTTCTGCTTCGTCTGCAAATTGTAACGCTTTCACGTTGATAGTAAAAGCTTACTGTATTATACCCGCTTTCTTCAATGAAACGTGTGCTGTATTTCTTGGAAAAACATTAAGAGGCAGACTGCGTAATGACCTAAATTTTAAATTCCATTCATGTCTTTTTCTACATTACGTTACCAAAACGAACGAACAGATGGACAAAAGGATAGCGAGAAGGGAGAGGCAGAAAGCCGAACATTAAACACGCGTCGCGCGATACACAATTACTACTATCACGCGTGTTAGGCTACAAGCACTAACTTTTTTTCAGACGGACAGTGATAAAATACACTACCCTTTCCCAGAGTTAGGTTTATAAATCATAACAAACTCTTATTAGAAAAGACAACATTAGATGGGTTTACGTTTGAACACATAACAGTACCCAGACAGCACATCTTCGAAACAGGAGGTAGAAGAAATTGCATATTTTGAACGCAGCCACGTAGCTCCTTTAAATTAGTATTTTTGGGTTCCTTAGGGCTTGCTGACAAATAATATGTAAAACGTTACGCAAATAGTCCAGGAATTAATAAATTATACCCAAAATAAAATATTGGGGGTGCCTGACAGCATAAAATCATTTCTGCTCATAAGATTTTTTTTTAACGTGTTTGAAAAAAAATTTACGTTACAGAAATAGCCTACCATGTAAACTTCAAATTGATTGGAGCGCAACAAATGAAAGCCTAACCACGATTGGTCGGGCTATAAATACTATCTTGGTTGTTAGGGGAGACGGGAAAAGATAACATTTTTTCAAACACTTGTCGAAACGTGGCTCATTGGCCAGTCTCGCTGATATACACACTTGGGAGCGTTAGTTCGAAACCACTTGTTTAAATACACTTGATAAAGCATCAGTGCGTTGAAGCCAGCTTATATTTGGCTCAATAAAAGCCTGGAAGATAAGCAGATGGAAATTTGTGCCAGTTTGTGCCAGAATTCATTGCTAATCAACGTATCTGTGTGTATTCGTATGAATTGTGGGACAGTGGTCTTGATGGTACTGAGCAGCATCTGGTCAGAGATTTGCTGAATCCAGAGTCGGACAGCATACTCCTTGGTCTTTTTAGCTATCAGTGAGGTGTCTCCTGAGCCCAGAGGAGAATTCGAGCAGAGGAGTCCTTTCCTGCCGCCATCACTCAAGATAAGCAGAGTTGGCCAGCTGAGCTCAACATTATGTCCCCTCATCTTGAACTGATTTTTTAAAATTAACATTAAGAGGGGAATTTACTTGTCTTAAAATCAGGAACTGTGAACATCTCCAATACTGGTCCCTAAAGACAAACTATTGAAGTCATGATGACAAATACCAACAGAGCTTGAACAAAACAAAACCAGTATTACCTCATTTTACTACTACACAACTGACACACATAGAACATTTGTAATAATATATGTCACTACAATATTCATATTAAATACATTCTGTACATAACTTGTAATTTAAATTGATTGTGATTCCTGATTCCCTTGTAGTTGAATCAGGACACATATTCATTCATGCCAGTAATGAATACATATTGTTATTTGAAAGTTATCAGTGCCTCCTTTAAGATATTCTCATAGAGTGTTATATGTATGTGAGTGTCACAGTGTTGTCAAGAGTAGTGGATTACATTAAATTGTTTATCTGTCTGTTGTTGTGACTTACACTTCATCATACACATACCCTAGACACATAACGTAGCATCACACTATTCCAGAATAATTCTGACTGAGATATAGAGATATGTGGTAGCAAGTAAGGTTATCTATAATACACTACTCTTAATAGATATAGATACCTTCACAGCTGATCTCAGTCAGTACACTAAGTCCCCTATAAATATTTATAACATCCCACTTCACCACATATATTGGGGTCTCGCTCCCGGGATTTTGAATCTTTCCCTATTAAAAATATTGGGGGTAATTCACTTCAGGGAATATAAGAATTAAAAGGTATCCTTGGGTGGAATTAAATAAGGTTGAGCTCACGGTGCCTGTGTTGTCCATTAGATATATAGTTAGAAATTGAATTGTTGGGTAGACATTATAAAAATTTACCTGATAGACAATGGCGGACCTGGCCAAATTTCGATCTGCTGCGGTTCAGACTGCAAAAGAGTTAGGATTAGATGGGCAAGTTATGGTTGCCTATGTCACAACGGAATGTGACAAATTATTGAACGCGAAGAAAGAAGATTAGAAAAAGAAGCCGAAAGAAGGTTAGAGGCTGAAAGGGAAATTAAGAAGTTACAATTTGAAGCTGAGGCTGAGACTAAGAGGTTGCAGATTGAGGCTGACAAAGAGGCTAAGAAATTGGAAGCAGAAAGAGAAGACAAAAGATTAGCTGCAGAAAGGGAAGAGAAGAAATTGGCTGCAGAAAGGGAAGAGAAGAAATTAGCTGCAGAAAGGGAAGAGAAGAAATTAGCTGCAGAAAGGGAAGAGAGGAAATTAGCTGCAGAAAGGGAAGCAGAAGATAAAAGATTACAAAGGGAACATGAGTTACGACTAAGGGAGTTTGAGTTTCAAGGCCATGCTCCTGAAAATGGTGCCAGTCCCTTTGCCTCCGATGCTACGGTTACTCAAGGAGCCTCAATCTCAGCTATGAATTTTCATTTAGATCATTTTGTTGAGAAAGACGATGATATTGAGAGCTATATAAATAGGTATGAGCTATTAGCTACCACGTATGGGTTGGAGAGAGAAAGGTGGAGCTTAAAGTTATCTCAGGGACTTCGTGGGGCAGCTTATGAAGTTTTTGCAAAAATGAGCAGAGGTGATCAGGAAAATTATGACATGCTAAAGCAGGCTCTTTTGTTAAGGTATGAAAAGAATGCAGAATTCTATAGAAAAAAATTTAGGAATGCTAAACTACTGTCAGGTGAAACCTATCACCAGTTCTCTGCACGAATAGAGACATACTTGGAGAAATGGACTTCTCTGGGGAAAACCCAAGATCTTAAGGAAATGGTCCTTATAGAGCAATTAAGAGAGTCCATGGCTCCAGACCTGAGAAAGTTTCTCATGGAACAAGGTGCAGAGAGGCTGGAAGAGTTGCTAAATGTTGCTGAAAGGTATCAAGCAGCTCAAGCAGAGGTAACAGGTAATAAAAAGAAACAGGTGGACAACTTTAGGGCACCACAGAACTTTAATAAATTTGATCCTAGGGATCAAAATAAAGGTAAGCACCAATTTGATAGGCCACGGTATGACAATAAAAATAAATTCCCACAATTCGATGAAAGGAAATATGATGAAAGAAAATCTTTCAACCAAGGAAAAAGGTGGTGTAAGAATTGTCAGATGGACAATCATGACACTGACCGTTGCAGAAAGAAACCTGTGTATATGGCAACCCTTCAGGTCAGGTCGACCTCAAGACAGGAGGAGGATATTATGTTAGATACCACTCCAGAAGAGATGAGGAAGGCACAGGCTGGGGATAAAACACTCAAGCCTTGTTTCAGAAAATTGTCAACTTGTCATACAACTCCAGGCAAGGGAGATTTTTACATGAAAAACAAGTTGATGTATAGGAAGACTGGAGCTAGATCCAATGGTCACGGACAGCTGGTTCTTCCAAAAAGATACAGGACAGAATTAATAAGGAGTCTACATGTGAAACCAGATGGGGACCATGAGAAGATAGGTACCATCATTCAAAAGGTGGCTCACAATTATTATTGGCCCAAAGCAAGATGGGACATTGAAAATTTTGTAGAAAGGTGTAGCATAGCACATGAGGGAACACCCACAAGTGGGAACATGGATCAGGACCTGGACACGCCACGGGGCAAAATTAGGCCTGATAATAAAAAGAAATATAGATTTGATAAAGTGGACCAAATGGAATGGGAAGCCCCTTTTCACGGACAAGCTTCACTTAACTGTTTTACAATGGCCACTATGCGGAGAGTGCAAAAAGATGTCTTACCCCAGGATAAGCCGAAAATCCCTCAATCGGACTTAAACAAACTGGAGGAAGAGGATGTAGAGAGGAAATCTCTCATCAAGAATTTTAAGAGGGGAGAAAGCCCCAAAAGAAAAATTGGTAGCGGTCGTTTTGTGAATGATAATTCTGGGAGGAAAAATCATCACTATAAAGCTTCAAGTGGAAGAGACCATACCGGTGCATGGACAAATAGGTCCACACAATTAAAGGTCCATATGTAGCTTTGTTAAGAACGTGGACTGATGAAAAGGCAGAGGAAAACATTACATCTTCATACCAATATGTGAATGAGCTGACCACTCGGTTGAAAACTGGCTGGAAACTTGCCAATGAAAATTTGAAACAAGCCAGGAAGAAACATGCTGCCTATTATAACAGGAAGGCGAAAGACAGAAATTTGGCTGTGGGAGAGAAGGTACTGCTTCTTTTGCCCGGGAGTCAGAATAAGTTACAAATTGGATGGCAGGGTCCATATACAGTTCTAGAGAAGGTGTCTAGAACAAATTATAAGATAGATAAGAAGGGGAAAGAAAAAATCTATCATGTGAATCTCCTGAAGAAATATTTGGAAAGAGAACATCAGGAAGAGACACACTTGTTGACCTTGTCCATCGCCATGGAGATGAAAAAGGAACCACTTTCATCATTTGAATATCCATTACACCCCTGTCAGACAGCAGCACAGGTGAAAATCAGTACACATTTAACGAAAACTCAGAAAGAGAGAGTGCAACAGGTTCTAAATAATCATGCAGAGGTGTTAACAGACCGACCAGGGCATACAAACCTATTGGAATATGATATGAAACTCATAGACTCCACACCTGTCTGTATGAAACCATATTCGATTCCGTTTGCTAAGGAAAAAGCTTTGAAGGAAGAGATAGACTATCTATTGAAGGAAGGAATTATTTCGCACAGTGAGTCTTCGTATAGCTCCGGTGTTGTACTCTTAAGGAAGCCCTCTGGAGAACATAGACTCTGTATAGATTACAGGAGACTGAACGCTATTACAGAAGGACAGGTGGATCCATTGCCGGATACAAATCAGCTGTTTGCCAGACTAAATAAAGCTAAATATTTCTCAAAAGTGGATCTGAGTAAAGGATACTATCAGATTCCAGTAAAGCCTGAGGTTAGACCATACCTAGCTTTTAGTACCTCAGAAGGACACTATGAGTTTAATAGATTGCCATTTGGATTGAAGAATGCGCCTAGTGTCTTCTCTAGAATGATGAGAAAATTATTGGATCCTCTGAATAATCCCTGTATAACAAATTTTATGGATGATATCCTTATAGCAACAGAAACATTTGAGGAACACATTGACTCTCTGAACATGCTGTTTGATCGACTTAGGGAGGCAAATTTAACAGCCCGTCCAACCAAATGTTGCGTTGGATGTAAAGAATTGGAATTTTTGGGACACACAGTTTATCAGGGAAACATGACCCCTGACCCAAAGAATTTAGAGAAACTACAGAAAGCCCCGAGACCACAAACCAAGAAGGACGTGAGATCCTTTGTCTCATTATGTGGTTTCTACCAGAAGTATATCAAAAACTTTAATTCCATATGTGCACCTTTAACGGAATTGACACGTAAAGGACATCCAGATCGCATTACATGGACTCCACAATGTGAAATGACTTACCAAGAATTGAAGGAAAAGCTCACAAGTAAACCCATTTTGAAATTACCTGACTTAAGTCAAGAATTCATAGTAAGGACGGATGCAAGTAATATTGGGCTGGGTGCAACTCTTCTACAGAAATCAGATGCATTGGATGGGGAATTAAGCCCAGTGGCATATGCTAGCAGAAAGTTGAATAAAGCTGAAATCAACTACTCAACTAGCGAAAAAGAATGTCTTGCAGTAATATGGGCAATAAAGAAATTCAATATTTATCTATATGGGAAGGCATTTAAGTTGCAAACTGACCACAAACCTTTATCGTTTTTAGCACAGGCTAAGCATGAGAACTCTAGGTTACTCCGATGGTCTTTGCTTCTGGCTCCATATAATTTTAGCATTGAATATATATCTGGAAAAACCAATCTGGGAGCGGATTTTTTAAGCCGCCATCCGTGTGATGAGAATCACCGTAAACCCCAGAAATAATAATAAATTTCTCTATGTGTATATAGAATAAAGGACTGACATATAATGTCTGTTTTAAGAGGGGAGGTGTCATGAAATATTCTAATCCACATATATAAATTATTAGGTAAATATGAAGCCTAACAAATAAAATTAATAAAGAGAAGAGCAATGGTAAAATAACAGTGCTGTCACAAAGAATGTACTCGAAATCCCCCTTGTTTTCTGCTTCGTCTGCAAATTGTAACGCTTTCACGTTGATAGTAAAAGCTTACTGTATTATACCCGCTTTCTTCAATGAAACGTGTGCTGTATTTCTTGGAAAAACATTAAGAGGCAGACTGCGTAATGACCTAAATTTTAAATTCCATTCATGTCTTTTTCTACATTACGTTACCAAAACGAACGAACAGATGGACAAAAGGATAGCGAGAAGGGAGAGGCAGAAAGCCGAACATTAAACACGCGTCGCGCGATACACAATTACTACTATCACGCGTGTTAGGCTACAAGCACTAACTTTTTTTCAGACGGACAGTGATAAAATACACTACCCTTTCCCAGAGTTAGGTTTATAAATCATAACAAACTCTTATTAGAAAAGACAACATTAGATGGGTTTACGTTTGAACACATAACAGTACCCAGACAGCACATCTTCGAAACAGGAGGTAGAAGAAATTGCATATTTTGAACGCAGCCACGTAGCTCCTTTAAATTAGTATTTTTGGGTTCCTTAGGGCTTGCTGACAAATAATATGTAAAACGTTACGCAAATAGTCCAGGAATTAATAAATTATACCCAAAATAAAATATTGGGGGTGCCTGACAGCATAAAATCATTTCTGCTCATAAGATTTTTTTTTAACGTGTTTGAAAAAAATTTACGTTACAGAAATAGCCTACCATGTAAACTTCAAATTGATTGGAGCGCAACAAATGAAAGCCTAACCACGATTGGTCGGGCTATAAATACTATCTTGGTTGTTAGGGGAGACGGGAAAAGATAACATTTTTTCAAACACTTGTCGAAACGTGGCTCATTGGCCAGTCTCGCTGATATACACACTTGGGAGCGTTAGTTCGAAACCACTTGTTTAAATACACTTGATAAAGCATCAGTGCGTTGAAGCCAGCTTATATTTGGCTCAATAAAAGCCTGGAAGATAAGCAGATGGAAATTTGTGCCAGTTTGTGCCAGAATTCATTGCTAATCAACGTATCTGTGTGTATTCGTATGAATTGTGGGACAGTGGTCTTGATGGTACTGAGCAGCATCTGGTCAGAGATTTGCTGAATCCAGAGTCGGACAGCATACTCCTTGGTCTTTTTAGCTATCAGTGAGGTGTCTCCTGAGCCCAGAGGAGAATTCGAGCAGAGGAGTCCTTTCCTGCCGCCATCACTCAAGATAAGCAGAGTTGGCCAGCTGAGCTCAACATTATGTCCCCTCATCTTGAACTGATTTTTTAAAATTAACATTAAGAGGGGAATTTACTTGTCTTAAAATCAGGAACTGTGAACATCTCCAATACTGGTCCCTAAAGACAAACTATTGAAGTCATGATGACAAATACCAACAGAGCTTGAACAAAACAAAACCAGTATTACCTCATTTTACTACTACACAACTGACACACATAGAACATTTGTAATAATATATGTCACTACAATATTCATATTAAATACATTCTGTACATAACTTGTAATTTAAATTGATTGTGATTCCTGATTCCCTTGTAGTTGAATCAGGACACATATTCATTCATGCCAGTAATGAATACATATTGTTATTTGAAAGTTATCAGTGCCTCCTTTAAGATATTCTCATAGAGTGTTATATGTATGTGAGTGTCACAGTGTTGTCAAGAGTAGTGGATTACATTAAATTGTTTATCTGTCTGTTGTTGTGACTTACACTTCATCATACACATACCCTAGACACATAACGTAGCATCACACTATTCCAGAATAATTCTGACTGAGATATAGAGATATGTGGTAGCAAGTAAGGTTATCTATAATACACTACTCTTAATAGATATAGATACCTTCACAGCTGATCTCAGTCAGTACACTAAGTCCCCTATAAATATTTATAACATCCCACTTCACCACAATGATTTGAAAAAGGTCTCGCGTTGCAATATTAAATTTAATATTTTAAAACACGTGGGGGATATTTTGAAATTAGACAACCCAACCCAGTGCTAATGAGCTTACGATTGGATTACAGTAAGAAGCCGGAATAAACTATGGATCGTATTGGAACCTCCAACGGAAGCACCATCTGTGATGTGAACTGAAAACTGCACATATAATCTAGCGAAATCAGAGACACAGATCAGAGGGACTGCAGCGCACGTCATGTGATCGACTTCTAGAATTCAGATAGACATCGGAATTAGAATTCCTATATTATAATTGACTGATCGAAGTATTTGGGAAACTTAAAACCTTAAAAAGTAAGCTCGCCTTTATAAATACAGAGACAAAAAAACTTAAGGGACCAGGAATTAAAATACAAAGACTGGAAACCTAGGAATTGAATCACCCGTCATAAGAGAAACATTCCCAGACCAAGTGTTTCACAGATTCACCCGTCATAAAAGGGATTCAAAATTTCCAGATCAAGTGGTTCGAGAGCATATAACCTAAATTGCTCGTGTACATTCTACCCTGTGCGAGGAGATTGTGTATTCCCAAAACTGTGTGGTAGGTGTAACAATCATTTTACAAATGTAAATTTGACATATTTTCTTGCTAAGTGGTTATATATGAGGCTGGCAACCTCAACATATGCAACTAGTATATTCGTGGACCACTACAGCAAGTGCTGGTGATTTCTTCTGGCTGGTCGTGTGACAAACCGACAGCGGAAGTGACCCCAGACTCCGACTGGAGCAGTGATGGGTGATGATTGCATCACATGTGTCTAAGGTGTATAATATTTTGTGAGATATATGCACTTTGTTAATTGTAATTGAGGCAACTCATTATTCGCGCTGTCCAGACACATTTTCCCATTTAATATACAGAGGAATATGGTGACTTTTATTCATCTTCCCTGAGCTACAATGTGTACTCGGGGACTAGAATTCTTTTGAGTGATTAGCATTGGTGGGGGGACAGCGAGAATGCGCCTGTTAATTGGCAACCAACAGATTTACTTAACAGAGGCTATTGTTTGTCGTTTTTTCCAAAGGTTCGTGGTTACAAGGTATCAGACGGTTCGAAGTGTGAAAGAAGTACACTCATCACCAAGACGTGACGAAAACCACAGCTCCAGGACTCACATAAAAGTTAAGTTCTTAGAAAAAGGCAACAGCAAAAAGGGACATAATTTTCTGACTATATCCTCACCCAAAAGCTCTGTGAAGAGAATATTTGATTCCAATATAAAAGGCACCAGCATTTTATTTATTTTAAACTGTTAAAACTAATTAATTATTAAATTTGTTACATGTTATTTTAAAACGAAACAAACATAGTTGATTCAGTTATTACATGTATGAAAGCAGACGTATAAGCAAGAATATTTCATATATATATATATATATATATATATATATATATATATATATATTTATATATATCTATATATATATATATATATATATATATATATATATATATATATATATACTCTAAACAGAGCTATACCATTAAAAGAGGAAATTCGCTGAATTAACTCAGCTAGTGGCTTGAACGGGCTAAAAACCCTTGCTTAAATCCTTCACAAAAGGTGGCGGACAGATTTAAGTTAACAAATGTTCAGAGCTAAGCAGCATTTTTCCTGACTTTTGAATTATCTTGTGGATACTCCCGTAAGGTAGAAGCGTCATTAACCTTTTATCTACATCTCTGCCATGAGTAATCTTGTGCGAAGGTAAACACCTTTGATTACCCAGTTTAGGTACTCTTTGAGTTTTGGCCACTGTTGGACCACTACTGCAAAGCAGGTGAGGCAATCCGTGACATCCAATACAATTTATCACCTCTGTTGTAGACTTCCTTCAATGACAAAACTGTCCAGAATTTTCTCACTTTGTCTTCCTCTATCTCTTTTACCTTCAATCTAACCTGTTGTTACGATATATTCCAATGTTCCTCTTCTCATAACAGGCCCAAAAAAGTGAATTGCTTCTTTCTAACTTGTAAAATACGTTTCCTTTGCTCATTGACCTCTTCCAGCAAATCCTCATTACTTTTTTTGGCTGTCCATGGTATTTTTAACATTCTTCTGTAAAACCACATCTCTGTTGCCTGTAGTGCTTTCCCTACTTGTTTACTAATTGTCCATGACTCACCCCCGTATGTCAGAATTGTTTCTTTATAAAACTTAAGAAATCTCTTTCTTACTTTCATTAACAAAGAATTGATGCATGCAATACTCTTCATTTGATAGAATGCTGTTTTTGCTTGAGCTATTCGGGTGAAATTATATTTTTATGAGATCAACTTTTATGATTTCTAGTCAAAGGAAAATAATCCATGATACATCTACTAGGGGACACGAGTAGTGTCGACGTCCCTGGTGCAGTGTTTAGTTCAGCCGACCCTGACCGAGAATTACAAAGTTAAGTTCGGAGTTTAGTTTTTCTGTTTTGTTTCGGGAATTCAGCGAAGAGACCTTGCACGGGAAATTTATATTTAGAGTGAACTGTTTTGTTCTAGAATGTTCGGAAATAGTTATCGTTGTAAATCGTGGTTTAAAATTAAATCAGTCAGCTTTAAAACGCGATTAGCGTTAAGAGCTAGAATGGGTTCTCTCCCAAGTGTGTGAAATTATTATAGTATTTTAGAAGTGGCTTGTGCAATTGAGGGTTGTCATCGGACGATATGCCAAAGTCATTTTGGTTGATCTCTGTGGTGACAGAAGAATGCACTATAGTTTAGACCCTCAATCGCAAATCCATGCCATAATAATGTATGACAGTTTTGTGAGTAATTCTGAGGAAAAAAAGACAGTATTTTCGAACGAACCAGGTTCGTTGAACCTTTAGGAATCTATAACTGGTAGCGCAGAATAGTAGGCAAGTTGACAGACAAACAAGTAGTATATGAACTTGGGAAATCGTCAACCCCGCGGTAGGCCAATTTTATTTAAAACACGGAGGTAAAGACTACAGAAATTAAGCTAAACAGAAGAAATAATATCACAACATTTTGAACAGATTTATGAAGAATTTTGAATACAGAAGATATTGACAGCAGTAGTTCTCGAGTCGCGACCACCATAACCAATAGAGACAGCTAGAAATACTGAAGTAGCAAGAGTGAACTAGTGAGCAAGACATTGTATTAAATATTGATTTGAAATTATTGCTGTACCAGTCCGCCAACCTCATGGGAAGGTTACGCACAGCATTTTCACTCTTTATTTGATTTTATGTAAATAAAGCTCAACGTTAATTTACTACTTCTATCAGAGTGGAGTCAATCATTCATCATCGTGATCATTCATCACTTGTCGGTTGTGAACTGTTGTCGTTATATCCAGAGAAAGCAGTCATTCTAAAACCTTCAAACATAAATAAGCTGCCTACTGTTCAGAGTGGTGATCCGAACCCCATACCATCAACACAAGGTCGAAGTAGGGTATAGTAGACAACCATCACCCACGGCCACAATATCAACCATTTCCTGCAGCTCCTTTTCACTTTTTTGCTATAAAGGGTTGTATCTTCGGCGTATCTCAAGTTGTTTATATTATGTCAACCAACGGATATTCCTGGCACGTCCTCTAGGGATCTCATTATAATTTCACTGTACACATTGAACAGATCCGGCGGCAGCACACATCCCTGCCTGACACCCCTTTTTTTATTTGCTGAAACGTTATTGTTTGGCTGCTAATTCTTACAGCTGCTGTTTGTTGCTAGTACATGTTCTTTATTATCCTCATGTTTGTACCATCAGTATTGATACTTTCTAACATCTTGATAATTTCCTCATGTTTTTACCATCAGTATTGATGCTTTCTAACATCTTGATAATTTCCTCATGTTTCACTTTGGCAAATGCCTTAGTGTAAGCTGCTAACCAGCATACGTGCAGATCTGTCTTTACGTCTATGGCTTTTTCTATTGATGTTCTTATTATATATATATATATATAGTCATTGTTTGGGCCTTTACCTGCCACAAATCCAAACTGTTCATCACTGATTTATAGTTTAATTTTATTTCTCACTCTTCTCGTGATAATTCGTAATAATATTTTGGTCACATGACTCATAAGACTAATGGTGCGATGTTCTTTATATTCCATGGCTCCAGGTACGAAATATATTGCACACTAAATAAAAAAGTCCCGATATAACTTTTTTTTTTTTTTAAGAAAAATTTTGCCTCGTTTAGGCGAGGCGCGTCACGTTCACCCTAGTCGGTTATATTAGTGCGCATGTCCAAATATAAAGTACCTTTATGTCTTGTAAGTTATTTTCATTTCTCAATATAACCAACATTTCCACGCATTTGGTAAATGGTTGAAAACGGCGCGTTACGAGGAAACACCAGACCTTGAATAAAAATTATTTCGATACTCTGCCTCATATTAATCACAGTAATTAAATTTTTTTTTAATATAAAATTTTTCCTCGTTTTGGAGATGCACGCTACGTTCAACCTAGACACAGGGTGCGTCAGTTATAATAGCGTATATAACCTTCTGGTCTGGTTAAACTACTATTTACTCTATATTTTTGTAATGAAATTAGTGGAGATCGGACTAGCATCAAATGATTATTTCTCTCCGCTAAAACACCATTTTGTCTTCCCTGTTCCATCTATTAGTCGGTTATAATTAGAGTATTTAACCCCAATTTATGTTCGGGTCTGTGTTATATAAAATACGTTTTGTCATATGTAATTGTTTGCTGTCGGTGGTGTTAAATTATTTTAAGTCATTGTACATTTGATGAAAAGTATTTTTAAGCTACTTACGCACAGAATAAATGTGTTATCTACAGATTAAAAATCTGCAGATATAAAACTGTTGTGGATTTAACATTGGGAATGCGGTGAAAATACTTTATTTTAAGACGTCACTTGTAGAAATTATTCCCACCCATACTGGTTCTTTCTTAGAGGCTAAAATCTGCTTGACAGCGCTAGAATTAAATATGGTCATATCTTATCTCCCTTTGTCAGTTATATAGAACTCAAATTTTAAGGTAATTTCTCTCCCTTATCAGTTATGTCAACTCTGTGAACATGCTGCTGCAGTCTCTCTCCCTTTATAATCAGTACCGAGACTGTTCTGAAATCATAATAACGTAGAAGTGCTGAAATGCTAACTTTGAAAAAAGCAACATTTAAAGAGATATCACATCTCATGTAGTATCTAATCCGCACAGATTTAGATTTTCTTTTGAAATGGATCTATGACATATTTACAAAATTTGTAGTTTCATGTGTTTATACGCGAGCGCAGAATTAATACACATGAAGCTTTTTTTAAGACCGCGGTACGTAACCAAGGAGCTGCGACGATCTACTTTAGAAACACTGAGCCCTCTGAAGATAATCACCAAGCATGTTTTCAGGTTTTAGAGTATCTGTAATTATGAATAATTTACATCTAATGTTTAATTCTTATCTCTGTCGGTTGATCTGCTCCATGCAATCACTTTGATAGAGCGGTTCTCAATTAAACATATTTTGAATTTTTTAAAAATCTACTTTGTCCATAATAAAATAAGAAGGTTATATCTAAGAGTTGTGTTCGTAACTATAACAAAATCACAAGATAGCCACGTCCATAGTATCGTCAAGAAAAGATTTAAAAAAAATAAGAATCAAGAAAAGATAACTCTTAGAAATCATTCCACCCAGAAAAACCTTTAACATCCCTGTATACACCCAGTATGGCTTCACATGCAAGAAATGTCAAGGACTTATGACACTCATAAGAAATGCCAAGGACTTATGACACTCATAAGAAATGCCAAGGACTTATGACACTCATAAGAAATGCCAAGGACTTATGACACTCATAAGAAATGACATTCAAGCAGATGTACAAAACATCTCCAGCAGTACTGACATAGACATGCAGCAAGTTCACTGCTGGTTCAAAAATTTTCTTTTTTTTTGGTTGGGATTTTGCCTTCTTCAGGCGAGGCGCGTGCCTTTCAACCTATTTGGTTATATCAGAGCGCATTTACCATCCATTTACTCTGTTGACTGCTAACCCGATCAGCGTTGATAGAAACTAAGTCCTGAAAAGGACCAACATTATCTATCCGCTAGCATAAAGCCCTAAAAAGGACTCGCCAGCTACGCCAACGCCCGAGCTAGTTTATGGTATTGCTCGTTCAAATGAAACAAATACACCATCAATAATGTTTACTCCCACCCCCCCCCCCCTCCCCCAGCATCTGTATGAAACATCAATATCCAGTACACCACATATCAGAGAACTATAATAGCTGGAGACTTCGTTGGCCATTCACCATCATGAAGATATAAAACATACAACAAAAGATGCAGGGAAGCAGAAGAAATCTGCAACACGTCCAACCTGATCCTACAACAGAACAAAAGGTCAGAACCCACTCTTTTGCACAGAGCTTCAGTCACGGCCAGCAGATCTGATCTTACCATGGTACCGGTTGACATTTCAGACACTTGCACTTACACAGTCCTGGGAGATATTGGAAGTGACCACAGGCCAAAACTAATTAGCATAGACAGACATAATAAATCCAGACAAAAGAGAAAGACCTACTGGAATTACAAAAGGGCTAACTATACAACATACGCAACACTTTCATATAGCAGATTCCGCATGATTGACATATTAGATACAGTAGAGAATACATACAACAATATCACAAAGACTATACTTGAAATAGTGAACATAACAATACCAAAAGGCAGCCACAAACGTTTCAGCCATTTCTGGACTCCAGATCTAGAAAAGATTGTTAAAGAGCGTGACAAGCCAGAAGAAAGGTGGAAAAAGAACCCACCAGAGCCAACAAAATAATTTATAACAAACTCAAAATACAGGAAAGATATCACATTAAGAAAGCAAAGAAAGAGGCGTGGACAAAAACATGTGAAAGCCTGGACTTAAAGAGTGAAGGGCACAAAGCATGGAAGCTCCTGCACTGTCTTGATGGAAAAGGAAAAAAGAGCAACCCAAAACCTCTAAGAACTGGAGGAAACATCTTAACAAACAACAAGAAAAAGTCAGAAACGTTTAACAAATATTATGCAAATGTCAGCAAAACAAATTACAGAAACGGCTAGACAAAACAATTAAGAACATAACAAAAACAGAACAGAGAGCTGCTAAAGCAAGCATGCCACTATTTGAAAATGAGTAGACCATCGACGAAATGAATAGCGCACTACAAAATTAAAGACCGAGAAAGCTCCAGGACCAGACAAAGTTACCAATGAAATGATACTAAACATAGACCCAGTTGCAAAGTTAGTACTCTTAAACTTCATTAACAAAACATGGAAAGAAAGCACACTCCCTAAAGCTTGGCTGACTGCAAATATCAAACCAATTCTAAAGAAAAACAAGCTAGCCGAAGAACCTGGAAGCTACAGACCAGTCTCAATGACCTCAGCAATTGGAAAACTTGCAGAGAAAACGGTTAATCACAGGCTCTACTGGTGGCTGGAAAGTAATAAAGTCATTAAGGATAGCCAGGCAGGCTTCAGAAAAGGTTGCAGAACAGATTACAAACTCTTTCATGTTGTGCAAAAAACCTTAGTTGCATTCCAAGAAGGTAAGCACACACCAGCAGTATTCATTGATCTGCAGCAAGCATACGGCATAGTATGGAGACAGGCGCTCTTCGCCAAAATGACAAAAATGGGCATACATGGAAAACTGTATTTCTGGATCAAAGCCTTCCTAAGTAACTGAACAATACAATCAACAGTACAAGGCACTAAATCCTCTCAGAAAACACCGGAGGAGGGATTGCTGCAACGGTCAGCCTAAGTAGCACCCTCTTCCTTATCTTCATGAATGACCTTCCTCCCTTCTTGAAGGTATCAAAAACACTGTATGCAGATGACCAGCTCATTTAGACAGTTGAAAAATACAAACAACTGGCGCATGCAAAACTAAACAGGGCCCTAGCCACAACAGCGGCGTATTGCAGGCTCTGGAAACTAAAAATAAACACCCAGAAAACCGTATACACAATTTTCACCAGGAGCATCAAGGAAAGCAAGAAGGTGTACCAACTAACACTCGATGGACAACTGCTGTCCAGAGAAAAAAATCCAGCTTACTTAGGAGTGGAGCTTGACAGACAGCTACTCCTCAATACCTTCATGCACAAAATGAAGGATAAGGCCAGTAGACGCCTGAACCTAGTTAAACATCTTGCAAGCGCTAGCTGGAGAGCAGACAATAGAAATCTCAGACAGCTGTACCTGGGATATGTCCGATCAGTCATGGACAACAGCCTTTTGCTGCAGTCGGCAATGAGCAAAACCACACGAGCAGAGTTTAACAAAGTCCACAACCAAGCTCTAAAGTTCACATGCGGGGG
Source organism: Oreohelix idahoensis (assembly GCA_024509875.1). Taxonomy (NCBI): domain Eukaryota; kingdom Metazoa; phylum Mollusca; class Gastropoda; order Stylommatophora; family Oreohelicidae; genus Oreohelix; species Oreohelix idahoensis. Next base: position 149,594 of record JAMPIV010017364.1, read on the forward strand.
AATGAGAACTACACCAACAGCTGCTTGTGAAGTTGATGCAAACGTAGAACCAATAGACCTCCGACGTAAATGTGCTGTTATGGAAGCTACAGAGCGCTATAGAAGAATGAGAAAATACCGCCCAAACAGACAACTGGTTGAAAACTGTAAGCCCATTAGCAAACTGAAACAAAAATGCCCACTACAGTTAGCAACAACTATACAGAACAACACCACCTCCCACAGACACGAGACATAATCGAACAGTATCCAGTCATTTATCCCGGAAAGGAGTTAAAACTTCCAGTAATAAAAACCACACTCATAGATAGAACACTAACAAGAGACACGAACCCAACAATACTTAAAACAGCTACTTTAGAGACTATAGATAGCTACTCTAGCACTGCAGTACATGCATACACAGATGGCTCAGCATTCTAGGCCACCATAAATGTTGGACTTGGAGCGTATCTGAAATACCCAAATGGCAGCACACCAGAAATATTTGAACCGTGCGGAGAATTCTGTACTAACTACCAATCAGAGATTACAGCAATAAACACCACACTCACTGCAATAGACAGCCAATTTAAACAAGAAATCCATATGCCCTCAGATACCATAATCTTCACTTATTCAAAATCAGCACTTCAGGCTTTAGAAGAATATCTCCAAACTGAAAATAAAGAAATAATACAGCTGGCCGAAACAATTGACAATTTGCTAAGAAAAAAACGACATCAGAGTCACTCTCCGGTGGATACCAGGGCACACAGACATACCAGGCAACGATAAAGCAGACAGACTAGCAAAACTAGGAGCAAGCATGGTTCAAACAAACACTCCAGCAAACATGCAAACAGCTAAACGAATACTCCAAAATAACTTCAAAGAGGAATGGCTGAACTGATGGACAAAAGGGTTTACTGGACGTGCCTTGTATAAAGAAATGGCCCATCCCAACAACAATGACAATATTAATAACCTACGACGTAAGGAGCAGAGCACAATCTTCCAACTAAGAACAAAACACACCAGACTCAACACGCACTTAAACAAATTAAACCCCACACATGAGCCTAATTGCCGCAACTGTACCCATCGGTATGAGACAGTTCAACATGTGCTGCTCACTTGCCCAGGACTCTCCATAGAGAGACGACAGCTATTGCCGGGCTCCCCAACAACCACAAACACTCTATACAGCACCACTCAACAGCTACAGAACACATGCAAATTCTTCAACTTGGCATTGACTGCTAAAGAGCGACGAGCTCAACAGCCCTAGTTAATCAGCAATAACATCTTAGAGATTGTGTTGTTAATCCCTACTAATTTGTTCCGCGCATGCGCATTTAATCATATCTTCTCCAGCGTTGCTATGTTTGGAATTGTCAAATGTAAAGTTTGTCCAACCATGTTTTCATATTTTTGGGCACTTTCATCCCTCGAGTTAGGAAAGGATCGAGACAAAGTGCGTGCATTAAGAAAGTGGAAATGGGAAGGAATAGCAGCGAGCGAATTGATGTAGAGGGAAAGAGTTTTTGAAGGTTTAAATGTACAACAACAGCGGTTGCTATATAACCACGGAAACATGTTAACTGTCATTATTAAATAATGAACATTGTTTTATTTTGCGTTTGTTTGTTTGTTTATTTGTTTTTAGGAAATGGCCCGGGATGGACCTCCACAATCTCATAAGAAAGAGCCGCCACTGGGTAACAAATTACTCTATGAAACAAAAACTTTCCTGCTTTGGTATTGAGAATTGCAAGGACACGTGTAAGATAGGGTTCCCATTCGTCCCGTTTTTCCCGGGACAGTCCCGTTTTTTATAAAATGTCCCGGTGTCCCGAATTTATTCCAAATGTCCCGCTTTTTAAGGGTCCTTCCTGAAAAAAAAAATCTTTGGGTAACGGATTTTATTCCGTGTTTTAGTAGTGTTACTTTATCAATTTCCGGTTACAGTAGACCCTCAGTTTGAATCTCGAACAAAAATTCGAAAGTCGACCAAAACAGTGTTCAGTGAGCATCTACCAAATGATTTAATGCGTATTAGCATTACTATACAGTATTTTTATCGTTTTTCATCCGCATAATGCCGAAACGTAAGTGCAGTATAAATGAGAACATTACAAGAGAATTCCCCTTTATTAAAGGTGTAGATGAAAATGTGGAATGTACTTTATGCAGCTCTAAATTTTGCATTTCTCATGGTGGTCGGTCAGACGTAGTCAACCACGGGAAAACGAAAAAAACATAAAGGTGCTGTTGAAAGTAAGGCTTCCAACAGCAGTATAAGTCATTTCTTAAATGCGAAAACCCAGAGTGAAAAGGAAATGGAAAAACAGTTATCATTGGCAGCACAGAAAGCAACCTTCGCTTATCACACGCTTATCATATAAACTTGACTATTGTGTATTTTTTAAAGGTGCGATTTTTTAAATTAACTATGTTTGTACTTTAGAATTCTTTTTTAAAGTGGAAGTTGTGTTAGTTAATGTGTGTATTTTTATACCAGTATCTTATTTTAAGTGCAACATATAAATATATAATAGATTTATTTGTGCTTTACCTTAATTTTTAACATGTCCCGCTTTTTTACAAAATGTCCCGGGTTTTTAAGGTAACAATTTGGAAATGTCCCGGTTTTTAAACAAAACATTATGGGAACCCTAGTGTAAGATTCAGTTGCGATTGGCTAAATACGATATACACTCGAATAAAGTTGATACCTCCCATTTCTCTCAGATAACCCTTTATTTACTTATTTTCCATTTTTTTCCCCTTGATTCTATCTATCTATCTATCTATCTATCTATCTATCTATCTATCTATCTATCTATCTATCTATCTATCTATCTATCTATCTATTTATCTATCTATCTATCTATCTATCTATCTATCTATCTATCAATCTATCTATCTATCTATCTATCTATCTATCTATCTATCTGTCTGTCAATCTGTCTGTATCTGTCTGTCAATCTATCTATCTATCTATCTATCTATCTATCTATCTATCTATCTATCTATCTATCTATCTATCTATCTATCTATCTATCTATCTATCTATCTATCTATCTATCTATCTGTCTGTCTGTCTGTCTGTCTGTCTGTCTGTCTCCCAGTCTGTCTATCTGTCTGTCTGTCAATCTGTCTGTCTATTTGTCTCTCAATCTGTCTGTCAATCTGTCTATATGTCTGTCTTTCTGTCTGTCAATCTGTCTGTCTATCTGTCTGTTAATCTGTCTGTCCATCTGTCTGTCTATCTGTCTGTCTGTCTATCTGTCTGTCTATCTATGCATCATCTATATTCATGTACACAATCACTTCCTGTATCCCCTCCCCTTCCCACCAAATAGGGTAAATGGTTATGCGTAGACTGACACATGTATAAAATCTCTTCTCCTACCCCAGAACTCCCCCCCCCCCCCAATCCATAAAAAAGAGGGGGGGGGGGGGGAAACATGTTTATGGGTGGACTGATAGTTAGCTACAGGTGGCCATCTTCAGGATGTGAAGCGAATATGTACCGGCTTGTGCCACACCGAGGCGCTATCATTTTCCATATCTTTGGCGTGGCTGTGAAGTTGTTTACGTGTTCCGGTAATTTTCATAAACGACTGTTTTCGTGTCGACATGTTTTGTCGATATGTGCTTCCTCCTTTATTGTCTCTGTTTTTTCTCTTTCTTCTTCTCCTTTTTCGATCTTCTAAACGTTTTTTTTTTCCTCAGAGCCTCATAATAGACTTGATATCTGAGATGAAAAACAGACAATGAAGAAGAAAAAGAAGAAGAAAAAGAAGAAGAAGAAGATGATGATGATGATAAAGAAAAAGAAGAAGAAAAAGAAAAAAAGAAAAAGAAGAAAAAATAGAAGAGGAAGAAGAAGAAGAAGAAGAAGAAGAAGAAAAAAAAGAAGAAGAGGAAGAAGAAGATAAAAGGAAGAAAAAGAAAAAATAAGAAGAAGAGGACGAGGAAGAAGAAGCAGAAGATAAAAAGAAGAAAAAAAAGAAGATAAAAAGAAGAAAAAGAGAAAAGAAGAAGAAAAAGATAAAAAGAAGAAAAAGATAAAAAGAAGAAAAAGAGAAAAGAAGAAGAAAAAGATAAAAAGAAGAAAAAGATAAAAAGAAGAAGAGAAGGAGGAGGAGGAAGAAGAAGAAGAAGAAGAAGAAATAAGATATAAAGAAAGAAAAGAAAGAAGAAGAAGAAGAAGAAGAAGAAGAAGAAGAAGAAGAGGAAAGAAAGAAAGAAAGAAAGAAAGAAAGAAAGAAAGAAAGAATAACAAGAAAGAAAGAAAGAAAGAAAGAAAGAAAGAAAGAAAGAAAGAAAGAAAGAAAGAAAGAAAGAAAGAAAGAATAACAAGAAAAAAGAAGAAGAGGAGGAAAAGTATTCTACTGTTATTTTTGCTGCTACTGGTACACAATTACTACCTGTACTACTATCATCATCATCATCTCATTTGCCGCTCCGTGTGGAGCATGGAGCCACAGCTGCAAATAAACCCCTTGGAGAAGCCTTCGCATAAATTAAAAACTCTTGCAGAGGTGATTTCTATGCCACTGGTTTTACATGATGAGTTGCCAACCGTATGGCCTAACCTCATATTAGTAGTCTTTTACGACCTACGGTAGACAGTATTAGTCCAGCATTTTATGTGTCTCCTCGAAGACCTCAAAAAGCTACACGAAGCACTACTGATTTATGTAGCAGTGTATTCTAATGAACAGCAAAAAAGAAATAAACTAAAAAAACAAGAATCGGAATCTTCAACTCAAATATAATATATGTCCTATTGGTCCGCTGTGAAAAAAAAAAATAAAATAAAAAACATGGAGGAAAAAAAAATTGTTTCATAATTGGGCGCTTGTGTGGATTGTACGAGACGAAATAGTTGGCAGGAGCACCAATGTGCAGCTGAAAACAATAACCAAGTAAGTGCCAGCGGAACAGCAGATGAGAAAAAGACACCGGCTATGGATATGACACACATTGAGGAAAGCTATTAATATAATTACAAGGCAGTGCGTGTTCTGGGATCCCCAGAGTATGACAAGTAGAGTAAGTCTAAAAAAAAAAAAAACACGGGAAAAATAACTGGAGACAGAAATAACAGAGACAAAGTAGACATAGACAGACCTTTTTTTATGATCGCACAGGATAGGAAGGCTTAGCATGCTGTTGTTGAGGATCTATGCTCCGCAGGGAGCTAGGAACTATTGATGATAAAGTAGTTAACCCGTATACATCGTTTGTCATTATCCGAGATGGCTGCAAGACGACTAACTATGACCTGATATACAGAGTGATAAAAACGTTACTTCCCATTTTTAAGTTGTTAATAAGTTTTTTTTTTTTAATTTCAAGAAACAAAATAAAACCAAATTACATCTCAAATGACCATTCATTTATATGAAAGAAACGTCAAAACAAAGGCAATTACTGTCATTTTATTCCACAAAATACTATATCACATTAACATTGAAGTTCAACGTTAGATCCGCTTTGTTCAACACGTGATTTCATAGTGGGCAACGATTTTGGCTGTCTCACGTGACGTCAGTTTATTGGTCATTTGAGATGTCATTTGGTTTTATTTTGTTTCTTGGAATTGAAAAAACACCCTTATTTGCCAAATGGTAGTTATTGCCCGGGTATTTTTTTTGAAAATTTGTTTCATGTATATCCAGGATACCAGTGAGGATATAAAAATTATTTTTAAAAAAATGTAAGTCATTTTTCTTCCTCTTCTTCCTTTTCCTTTTCTTCTTCCTCATCTTCCTCTACCTTTCCTTTTCCTCTTTCTGCCTCCTCTTCATCTTCTTCGTCTTCTTCTTATTGTAGATCCCCTAGATCCGCGTCGTTATTTTAACAAACCTTCAGTTTATATCAATTCTTCGTTTTGAGTGGAAAGTGCAATTACGTCTCATCCACACCTTTCCACTTACAGCGCAAGATGTAATGAGATGTTTTGCCTCTCTTGCTGTTGTCAAATATGAAAGATATTAAACAGCTTGTTCGCCTGGCGGTATATGAATCGCTTTATAAAACTTGCATTTTAATAGAACTGAAAGTACGCACTTTTACGTGTTTGTCTGATCAGTGCGCACCGTTGAAAACCTTAGCCTTTATACTTAACACGTGTTTACATGATTCTTTTCATCCATAGCTCTTCTTAAGGCAAATAATGGAGATTAGATTATCAGGAACAATAATCGTCAATGTAGAATTATGACATAGAACAAAAACAAGTGCAGTACTGGTAAGCAGTACTTTAAGGAAGCATAAAGACCTACGGCGTCAAATCTGGTGAGGAGGGTACAGAGCTGTGGCAGAAACTATGGATCTGGCGCTTGGGGCTGGAAAAACTGTGGACATCGTATTGGTGACGGGCTTTCTTATTTAGCATGGCTAACGACTGAACACAGTAGTAGTAGTAGTAGTAGTAGTAGTAGTAGTAGTAGTAGTAGTAGTAGTAGTAGTAGTAGTAGTAGTAGTAGTAGTAGTAGTAGTAGTAGTAGTAGTAGTAGTAGGAATAGTTAGTAGTAGTAGTACGGTAGTCATTTTTGAAGTAGTAGTAGTAGAAGAAGAATTATTTGGCGAATAAGCAACGTAAATCTGTTCACATGAAAATCAAAGTGTTCCTAAGTCGATCTTCATGGAGTAGACCTGAGCTTTGTTGATGGTCATGGCGAAGCAAACTTTGACCGGAAATGGTATCTATCGCGAATTTATGGAAAAGGTTATGGCTTCGATGAAGATGCTTACATGAAACATTGCGAACTATAAAGCTATAAGCATCAAGTACATATTGACCGCACAGTTTCACGTTGCCTGTTCTATGGTCAGCAAAGAAATCAGTTTTTATTGGCAGTATCAAATATAGGATTAATATTTTAAACGAATTTGTTAGACTTAGCGTTGAAATCGCAAGCAATTAAACACTTTTTGTTAGTTTCTTTTGACAATTCCATCCGCAAGTCTCAATTACCTTCTTCCAGCAGGTAATATAACGTGGTCATATAAATCGATATATCAGGTAAACTGAGAACTGAAATTACGAATTAGGGTTTTTTTGTTATGAGAAATTATTTCCGGGAAACTGAACTGATGTGCGCATTTTAATCATAGAAAATTGGTAGACAAAACTGTCTATGTCGAGAGAAGTCAAAAGTACCGCAGAAAATTAAAATCAAAGGGTGATAAATCCAAACAGATCAATCAAGCAATGTATTTCTTGTAAACGGAAGTTACTCTACATGACATAAGCTGTGGACACGGAAATGAATACCAGGTTCAGCCTTTTATTTAAAAACCTGATCGAGCTGTTCTACAAGGCAAGAAGAGAAACGAACGAAAATTTGACAACTACAATTTTTTTCAACAGAGTATTTCTGTATTTAGGTGACTTGACCTTTTATCAGTGTCTATCTAACTCGTAAACGTGACTATCGTGACTGTATCGAATCCTTACTACTGCGTTATACCATTTCCACTTCAGCTTGTTTTGACTAAAATGTGTTCAACTTTTTTGGGTTACTAGCTGAAAATTAGAATATATCACAATATTGACAAGTAGGATATATCACATTAAATGAAATTCTGCTTCATGATCCAAACTGTTAACAGTGTGGGATGATAAATTAAACTATAAGATGTTGATTTTTGACCTCATGTCAATTTTGGCCAAAACAAAAAATGGAGATGGAAAAAAAGCAGCACATAGGCAACGATATGTCTACTTGTCATGTTAATCTTACACGCGTGAAAAGACAGATAGAGAGAAAGCCAAATGAATTGTTAGCAGACGTAATACCTCATTAGTTTTCAAAGCGATTCTATGACAACACTGACAAATGCCTTATTTAGTCCAGTAATCAAATGTTAGTTATCTGCCCTTCCAAGATGGAGGTGAAATTCTTTTCTCACCTTAGACGCTGAAAGAAAAACACCAGGAATGTGTATATTTCGATGGACAGTACCATGTTATGTTAAATTATAGAATAACAGATACATCAGAGTATCTAGTGGTGTAGATATTTTCCTATAACTGACCTCGAAACCCTCGAATCGGTCGGTTGGATAGGAGGGTTGATCAGAGAGTTAACAAGTCACTATCGTAAAACAAGCGATTGTTACCGAAACAGAACCAGGCTCGACAGTAAACATGACTCATTCTAATATCTTGGGGGCTAAGGAGATTTTCGAAATTGGATACTGGAATGTAAGAACTATGTATCAAGATGGAAAATTGGAAGAAGTAATTAAAGAAATGGATAATTATAAGTTGGACATATTGGGTGTCAGCGAGTGTAGATGGACGGGGAAGGGCATAAAATATATTTCAGAAGAAAAAAAGCAAATTATATACTCTGGTAGTAATGATAATCGTCACACAGAGGGAGTAGCCATCTTAATGACACAGAAAGCAGCAGCATTGCTTATCAGCTGAGTACCTATTAATAAGAGGCTAATATTAGCTAGATTTCAGACAAGATTTTTCAAGCTCTCAATTGTACAATGTTATGCACCAACTAACGACGCTCTTGATACCACAAAAGATGACTTCTATGAAGCACTTCTAAGTACCATCAACACAATACCCAAGCATGACATAATAGCAGTCATGGGCGATTTTAACGCCAAAGTAGGTGACAACAACGATGGAGTACAAAGATATCTCGGTACTCATGGCATAGGCTGTATGAATCAAAATGGCGAAAGACTTCTAGAACTTTGTGAAATATCAAACCTCGTTGTGGCAGACACCATCTTTCCACATAAGAATATCCACAAGATAACATGGAATTCACCTGATGGCAGAACTAAGAACCAGATAGATCACTTCTGCATAAGCGCAAAATTTCGCTCATCAGTTCAAGACGTCAGAGCATACAGAGGTGCAGAGATCGGAAGCGATCATAACCTCTGCATAGCTAAACTGAGAATTAAACTGAAGAAGTTATACCAACCGAATAAAAAAATAGAAGAATAGATGTACACAGACTGCAATCAAATGATATAAAGGAGGAATATAATGTCAAAATGAACAACTATTTCGATGCTTTAGGCAAAATTGACAACGATATCACCACCAAGACAATCGATACTAAATGGGAACAACTGAGAACAGCAATGACAGAAGCAGCTGTAGCGACCACCGGATACTTAGTACATAAAAAGAAAAAATGGATGAGAGAAGATACTTGGGATAAAATACAAGAAAGGAAAACAGCAAAACTTAAACTACTAGCGGCAAGTACACATAATGCAGTTGAATCTTGCAAACTAACTTATAACTTGTTAAATAAAGAAGTGAAGACAAAAACTCGAAGAGATAAAAGACATTTCATCAATGAACTGGCCGTAGAAGCTGAAAATGCTGTAAGAACTGGTAATAGTAGGTGCCTTTATCAAATTACAAAACAACTATGTCACCAGCCTACTGCTATGGAAACACCTGTTAAAGGTTAATTAGGGAATTCAATACCAACAGAAAAAGAACAAATGAAGAGATGGGCTGAGCACTTCATGGAGGTGCTAAACAGACCACCACCAACAGCAACACCTGATTTTAATAATGAAACACCCACAACCACCTTGCCAATAACTTGCGATGAATTCACGCTGGACGAGATCAAACAAGCCGTTAAAAGATTAAAAAATTTTAAAGCTGCTGGAGTTGACGAAATTTCATGGGAAATGATTAAAGCAGTTAATGACAACAACCTTTTGAGAATTTTAGATATTATAAATGAAGTATGGAGAGAAGAACAACCACCACAACAATGGAAAGACAGTATTATTGTAAAGTTACCGAAGAAAGGTGATCTATCAGACTGTAATAACTGGCGTGGTATATCTCTGTTATCAGTACCTGGAAAATTATTATGTTGCATGATGTTAGAAAGACTTAAATTGCATGCTGACGAAAAGATCAGAGAAGAACAAGCGGGTTTCAGGCCGAAACGATCATGTATTGATCAAATATTCACACTAAGAACAATTATAGAAGAATCAGTGGAAATGCAATCGCCACTTATTATCACCTTCGTCGATTTTCAAAAAGCCTTTGATAGTCTACACCGCCCATCATTGTGGAAGATACTTACAATCTATGGTTTTCCAACAAAATATGTGAATATAATCAAAGCGCTATATGACAATGCAAGATGTTGTGTTAGAACAAATAAAGGGAATACAGAATGGTTTACAGTAGAAACAAGGATGAAACAAGGCTGTATTATGTCACCACTACTTTTTGGAATAGCTTTTGATTGGGTTATGAGAAACTATACTCACAATGAACAATTAGGTATAAAATGGACAAATGGAAAATTCCTGGGGGACCTGGATTTCGCAGATGATTTAGCATTCTTAAGTTCAACACCCAGACAATCCCAAGAAGCAGTAAATAATTTGTGTCATCTCTCGGTTAAAATAGGTCTCCAAATAAATGCCTCTAAAACTAAAGCTATGAACTTTTCTTTAATATCATCCTGAACGGGGAAAAACTACAGAAAGTTGAAAGTTTCAATTATTTAGGCAGTAAAATGACTCAGGATGGTGACACAACAAGAGAAATCCATACTAGAATTGCTTTGGCAGCTAGCGCCTTCAATAGATTATCTAACATTTGGAAATTACGATCATTAAATATACATACCAAGCTTCGTCTGTTTAATTCAAATGTTATCTCAGTGTTAACATACGGCTGTGAGAGTTGGAAAATAACAAAATCATTGGAGAACAAGCTGAATACATTCGAGAACAAATGTCTTAGAAAACTCATGAACATCAGTTGGAAAGAATTCAAGACTAATCGACAAATAAGAGAAGACTCTAGGCAGAAATATGTCTCCGACTATATAAGGAAAAGACGATGGTCATATATCGGTCATGTCCTACGAATGCAAAACAACAGAATACCACTACAGGCGCTCACTTGGGTTAATGAGGGTAAGAGGAAAAAAGGAAGACCAAAAGAAACACTCAGAAGAACAATAATAAGAGAAGGAAGAACGTTGGGCCTAAATAATGTGCAAGAGCTAAGAGGAGTGGCGTCACAACGAACAACCTGGAGAGCACTGGTTTCTGCCTTATGCGCCGTGTTTGGTGCTTAAAGAATTTATTATTATTATATTAATCAAATGTTACACAATCTGCCTAAGGAAAATTCTCCGAATCTTTTGGCCAAATACCATCAGCAACCAAGAACTACTTATTCGGAGTAACCAGGAGGACATGCACACCATCATAGCTGGCAGACGCTGGAGTTGGGTTGGCCACGTCCTCAGAAGGGACCCTGATACCATCACAAGAACAGCTAAGCTTTGGACCCCCGAGGCAAAGCGAAAGAGAGGCCGACCAAAAACATCTTGGCGGAGAACTGTGAAACCAAGATGCAAAGAATGAACCAGAGTTAGGGCACTGTACGAAGGATGGCCGCCGACCGAGCAAAGTGGAATCAATTTGTTGCTGCCCTTCAAGACGCCAACAGGTGTGATGGCCACTGACTGCTTTGACGGTTTGCGGCTATGGATCAAAGAAGACGAAGAATCAAATGTTACCACTTGAGTTAAATCCAATCTTTCTTCAACTATTATTCTTTAAATGGTTTTTTTTTTTTTTTTTCGTACGCCCGCTAATACTCGAGGCGAAATCTCAGGTTATTATTATTTAATGTCTAACCTGACATTGATTTTACGTGAGTATTCCTTTTCTTGTACAGAGACAGGTGTCCCTCGCCATTCAGGCAGATACTCGCCGATTTCGGAGGTACCCATTAGAGCTGGGTCGGCTCAGGAACCGCCAATCCCTGGTCGACGACACTCCTTCAAATGTCCTCGCCAGGTCTCGAGTTAATCCAGTCCAATTTCCCGGTCGACGAAAAATCCTCAAATGCCGTCGCCCGGGTTTGATCCTGAATCACCCGGTCGCCAGAGCGGTGTTGTAACCATTACGCTAGCGCGGCTCCATTTTAAATGGTTGAATCTGAGACTCAAAGATGTGTGCAAGACAGACATAAGGGAACTAGACAGCAGCCTGGGAGGATGAAGCTGCCGTTGGTACCAAGTGGCGATGCTATCTACGGCGCCACCTTAGATTGGACGAAAAGAAGCTCTTGCGGCAAGCAGAAGAGAGGAGAAAACGTCGAAAAGAATACCTGCAAATTACGCAGCTGAGGGCTGTCACCTCAAGGGGCGCATTCCCATTGCCAGTTATGACTGAAGGGGCTATTATTATTATTATTATTATTATTATTATTATAGTCTGAGCAAAAATTGTTGTAAAGCAAGCCTGATTGTTTGTCTATCTACGTAAATATTCTTTTTATCGCTGAAGGATGATCCTCTTCAACAATTTGCCAGATACTGATATTAATATTATTCTTCTGTAATTTGGACATTCTTGAAATCTTCTTTCGTAGGCAATTTGACCAGATATTCTTAATTCAATTCGACCGGTATTTCTCCTCTCCGTGCAGACTTTACCAAATAATTTGTCTGATTCTAGTCATTTCTTGTTCCACTGGCACTTGTCTGGTTGTTGTCATCTCTTGTTTCATTGACACTTGTCTGGTTCTAGTCATCTCTTGTTCCATTGGCACTCGTCTATTTCTAGTCATCTCTTGTTCCACTTGCACTTGTCTGGTTCTTGTAATCTCTTGTTCCACTGGCACTTATCTGGTTGCTGTCATCTCTTGTTGCACTGACACTCGTCTGGTCGTAGTCATTGTCGCGAAATTGGTTTCAAGTCATTGCAAATGAGTTCAATTAGATTTATAAACCCGTCTACGATCGAACGACCGCTTTCAAAATGGCGGCGTATCAGCGAAATGTATATCGGACAGAGGAAATCGCCAACGATAAATAAAAATAGAAGGGAATCCGTATGAAAAGGATGTTACATTTCAGTACAGGGAAGGATGGTGTATAACTGCATATAAGATGGAACGGTAGGAAGTTCTCATTTACGGAGATATATGCGTATTTCGGCTGCCCACAGTTACGCAAAAAGCATGTAAACCCACTTCTGTTCTAAATATTAAAATCAACAAATAACAGTTTGGGAATTTACATGGATAGGAAGATAGAGTTTTATCAGCTGTATAAAACTAGATAAGATGGAACAATATGGATATTATATATGCTGAGAATGAGAAAGGCAAAATTTCAGTCGACGCACAGATCGGCTGAAATCACGGTTCGGGAAGGATTTTTTCAGGTCTAGTCTTAGGCTGTGACGTATCTGCTCTCCGATACGTTCGCGCTATCGTATATAAAGCGTTTCGGTAAAACTCTGAGAAGACCCAACGCAAGAGGTTGAGACAAGACTGAGGGCAGATAACGCCACGACTCTAAATCCATCTGAAGTGTGAGCGGATCGCCAGAAAATTTCAGTCTAAGTGTCTGGAGTCTGAGGGTTCCATGAAATAACTCAAACCAGACTGTCCAGTATCAGAAGCCGGTGCAGTTCATCCGAGGCAATCCCACAAAAGTGCAGGACCCCAAAGAGTGAACTTCAACTGGTCATTGGCATCCCTACTGTTGGGCCTACCAAGTCTGATATCAGCAAAGGACAGTTTCAGCAGTATCAAGTTGGAAAGATAAGTGTCCTGTTTGACACTGACCACCTATACATGTGAAACAGCCAATAGTTCAAAACAATAATTAACCATACAGAAACTCAGTCAACTGATGACAGTTATCCTTAAATTCAAAGGACTAATAACAGTGATTTCAGTAACTTTGTTATTTAAGATCTTGAAGTCTAAACAGACAATAATAGTAATTGTGTGAATATTTTTATATATATGTGTATACTCTTTTTCCAACTAGTAGAAATAGAATATTAGTGTAATTATTAAACTATTTTAACTGTACCTGAGGATTTATTCACTTTTTCCATTTGTGGTTTCAGTGAATGTTCATTTTATTATCCCCTAGAATATAAGTAATCATAAGATAGTCATAGGGAGGAGACACCTTAAATCCTGGTACTACTTCTTACCAACTGTGCCAGGGTTTTCACAGTCTGACTATTGTTATGATAACAATACACCAGTGCTTATTTCTAAGACTGTGGTATTACTTGTAAGGTCAGAACTCTTTACTGGCATACTCTTACATAATAAATAAATTTAAATAACCTCCCGCTACAGTGGGGGCTCGTCTGCGGGATATATCTTTGATATTCCTGAGCCAACTTTCTATTTCTGCTGTGTAGAAATTTTGTTTTGTAAAATTTTTGGAAAGAGTTAACATAGTAGGAAATATATAATTTTTTAGGAGTACCATTGAGTACAGATAAAGACAGCTGTTTCATATATGGTGAAGTCAGTTTAATTAACTTTAATTTTAAATAAGTTAATTATATTGTAGTAAATTAGTTTGAGTAAGATCGCTTGCCCTACTAGACTACAGATACATCATGGCTGACTTGGTCAAATTTAGGTCTGCTACACTGCAGGTGGGAAAAGAGCTTGGCATGGATGGTGACGTTCTGATCCGGTATGTCACGACGGAATGTGAAAAGTACACCGAGAGAGAAGCAAAGCAATTGGAAGCAGAAAGAGAAGCCAAGAAATTGGAAGCAGAAAGAGAAGCCAAGAAATTGGAAGCAGAAAGAGAAGCCAAGAAATTGGAAGCAGAAAGAGAAGCCAAGAAATTGGAAGCAGAGAGAGAAGCCAAGAAATTAGAATTAGAAGCAGAGAGAGAAGCCAAGAAATTAGAATTAGAAGCGGAGAGAGAAGCCAAGAAATTAGAAGCTGAGAGAGAAGAAAGGAGGTTACAAGCAGAGAGAGACCATGAGCTGAAAATGAGACAGCTTGATCTTGAACTTCAGGCTGGGACTATCACCCATGGTAATAGCTCACCTCATTCTGCGAATAGCTCTTTTCAGAACACAGCAAATGGGGCCATGAACTTCCACCTAGATCCATTTGTTGAAAAGGAGGACGCAATTGAGTCGTACCTGGATAGGTATGAAAGGCTAGCCTCTACATATGGACTGGAAAAGGAAAAATGGAGTCTAAAGTTATCCCAGGGATTGAGAGGTATTGCATATGATGTGTTTCTGAAACTCCCCAAAGAAGATCAGGAAAATTATGAAATACTAAAGCAAGCCTTACTGATCCGGTATGAAAAGAACTCTGAGGCATATAGGAAGAAATTTAGAACTTCTAAACTTCTACCTGGAGAAACATATAACCAGTTCTCAGCTAGGCTAGAAACGTATTTGTTGAAATGGAGTAGTTTAGGTAAGTATCAGAAAACCTACGAGGATCTGAAAGAAATGGTTATGTTAGAGCAAGTGAAAGATTCCATGTCTCAAGAAATGAGGAAATTCCTTATGGAACAAGGAGCAGAGAGGCTGGAAGACATTTTGAAATGTGCAGAGAGATACCAAGCAGCTCAAGCTGAATTGGTAGGAACAAAAAGGAAGCAGGTAGAAGGATATAAGCCACCACTGCAGAATACCGATTTTGACCAGATGGATCAACCATACAGAAACAAGCAAAGATTTGATAATAAGGACAAGAACCCTCAGACTCAGGAAAATAAACCCTACAAACAGGGAGCTAAGTGGTGCAAATTTTGTAAGATGAGCAACCACAACACGGATGAATGTGGGAGGAAAAAACCCCTTCATCATGCTGCATGTCTACAGGTGAGGACTTCTGTTAGGAAGGAACTGACTGTGGGTCAGAATAGCCTCCATCACCCACCTACCCAGGAGATAGTGACTGTGAATGGCAAACAAGTCACAGGAATGTATGACACAGGTTTGTCCTATGACGCAGTCGTGTGTGCATCTCTGGTGTGCCCTGAACAAATCACCACAGAAACAGTAGAGATTCAAGGGCCACTAAAAGGAACATCACCCCTTACTTTACCCATAGCAAAGATTCATGTCAGTTGTCGCTATGTGGAAGGGGAGATAAATGCAGCTGTGATAGATGATCCCTTTTACCCCCTAATGTTGGGGCGTAAATATGTTTTCTTAGGAGACCCTGTAAAACCTATGGTTATGGCAGGAATCCAGACCAAGGCTGACTCCAGGAACATAGAGAGGGACACCAACGTAAAATTTCATTCAACTGAAATGAAACGGGCTCAAGAAGCAGACAGCACGTTGAAGCCTTGTTTTGGCAAATTATCAAAAACACATAAAGCTCCAAGGAAAGGACATTTCTATATGGAACATGGACTCTTGTACAGGAAAGCTGGAAGAGGGACGAAAAGTCATGGTCAAATCGTTGTACCATCCACCTATAGGAATAAGGTTATAGGCTGGGGACACATATCAACTTTGAGTGAACACCTGGGTAATGGTGCCACAAAACAAAGAATAGCCACCCAGTTCTACTGGCCAGGTATTACGGAAGACATAAATCAGTATGTAAATTCCTGTCCAGAGTGCACCTATGTAGATTCAGAAAGTCGACGGAAGAGTCTTCATCAAAAATCTACAAGCAAACCAGCAATCAGGGGTACTCCCGAGATTTGCACGGGAGGGGAAAGGAAACATCCCACACAGGTTCAATTGCAGTCTGAACCCCATGCGCTGGAAAAAAGGAACAAATCACGTAGCGAAAATCAAACACCTACGGATTTGCGAGGGAAAACCACATCCAACTATCAACGAAAAGAGGGCGGTAAACTTCATGGGAAACCTACCGACCCGGTTTCACCAGCAGTAAGAGCCTGGATGAAAAGCCGAACAGGAAGGAGAGAGATAGTAAAGGATGAATATATTCTTGGAAAACAGAATGTGGGCGCAGATTTTCTTAGTCGCCATCCCACAGAGCTTGAGGAGGATAGAAAGAAGGAAAACTAACCTCGGAACGGTCGATTTGCAATTGTCTTGTACCCAATAGTTAAGCTAGATATCATCCAGCTTAAAATATGGGGGAGCTATGTCGCGAAATTGGTTTCAAGTCATTGCAAATGAGTTCAATTAGATTTATAAACCCGTCTACGATCGAACGACCGCTTTCAAAATGGCGGCGTATCAGCGAAATGTATATCGGACAGAGGAAATCGCCAACGATAAATAAAAATAGAAGGGAATCCGTATGAAAAGGATGTTACATTTCAGTACAGGGAAGGATGGTGTATAACTGCATATAAGATGGAACGGTAGGAAGTTCTCATTTACGGAGATATATGCGTATTTCGGCTGCCCACAGTTACGCAAAAAGCATGTAAACCCACTTCTGTTCTAAATATTAAAATCAACAAATAACAGTTTGGGAATTTACATGGATAGGAAGATAGAGTTTTATCAGCTGTATAAAACTAGATAAGATGGAACAATATGGATATTATATATGCTGAGAATGAGAAAGGCAAAATTTCAGTCGACGCACAGATCGGCTGAAATCACGGTTCGGGAAGGATTTTTTCAGGTCTAGTCTTAGGCTGTGACGTATCTGCTCTCCGATACGTTCGCGCTATCGTATATAAAGCGTTTCGGTAAAACTCTGAGAAGACCCAACGCAAGAGGTTGAGACAAGACTGAGGGCAGATAACGCCACGACTCTAAATCCATCTGAAGTGTGAGCGGATCGCCAGAAAATTTCAGTCTAAGTGTCTGGAGTCTGAGGGTTCCATGAAATAACTCAAACCAGACTGTCCAGTATCAGAAGCCGGTGCAGTTCATCCGAGGCAATCCCACAAAAGTGCAGGACCCCAAAGAGTGAACTTCAACTGGTCATTGGCATCCCTACTGTTGGGCCTACCAAGTCTGATATCAGCAAAGGACAGTTTCAGCAGTATCAAGTTGGAAAGATAAGTGTCCTGTTTGACACTGACCACCTATACATGTGAAACAGCCAATAGTTCAAAACAATAATTAACCATACAGAAACTCAGTCAACTGATGACAGTTATCCTTAAATTCAAAGGACTAATAACAGTGATTTCAGTAACTTTGTTATTTAAGATCTTGAAGTCTAAACAGACAATAATAGTAATTGTGTGAATATTTTTATATATATGTGTATACTCTTTTTCCAACTAGTAGAAATAGAATATTAGTGTAATTATTAAACTATTTTAACTGTACCTGAGGATTTATTCACTTTTTCCATTTGTGGTTTCAGTGAATGTTCATTTTATTATCCCCTAGAATATAAGTAATCATAAGATAGTGATAGGGAGGAGACACCTTAAATCCTGGTACTACTTCTTACCAACTGTGCCAGGGTTTTCACAGTCTGACTATTGTTATGATAACAATACACCAGTGCTTATTTCTAAGACTGTGGTATTACTTGTAAGGTCAGAACTCTTTACTGGCATACTCTTACATAATAATAAATTTAAATAACCTCCCGCTACAGTCATCTCTTGTTCCACTGGCACTTGTTTGGTTGTAGTCATTTCTTGTTTCACTGGCACTTGTCTGGTTGCAGTCATCTCTTGTTCCACTGACACTTATCTGGTTGCTGTCATCTCTTGTTTCACTGACACTCGTCTATTTCTTGTCATCTCTTGTTCCACTGACACTTGTCTGGTTGTAATCATCTCTGGTTTCACTGGCACTTGTCTGGTTGCAGTCATCTCTTGTTCCACTGACACTTATCTAGTTGCTGTCATATCTTGTTCCACTGACACTCGTCTATTTCTTGTCATCGCTTGTTCCACTGACACTTCTCTTGTTGTAGTCATCTCTAGTTCTACTGGCACTTGTCAGGTTCTTGTCATCTCTTGTAACTGTCACCGGATAGCCTACGTTAACGCAAGCTATCACGTTAACAGTAGTTATAAGAATAGTAAAAGATCTTGAGCAAGACTAGCTAGTAACAAAAACAACACTAGTCGAACATAACCAATAAAATCGTAGATGACTATTTTTGACAACGGCAGTCAGAACAGAGTTCAGTCTAGCAGTACAGAGTTCAGTGATGCAGACGTGACTACGGGAGAGGTTTCAACCTTAGTGCGGGCCCCGTGTTTGTTAAAGGTTAAGCAATTAACCTCTGGTCGAGGTACAACTGGAAACTTCAATGTTTTACAAGATATATTTTTCTAGGAGATTGTGTTTTCCAGTTTTTGGTAAGTATTTACACGGTTTGTATGATCTCGATTTATAGTGGAATGATTACTCTGCTATGTTATCTATAATTGAGACTCTAGGCAAAGCCTATCGATATTTACAGAAGAGCTCAAGCAGACATTTTATTTATGACGATGTCCTTTTACAAAGGCATCCCGATTTATGTAAACAACAAGCGATCTGGCCGCTGGTAGCCAGGATATTGAGTTGTGCAATTGAACTTTGCAGTTAGTCCCTTGGACTCCATTAATAAACAGTTTTTCATGACTGGTAGTTATTACTTGATCATGTATGTTGAGTATGGAAGCACTAGTAGGATACAAATGATCACCGACAACCTGCAGTGAGTAGAAAGATCTGGTCTTGAACAACATTCATTTGAGTAATTACATCTCTGGCAGTTGCCAGTTACCACTCATAAGATAGATCCGTAAACTAGTAAACACCACGATCACTTGGGAAATTTAATAACAATGAACTCAGAAGAAATATGTACCACCTGTCACAGAAGGTTTTCATGGTGTTAAGGTTTGACATATAAACTTGGTAGATTGCTGTAACGGTCTCCTAATCACATGGTGCCGTCACCAGCGGTATCATACTTTATTTGATGCCATTACCAACTGTGACATAACACTGTCACTTGTCAGGTTCTTGACATGTCTTGTTCCTCTGGCACTTGTCAGATTCTTGACATGTCTTGTTCCACTGGCACTTGTCGGTTCTTGTCATCAGCTCCACATTAGTGATCATATTGCACCATTCCAATCCTTCCATTTCACGTAAAATTGAAAGTCTTTAACGTCTTGGCTGTTATTTTTAGTTACTCTCCATATTTCATAGCGATGCTATAGAACTGATTTGGTATTAGTGGGGCATCCACAAATATACCCACACATCAATAAAAACAACCACCCACCAAGGGATGCAGGACTTTGAGTCTCAGCGCCCACCCAAGCATGCAGCAAGAAAAAAAGATTACTAATATCTGTCCTGGAACTAAGATTAAATATCCAGCTGTCACAGTGACCTGGTGTTCCCTGATGTCGGGGCTATTGATCCACACATATACCCATTCATACAGGTACACTTATACTGATACATCCACTTACGCACCCTATGTGATTTCTACCTTCGTTTCAGAGTTCCCAGACGTCAGATTACCAGCGAGAAATACCTCTTACAGATTACAAATACCACATCGGCTTCTGGAATAGATAAAGCAAATATAACTGGCGCATACACAAGAATACCACGCCAAATTTATCACCACCATGCAGGTACGCACAATACCAAAAAAAAAAAAAAAGATATGCAATTATCGAAGTTTGGTCTTTTAACAGACGTAGACTCATAAGTAAACTGAAATAACGTGCCCCGTTTAACTCTATTTATAACACGCGCCTATCAGTAGTGTTCCAAAGACAAGGTTGAGGTTTAAATTTACAGTCATTTTTAACACACACATATACAATAATATACACTTGGAAGAAAGAAGGAACGACGTAAAGGAAAGCGAAAAATGTTGGATATGCGGAAGACAATTATTCGGCGGAAGAAACATGCAAGAAATCAAACATACCTTCACAGAAAAATGGAGGAAGCGCACTGAATATAGTAAGAGATGTAAAGGAAGCTGATAACAATACAGAGAAGCATGTAAAGATACAATACAGAGAAGCAGATGTAAAATATCTTTTATGTAAATTAGTTATATCTTTTATTTGTCTTATGATATAGTTCATAGATGAATATTAGTTGTTCAAAAGGGTTGTCACTTCTGCTCAGTAAAATTCACTTTTGAATAAAATAAGCTTTGATAACATTATTTAAACACCTAATGCCAGTCTCACAGGAAAGTTGTCTATTGCTAGAACTGTCTTTATACTCCCTAATTTGTTGTTTATGGAAACGCTTTGGTTTAATCGGAAACATCAACATTAATCACCGGCGCCCGCCCATTCAAATATGAAACAAAGTCTATATCCGCATTTCATTACTTCTCTTAACCCCTTAAGGACCAAGAGCTTCAGCTGAACACTAAATTGTATACTTTACTCAAGATTCTAAGACTCAATACGTAATTTACGATGTGTGTGTGTTTTTTTTTTTTTAAAGTTAGTTCCCAGAAACAAAATAAAATTTAACATGGCAAATAAACAGCCGTCGCAAGAGATATCGAAAATTGGCCTTGGCGCCCCGAGCCAGTGATCTCATTGGCTTGACCCTATTTTTCTGTCATATAGAATGTATGTCATTTTTCCACACGCATTTGATAAGAATGAAAACAGTGGATTTAATTCTTTTTTCAATAATTTATTTCATTTGACGGCAACTGTAAAACCTTCTTGACCTACGCCGCTTTAAATCGGTTCCAGAAAAAAAAATCCCAGATCTTATTACGCCACTAATCGAACATAAAGTGGAATGATATAATCTGGCCGGATTCGAAATAGGTCGACGTGGGGAAACCATTTTGTTAGTACATTTTATTTTATTTTTTTTTTTAATTACGAAAACATGTACAATTAATTATATCAGTCAAATTATACAACCAAACAAATAAATAAAACTAAAAACACAAAAACAAAGTAAATACATTATTTTATGTCATAACAAGATAACGTCATGTGTTGAGAGACTTACCTTATGAAGTAAAAATCCAGGTAATCTCACATTGAAGCCCCGTTAATTCCACTCACAAGCGTATAAGTAAACATAATCCAGGAACTTGACTCACACACATTAGCACAGATATAGAAGTCAACGTGCAACAGACGCAAATTCGCTCACGGATAGTTTCCTTCTTCCTGCTCGGAAACGGCGGGTGTCTTTCACAGTTTCTGTCCCACACAAAAGAGTCATCTTTGCGTCACGATGTTTCTACAATCGCCCTCCATGACGCGAAGTGAGTGAACCTTGAAAGGAAAGAGAGTGTTTCAGTACGTGTGTTTTGGAAAAAAAAGAGGTGGGGGGGGGGGGGGGGGGGCCTTCCGTGCGGTTAATATTGTATTAGTAAGAGGTCAGAGTAATGCCAAGACTGCACATCGATGAATAAAGAAGTATATTGTCAGTCGCTAAATGAATAAGTGGTTATAAGTATCAAGTAAAAGAAACGAAAAGGGTTAATAACCAGTTTATTATTGTTACCACATGCAGGGAAAAGCAAAATTGATGTTCTACGTATTCTTTTGTAAAGAATAAAAGTGAATAGCGAGTTATTATTAATTAGTAATTCGTTTTGCGTGTACACAAAAGATGAATAAATGTATGAATGATATGACAAATTAAAATAATTAATAACCAGTGATCTATTTTTATTATGTGCAGTAGAATGTGTGAAACATTTTTTTCCTGTTTTCAAACGATTTGACATTTTTTTCCTGTTTTCAAACGATTTGAAATTTTTTTCCTGTTTTCAAACCATTTGACAAGAATAATGAAAGTGGCCTTAAAACTAATAAAATAAGTGCAAAGTATGACAATTACTTCTTACACATAACTTAGGGCCAGATGTGATGATCCTTTAAATGCAAGACAACCTGGAGAAACTGGTGCTCATGACCTCAGCTCAGCACGTTTCGGAATAGCAGAAACACCACAAGAAAAGCCTAGATCTACAGTGTAGATAATACCAAGGAGTCTTGGTATTGACTGCAAAGGGGCGAGAATTTCAGCAGCCCTAGATAAACAACAATAATCTCTGAGGATTCACTCGTGCACAAGGGCTACCGTCTAAATGGAGCTATTACTCGTCTTGTAAACTTCTAGTGGGTTGTAACGTGACCCAACCATTGAGCTCGTAAAATTCTCCCAAAAATTATTCTTTTACATGATAACGACAACACGACAGAAGATCGCACATCTTTAATTAAGCCACGTTCCATATCAATTGTAGTGCATTATGTGAAATACATGATGAGCATACCTGACATCATATTCTTGCAATAAGTCCTGGATGAACCATTTGAATCTCACATAAGTTACACTCACATGACCATGACCATACAACATCTCAATGCTCACTTCTGGAGCTGTAGTGTTTTATAAATACCAGAGGACACCATCTCTCTTTATCACAGTTGTAAGAACAAGTCTTAACACGCTAGACGTTTATAACCAACTACAATCACCACGCATACGTCTCTACCTAACAACGCGTCATTCATTCAACAGAGATGCATGGTTTTCAAAACCCTATGCTTAAGGCATTGAAACATTACTACTTGTCGTGGTTGGAGACAAGAAGATATAAAGAATTAAACCTGGACGAAAACACCAGCTATGCGAGTGCTAAGGAATATCGTAAATAGATAATTGATAAGCACACGTGAGGACGAGCCAACATAAGGAGGAAACTAGATTAGAAATGTAACTTATTTAATAGGGATACCGGAGACTCGAGCCAAAGTAGATGTTAGATACAAGGTATAAACAGAACAAACACAACAAAACAAAATATTCAAGAAGCTAAGTGAGATTGTCATCTGGCTGCTAGTAAATTCACTCTATATTTTTCTTAGTGTTTTTTAGTAGTAATCTCTCTATTTAATTTCAGTGTCTGATTCATTCTTATTTACATATATCTTTATATTGTTTTGTTTTTCCTTTCAGAGATGCTCACTTTATCATGAAGTAATTAAGTATTCTAGAATTTCTCATTATATGTACAGGCAATATATATGTAAATATTAACATGACGTAGCAGTTCTCTCTCATATTTGTATCCCGCCACCTCAGAGTAATGCCCCAACATTAATCCCTTACCGCTGTTGTCAGTAAAATAAAAAGTCTGTTAGGAAAGTCGATTACATGAAGTATTCAATACCATGATATCCGTGTAGAAGGGGAAGGATGTAGCCCTTGTGTACGAGGGCGCCCTCGGTGATCAGTTTGCAACCAGCTCAGAAATGGTCTGTTTAGGGTGCTGTTGGATAACATATGCTCCAGAATACAACCACCTTATTTTTTGGAGACCTGATACTAAGCCCTTCGCCAGGCAACCACAGATCTTATGTACACGTGCAGATGGAGGCTGACCTGCGGTATCCCTGCTCAAGGAAAATTCCACTATTAAATTCCCGTCTATTACAGAATTACTTAAATGTGCATGTAGTATTCACATTAGTCCCGTCACTCGTCAGGTTGCACTTACTGCTAAACCTACTACTACATCTGACAGACTCAAACTTGTCTTAACTTTCCACCCTTACTGTTTGGCGGTGAAAAAAATTCTGTTCCGTCATCTGCCTATTCTCCACTCCGATCCTGATACCAGAGAGTTGTTTCGTTATACCCCTTTGTTGGCATATCGTAAGGATAAGAATTTTAGGGATATTCTTGTGCATAGTCGCTTGAGACAAACTAGTCCTTCTCACTTTGGTACTAAACCGTGCCAACGCCGCATATGTAAGACCTGTCCTTTTGTACTCCAAACGCAGTAAGTCTCCTTTCCGAACGGTAAATTCGCCATTGGGGAGTCTTTCACGTGCGAATCCAGAAACCTGATTTATGCTATCATCTGCAAGAGGTGTGACATGACCTATATTGGTGAAACTGGCAGACGTTTGGCAGACAGGTTTCGGGAGCATTTGAGTGACATCCATCATGGCAAACATTTGCCGGTGGCCCTTCACTTCAACAGCCCTGACCATTCAGGTAACTCTGACATTCATGTCACTGCTCTCCGTTCATGTATCGGCGACGACCGAACTCGCTTTTCGTTGGAGAATCGTCACATTTTTCAAATGGGCGTTTTAGCTCCTGCTGGGATTAATGTCCAGCATCATTTTGCATAATTCTGGTGGCTTCTGTCGTTATTTTCCTATCTATCATTGTTTTTGTTTTGGTTCGTTTCGTTTCCTCTATTATCTGTTCTTAGCCGTCACTAGCTCCTACGTCACTTTCGCATGACGCCTTATTTTCTCAGTAATTTTGAATGTTTCTTTCTTCGATCCAGTGTCGTGTGAAATTCTAATCCACATATATAAATTAAAACGTAAATGTAAAGCCTAACAAATAAATTTAATAAAAGGAAAGAAGAATGGTAAAGAACAGTGCTGTCACAATGACTGTACTCGAAATCCCCCTTGTTTTCTCCTTCGTCTGCAAATTGTAACGTTTCACGTTGATAGTAAAAGCCTACTGCTTCAATACCCGCTTTCTACGATAAAACGTGTACTGCCTTTCTAAGAAAAACCTTGAGATACGCAAGCTGACCTATATTTAATATTCCATTCATGTCATTTTTTACACTAAGTTACCATAAACGAAAGACAGATGGACTAAGGATAGAAAGAAAGGGAGGGGCTGAAAGCCGGAACGCAGGCAATACTACCACAGTCTCGCGATACACAATTAATGCCACACCTAACACGCGTGTAAGGCCACAAGCACTAACTTTTTTTCAAATCGACAGTGATAAAAAAACACTACCCATACGAGAGTTAGGTTTTAAAAAACTTACAAAACGCTTATTAGGAAACATGACATTCTACTGTTTTATGTCTAAAATCCTGACATTAGTCTGACAGTACAGCAGGACAGGTGGCGGTTCTAAACATAAAAAATAAAAATATAAAAACAGCACGACTATCCTAGAAGAAAATGCATATTTTGAACGCAGCCACTTGGCTCCTTTAAATTTGTATATTTGGGTTCCTTAGGACTTGCTGACAAATAATATGTTAAGTGTTACGCAAATAGTCTAGGAATTAACAGATTATAGCCAAAAGAAATAGTGAGGGTGTCAGACAACCCAAAATCAGAATCGCTCAGTGGCAGATTTTAAAACCACCATTGTACGGGAAAGAGGTCCCCATGTTAAATCCTATTTGATTGGCGGAAAGTAAATGTAAGGCTAAACACGATTAGTCGGGCTATAAATACTATCTTTTGTTGTTAGGGGAGACGGAAGGAAGGGTACTTTTTTTTTGAAAAGCTGTGTAAACATGGCACGATTGGTTAGACCCGCCAATATAGTCAATCAGAGGCGTCAGGTCAGCACCACATTTTCAAATAAACTTACTAAAGAACCAGTGCGTTGAGCGCCAGTGCATATTTTTCTAAATAAAAGCCTGGGACATCGGCAGATCGAAATTGTGCTATATTCATTGCCAGTCAACGTAACTGTGTATTATTCCATGAATTGTGGTAAGCTTGAAATATTTGATATCTTTTAATGAAAATTGAATGTAAATTGATAATTTATGTCTGTATATATGTGTGGTTCAGTAGCGAACATGAGGTAAAGCCTATATAGTGCTCCAACCTGAACAGAAGGTGTCGGAGGAAAGTAAAACTACATGGAATTGCCAAACAGTACACTGACACCTATCTTATTGACTAGAAAGAAATCATGCTGGAATTGCAGAGGCGTAGTAACCATTAGGGAGGAGTATACTGGTGAAAATTGTTTCAGATGAAGATAGCAGTTGGCCTACCGCTCTGAACTCAGTGTTTGTTATGTATTGTGTTCAGTCTGGAAATTTATTATAAATTAGTTCTGAAATAGGAGGTACAACCTTCTTGTTTCAGGGACCGTGGTCCTAAAGTTATTGAGCAGCACCTGGTCTGAGCTTTGCTGAACCTAGAGGCTGACAGCATACTCCTGGGTCCAGATAGTGACCAGTGAGGTGTCTCCAGAACACAGGGAGGCTATCGAGCAGAGGAGTCCTTCCTGCCGCCATCACGAAAGATAAGCGTCTGTGGCCAGAGGAGCTCAACATTATGCCCCCCTCCCCTCCCCTCAAAATCTGACTTTATAATAAAACAGAGGGAAAATACAGTGTTTAAATTGATAGGAACTGTGAACTTTTCCCCATACTATTTCCAAGATAAACAAACACTTGAAGTCATGATGACAAATAACAACATAGCTTGAAAAAACAAAACCAGTATTACCTCATATTACTACTACACAACTGACACACATAGGATAATATTAATAAAATATGTCACTACAAGGTTCATATTGATAAATTCTGTACATATAAATTGTAATTACAATTGATTGTGATTCCTGGTTCACTTTGTAGTTGAATCAGGACATATATATTAGTGAAAGTAATTAATACATATTTATATTTGAAACTGTACCAGTGACTCATTTAAGATAGTCTTATAGAGTGTTAAATGTGTGTGAGTGTCACAGTGTTGTCAAGTGTGGTGGAATAAATTAAATTGTTTATCTGTCTGTTGTTGTTGTGACTTACACTTCATCATATACATACCCTAGACATTTAACGTAGTCATCACAATATTCCAGAATAATTCTGACTGAGGTATAATGTGGTAGCAAGTAAGGTTATCTGTAAAACACTACACCTATTAGATACAGATACCTTCACAGCTGATCTCATTCAGTACACTAAGTCCCCTATAAATATTTAAAACATCCCACTTTACCACATATATTGGGGTCTCGCTCCAGGGATATTGAACTTTCTCCTGTTATAGATATTGGGAATAATAAGAATTAAAAGGTATCCTTGGGTGGAAATAAATAACGTTGAGCTCTCAGTGCCTGTAGTGTCCTTAGATAATTATTGAAAGATTGAATTGTTTACATTTGCATGTTAGACAATGGCCGACTTGGCAAAATTTCGATCTGCTGCTGTACAGACTGCGAAAGAGTTAGGAATGGACGGGCAAATTATGATTGCTTATGTCACTGCTGAATGTGACAAATATATTGAACGGGAAGAAAGAAGATTAGAAAAAGAGGCCGAAAGAAAGTTAGAGGCTGAAAAGGAAATTAAGAGGATACAATTTGAGGCTGAGGCTGAGACTAAGAGGTTGCAGATTGAGGCTGACAAAGAGGCTAAAGCATTGGAAGCCGGAAGCAGAAGAAAGAAGATTGGCTGCAGAAAGGGAAGACAAGCGATTAGCTGCAGAAAGGGAAGCAGAAGATAAGAGATTACAAAGGGAACATGAGTTACGACTAAGGGAGTTTGAGTTTCAAGGCCATGCTCCTGAAAATGGTGCCAGTCCCTTTACCTCTGATGCCACTGCTAGTCAGGGAGCCTCAACCTCAGCTATGAATTTTCATTTAGATCACTTTGTTGAGAAAGACGATGATATTGAGAGCTATCTAAATAGATATGAACTATTAGCTACCACCTATGGGTTAGAGAGAGAAAGGTGGAGCTTAAAGTTATCTCAAGGGCTTCGTGGGGCAGCTTATGAAGTTTTTGCCAAAATGAGCAGAGGTGATCAGGAAAATTATGACATGCTAAAGCAGGCCCTTTTGTTAAGATATGAAAAGAACGCAGAATTTTATAGGAAAAAATTTAGGAATGCTAAACTACTGTCAGGTGAAACCTATCACCAGTTCTCTGCACGAATAGAGACATACTTGGAGAAATGGACTTCTCTGGGGAAAACCCAAGATCTTAAGGAAATGATCCGTATAGAACAATTAAGAGAGTCCATGGCTCCAGACCTGAGAAAGTTTCTCATGGAACAAGGTGCAGAGAGGCTGGGTGAGTTGCTAAATGTTGCAGAAAGGTATCAAGCGGCTCAGGCAGAGGTATCAGGTAATAAAAAGAAACAGGTGGAAAATTTTAGGGCACCACAGAACTTTAATAAATTTGATCCTAGAGATCAAAACAAAGGTAAGCACCAGTTTGATAGGCCACGGTATGACAATAAAAATAAAACCCCACAATTCGATGAAAGGAAATATGATGAAAGAAAATCTTTCAACCAAGGGAAAAGGTGGTGTAAAAATTGTAAGATGAACAATCATGACACTGACCATTGTAGAAGGAAACCTCCTCATTGTGCTGCTATGACATCTGGAAAAAAGGAAAAAAAGGTCAAACCTGCAGAACTACAGGAACCATACCACCCCTTCGTGTGTGAAGATGTCATCTGTAATGGTGTCACTATAAGGTGTTTATATGATACCGGTTTAGATTACGATTCCGTTGTGAGTTCTCACCTGGTGCAGGCAGATCAATACACCACAGAAACAGTGGAGATTCAAACTGCAACCAAGGATGTAGCTACCATGACACTTCCCGTCGCCCGGATAAAGGTGAAAACGCGATATGTGGAAGGAATTATAAAAGCAGCAGTGATAAATGAGCCAATCTACCCTCTGATATTGGGGTGTAGATATGTCTTCTTGGGGAATCCCAAGAGACCTGTGATATTGGCAACAGTGCAGACCAGATCACAGTCTAAAAAAGGAGGAGGATAATCCAATAAATACTCATCCAGATGAGATGAGGAAGGCACAGGCGGAGGACAAAACACTCAAGCCGTGTTTCAAGAAGTTGCCCAAATCTCATACACCTCCAGGCAAGGGAGAGTTTTATATGAAGAACAAGCTGATATATAGGAAGGCTGGATCTGAATCCAATGGTCACGGACAGCTGGTCCTTCCCACTTCATATAGGACTAAAGTGTTGGAACTAGGGCATGCGATTCCCTTCAGTGGTCATATGGGGATCAGCGCAACAGGACAGCGTATAGCTTGTCACTATTTCTGGCCAGGGATAACTGAAGATATCAAACGATATGTAAAATCCTGTCCAGAGTGCCAACGAGTAGCACCTAAACATTGGACTGCACCAGCAACTCTGGGGGAAATGCCCATAATGGGAACACCCTTTGAGAGAGTTGCCGTGGATCTTGTGGGACCTCTCACCCGAACCAAGAGAAGAAACAGCTACATTCTGACTCTGGTGGACATTTGTTCTATGTGGGGAGAGGCGGTAGCCCTGTCATCGATTGATTCTAAACATGTGGCAGAGGCATTGCTCACAATTTTCACAAGGTTAGGCTTTCCCAATCAAATCTTGACTGATAATGGCTCTCAGTTCAAGGGGAAACTAACAGAAGAAGTTTTCAGGATCTTCCAGGCCAAACACTTCCATTGTAGTGTGTACCACCCACAAGGGAACGGCCAAGTGGAAAGATTTAATGGCACGTTGATGTCGATCCTGAGAAAGTTGGCACACGAAAAACCAGATACATGGGATCAGTACCTTCACGCCGCCCTCTTTGCTTATCGGGAGGTACCCCATAGTTCAACCGGTATGGCCCCGGCAACATTATTGTTTGGAAGGCCAATAAAAGATCCACTCGAAGCTCTGTTAAGAACGTGGACTGACGAAAAGGCAGAGGAAAATATTACATCCTCATACCAATATGTGAATGAGCTGACCACTCGTTTAAAAACTGGCTGGAAACTTGCCAATGAAAATTTGAGACAAGCCAGGAAGAAACATGCTGCCTATTATAACAGGAAAGCTAAAGACAGAGATTTGGCTGTGGGAGAGAAGGTACAGCTTCTTCTACCCGGTAGTCAGAATAAGTTACAAATTGGATGGCAAGGTCCATATACAGTTCTAGAGAAGGTGTCTAGAACCAATTATAAGATAGATAAGAAGGGGAAAGAAAAAATCTATCATGTGAATCTCCTGAAGAAATATTTGGAAAGAGAAAATCAGGAAGAGACACACTTGTTGACCTTGTCCATCGCCATGGAGATGAAAAAGGAACCACTTTCATCATTTGAATATCCATTACACCCCTGTGAGACAGCGGCACAGGTGAAAATCAGTACACATTTAACGAAAACTCAGAAAGAGAGAGTGCAACAGGTTCTAGATACTCATACAGAGGTGTTAACAGACCGACCAGGGCATACAAACCTATTGGAATATGATATGAAGCTGATAGACCCCACACCTGTATGTATGAAACCCTATTCGATTCCTTTTGCTAAGGAGAAAGCTTTGAAGGAAGAGATAGACTATTTGTTGAAGGAAGGAATTATTTCACACAGTGAATCTTCGTATAGTTCCTGTGTTGTACTTTTAAGGAAACCCTCTGGAGAACATAGACTCTGTATAGATTACAGGAGACTGAATGCTATTACAGAAGGACAGGTGGATCCATTGTCGGATACAAATCAGTTGTTTGCCAGGCTAAATAAAGCTAAATATTTCTCAAAAGTGGATCTGAGTAAAGGATACTATCAGATTCCAGTAAAGCCTGAGGTTAGACCATACCTAGCTTTTAGTACCTCAGAAGGACACTATGAGTTTAATAGATTGCCATTTGGATTGAAGAATGCACCTAGTGTCTTCTCTAGAATGATGAGAAAATTATTGGACCCTCTGAATAATCCATGTATCACAAATTTCATGGATGATATCCTTATAGCAACAGAAACATTTGAGGAACACATTGACTCTCTGAACATGCTGTTTAATCGACTTAGGGAAGCGAATTTAACAGCCCGACCACCCAAATGTTGCATTGGATGTAAAGAATTGGAATTCTTGGGACACACAGTTTATCAGGGAAACATGACCCCTGACCCAAAGAATTTAGAGAAACTAAAGAAAGCCCCGAGACCACAAACCAAGAAAGACGTGAGATCCTTTGTCTCATTATGTGGTTTCTACCAAAAGTAGATCAAAAACTTTAATTCCATATGTGCACCGTTAACTGATTTGACACGTAAGGGAAATCCAGATCGAATTACATGGACACCACAATGTGAAATGGCTTACCAGGAATTGAAGGAAAAGCTCACAAGCAAACCTATTTTGAAATTACCTGACTTAAGTCAAGAATTCATAGTAAGGACTGATGCCAGTAATATTGGGTTAGGTGCGACTCTGCTACAGAAATCAGATGCATTGGATGGGGAATTAAGCCCAGTGGCATATGCTAGCAGAAAGTTGAATAAAGCTGAAACCAATTACTCAACTAGCAAAAAAGAATGTCTTGCAGTAATATGGGCGATAAAGAAATTCAATATTTATCTGTATGGGAAGGCATTTAAGTTGCAAACGGATCACAAACCTTTGTCGTTTCTAGCACAGGCTAGACATGAGAATTCTAGATTACTCCGTTGGTCATTATTGATGCAGCCATTTGAGTTTAGCATAGAGTATATAAGTGGAAAAACAAATCTGGGAGCGGATTTTTTAAGCCGCCATCCGTGTGATGAGAATCACCCTAAATCCCAGGAAAAATACTAAATTTCTCTATGTGTATATAGAATTATAGACTGACATATAACGTCTGTTTTAAGTGGGGAGAATTTGTCGTGTGAAATTTTAATCCACATATATAAATTAAAACGTAAATGTAAAGCCTAACAAATAAATTTAATAAAAGGAAAGAAGAATGGTAAAGAACAGTGCTGTCACAATGACTGTACTCGAAATCCCCCTTGTTTTCTCCTTCGTCTGCAAATTGTAACGTTTCGCGTTGATAGTAAAAGCCTACTGCTTCAATACCCGCTTTCTACGATAAAACGTGTACTGCCTTTCTAAGAAAAACCTTGAGATACGCAAGCTGACCTATATTTAATATTCCATTCATGTCATTTTATACACTAAGTTACCATAAACGAAAGACAGATGGACTAAGGATAGAAAGAAAGGGAGGGGCTGAAAGCCGGAACGCAGGCAATACTACCACAGTCTCGCGATACACAATTAATGCCACCCCTAACACGCGTGTAAGGCCACAAGCACTAACTTTTTTTCAAATCGACAGTGATAAAAAACACTACCCATACGAGAGTTAGGTTTTAAAAAACTTACAAAACGCTTATTAGGAAACATGACATTCTACTGTTTTATGTCTAAAATCCTGACATTAGTCTGACAGTACAGCAGGACAGGTGGCGGTTCTAAACATAAAAAATAAAAACAAAAAACAGCACGACTATCCTAGAAGAAAATGCATATTTTGAACGCAGCCACTTGGCTCCTTTAAATTTGTATATTTGGGTTCCTTAGGACTTGCTGACAAATAATATGTTAAGTGTTACGCAAATAGTCTAGGAATTAACAGATTATAGCCAAAAGAAATAGTGAGGGTGTCAGACAACCCCAAAATCAGAATCGCTCAGTGGCAGATTTTAAAACCACCATTGTACGGGAAAGAGGTCCCCATGTTAAATCCTATTTGATTGGCGGAAAGTAAATGTAAGGCTAAACACGATTAGTCGGGCTATAAATACTATCTTTTGTTGTTAGGGGAGACGGAAGGAAGGGTACTTTTTTTTTGAAAAGCTGTGTAAACATGGCACGATTGGTTAGACCCGCCAATATAGTCAATCAGAGGCGTCAGGTCAGCACCACATTTTCAAATAAACTTACTAAAGAACCAGTGCGTTGAGCGCCAGTGCATATTTTTCTAAATAAAAGCCTGGGACATCGGCAGATCGAAATTGTGCTATATTCATTGCCAGTCAACGTAACTGTGTATTATTCCATGAATTGTGGTAAGCTTGAAATATTTGATATCTTTTTAATGAAAATTGAATGTAAATTGATAATTTATGTCTGTATATATGTGTGGTTCAGTAGCGAACATGAGGTAAAGCCTATATAGTGCTCCAACCTGAACAGAAGGTGTCGGAGGAAAGTAAAACTACATGGAATTGCCAAACAGTACACTGACACCTATCTTATTGACTAGAAAGAAATCATGCTGGAATTGCAGAGGCGTAGTAACCATTAGGGAGGAGTATACTGGTGAAAATTGTTTCAGATGAAGATAGCAGTTGGCCTACCGCTCTGAACTCAGTGTTTGTTATGTATTGTGTTCAGTCTGGAAATTTATTATAAATTAGTTCTGAAATAGGAGGTACAACCTTCTTGTTTCAGGGACCGTGGTCCTAAAGTTATTGAGCAGCACCTGGTCTGAGCTTTGCTGAACCTAGAGGCTGACAGCATACTCCTGGGTCCAGATAGTGACCAGTGAGGTGTCTCCAGAACACAGGGAGGCTATCGAGCAGAGGAGTCCTTTCCTGCCGCCATCACGAAAGATAAGCGTCTGTGGCCAGAGGAGCTCAACATTATGCCCCCCCCCCCCCTCAAAATCTGACTTTATAATAAAACAGAGGGAAAATACAGTGTTTAAATTGATAGGAACTGTGAACTTTTCCCCATACTATTTCCAAGATAAACAAACACTTGAAGTCATGATGACAAATAACAACATAGCTTGAAAAAACAAAACCAGTATTACCTCATATTACTACTACACAACTGACACACATAGGATAATATTAATAAAATATGTCACTACAAGGTTCATATTGATAAATTCTGTACATATAAATTGTAATTACAATTGATTGTGATTCCTGGTTCACTTTGTAGTTGAATCAGGACATATATATTAGTGAAAGTAATTAATACATATTTATATTTGAAACTGTACCAGTGACTCATTTAAGATAGTCTTATAGAGTGTTAAATGTGTGTGAGTGTCACAGTGTTGTCAAGTGTGGTGGAATAAATTAAATTGTTTATCTGTCTGTTGTTGTTGTGACTTACACTTCATCATATACATACCCTAGACATTTAACGTAGTCATCACAATATTCCAGAATAATTCTGACTGAGGTATAATGTGGTAGCAAGTAAGGTTATCTGTAAAACACTACACCTATTAGATACAGATACCTTCACAGCTGATCTCAGTCAGTACACTAAGTCCCCTATAAATATTTAAAACATCCCACTTTACCACATCCAGTTAAGTGATTTTTTTACGCATTTTAATAGTGTTGTTCATTTCTGTCTTCGTTTCGTTGATTATTTATTTTCATGTCTCGACATGTCTTTCTGGTTTCACGATTTTCTTGCATCATTACTGTTATCGTTTCGCTCATCACCGTGGTTTCATCTGCTTGTGTCGCTCATTTGAAGTTTTCCTCATCATCATAGACCTTTGTAGTACCTATATGTAGTTCTTGTCCTTGTCACCTGTTCGTAACTGTGGCTGACGAAGGGTAAAACCCGAAACGTCCCTTGTCTCATGTGTACCGTTTACTTGTAAAACTGATTTCATACCATATTATTTTTTAATTTATATATTTGTAGTATTCACGCAATGGTTATTGGAAATAAAAAAAGGGACATTACCCATTTCCATTCAAGCATCATCGTATTATTTTAGTTGCGTCCCGTTGGACAGGAACTAAAATGATGAAATAGTAAACATATTCGGATAAGTAGATCTTAGATACCTGGTAGATACACAACATACACAAGAAGATAAAAGATTCCATAAGACAAGTGATATTATCATCATGTAGCAAAACTGAAGCCTCGAGATAAACCAAGAATATTCTTCTTTTATTTACTTTAAAACTGCGATGACTATTCTTCTTCTTCTTCTTCTTCCTCGTTCGTCCCGAAAAGGAAGTTGGTTGCGTTGTGTCTGTTTACAGCGGAGCTGCGATATCTGCGCCTTTCGGCCGGCACATCCGACTTCAGCATGGCATTTTTTGGGACCGGGTTTGCCTTCCCTCTTCGATCCCTACTCTCTCAGCCAGACTGCAGTGATGCAGCCTGTTTCCAGGACCACCACGTGGAGGTGGAGTAGGGTCTTGGTCAGCTCTGGTTTGCTGACGCTGACGCCAGCAGTCAAGCTATGGGTCGCTGGCTGCATTCTCTATCGCTGCGTCTTTAAGAACTTTTTAATCTTATGAAGGACATTTTACCTATTTAACAAAAACAAAATTCTCTCAGGTTGTTTGATCGTGATTATGTTTAAAAACCATCTTTTTCTGGTTGTCAAACTTTCACTCCGTATTTTACTCACTTGTTCAATACGTTATATAGTGTTGTAGAATTTCTCATCACATCTACAGGCAATACAAATTATGTTTTTCCTCCTTCAACATTTGAATAATAAAGTAACAGAAAAAAATTTTACCCATCACTTTTTAGCTGTTAATCATTGTTGTATAACCCTGGCAGTCTGTGGTATGAGTCACTCAACATGGGCCGACGTACGGATTCACAGACCATAATTGAACGGATACACCAAGCCAGGATGATCCATATGTTTTATTTAACAGCTTAACTTCAACAATAAATCATCACAGAGCATTTTCTGACATCTCATTTCTAATATCTTCTTTCATGACCCCTGTAATGAATGCTGTACATATTTCTACCGTCGGGCTCGGTTATATAAAAAAGTTAATTCATCACAACCTATGATACAAATCCTTACCTCATTTGATACCTAATAGACTTCTTCTTCTTTGATCCTTAGCCGCCGACCGTCAAAGCAGTCAGTGGCCATCACGCCTAGTGGCGTCTTGTAGGGCAACAACGAATTGATTCCACTTTGCTCGGTCGGTGGCCATCCTTCGTACAGTGCCCCAACTCTGGTTCATTTTTTTGCATCTCAGACTCCACAGTCCTCCGCCAAGTTGTTTTTGGTCGGCCTCTCTTTCGTTTTCCTTCACGGGTCCAAAGCATAGCTGTTCTTGTGATGGCATCGGGATCTCTTCTGAGGACATGGCCAACCCTGCTCCAGCGTCTGCCAGCAATGATGGTGTGCATATCCTCTTGCTTGCTAAGCAGATCTTGGTTGGTGATGGTATTCGGCCAAAAGATTCGGTGAATTTTTCTTAGGCATGTTGTGTGAAAAGAGGACAATTTCGACATTTCCTTCTCTGTAACTCTCCAGCATTCCGCACCATAGAGAAGCACACTAACTTGCTTCAAAATCCCATATCCTTGGACTGTACGTTTTCAGAGACACCTTTTCCTTCCACCGACTCATGCATGTTTTTTTCCCTCTGTCGTCACACTTCTGTCTGACGTCTTCCTTCACAACGCTTCTGACATATTCAATAAAGCCGCGCAACGATAATCGAAGAAACTCTCTATCGGGGAAATCCGAAATCTTCAATAATCGTGCGCAGCTTTCAACAATCATTCACTCCATATTGTTCTTAGTTTTTTTTTTTTTTTGTAGCAGCTACCTCTGCGATTATTTTCTGTGCCATATTCACTCTTATTTAGATATATCTTTCATGTTCTCTTTCAAAGATGCTAACTTTCTCATGATTTAATTTTAACTATTCTAGAATTTCTCGTCATAGGTACGGGCAATACAATCTACATTTCTCGTTACATCTGTTAAAAATAACGTCACATCACAGTTTTATGTCATATTAACATCCAGCTGCCGCAGAATAATGCTCCAATATCAATTCGTCTTCTATAATAAGGTTGGAACACATAATACATACAGTAAAAAAAGTTATGCGAAGATACTGTAGCAGAAAAGCAAATAGAAATGTTGATAAATTGAAAGGCTGTTTGTGGCATTAGGAACCTGGTCATTTGTGAAACACAACTTCCACACAAGACAATAAATAAATTAACGTGGGAGTTACCAAATGACCGTGACAGAAACCTGATAGACCTCTGTCTCTGCAAGATGTGAAAGTATGAAGAGGCACAGATATGGGAAATGATCGCCACCTAGTACTAACAAGATTGAAGATGAAGGTCAGGACTACTGGGCTTAAAAAACAAATAGAAAAGATTAGACATCTGTAAATTTAAGGACCACTCTCTTCCTTGTCGTTGGCGATGGATAGGACACACGCTGAGGAAATCTGTTGATATCATTACAAGACAGTCCTTGTTCTGCAATCCACAGGGAAAGGGGAACTTTCACTTGGCAGCTTTTATTTGACTACTTAGCTGCCAATGAAGTTTCTGCTTTCGCTGGTTTTTTGGTTCTTTGCAGATAGGTGACTGAATTGCTCACGTTCAAGATTAAGAGTTGCAGCATGTTCCATGCAGAATTAGGGAGTAACTGCAAAGCTGTCCCGCGTCTCTAAGTGCCGTCTGATGATGGTGTCTATCGTCGAGTTCAGGTCACTTATACCCTCACGTTTTCCAGAAATAGTACCCTCAACTGATACCACCAACTAGTATGGCAAAAGAAGAGAAACAAATATCCTCTGAGGATTGAGTTTCCCGAAACATACTTATCTGTTCCCTTCTTCCTATTCCACTATCCCATCTATCTTCATAATTTTTTACCCTCTCTGAGAGTTTAATCTCAATGGGCGAAAAGCCAACTTTCATTTAAAATGAACAGTTTTATATTTAACATTACTTGAAAATGAAGGATGAAAGGGAATGGTGAAATAAATTATGTACATACTTGTTATATTATTAACCTTTTCAAGCAGTGTCAATGTAAAACATATTCACTCTAAGTGTAATGAAAGTTTCAACCTTTTCAACCAACTAAGAAATGAATGAAGCCAACCAGACATAGCAGAGGACGTGTTACAACTTAGTACACACCTAAATAATGGGGGCTGCTCAGTATTATTAGCATGGATACATACCCTCGCAAGTGGGAATAGAAGGAAACGAGGAATCCGACTAAACAGCTTGATGATCTGAATTTTGCAGATGACTTGGCTCGTTTGTCCCATACCCATAATCAGATGCAAGAGAAAATGAAAATTCTCAATGAGAGGTCACAACAAGTGGGCCTGAAAATACACAGGATGGAGACAAAGTTTATGAGAATAAATACAAGAAATGATAACAAGATTGAACTTGAAGAAACACCACTAAAAGATGTAGAATCGTACACATATCTGACAAGTTTGGTTTGGTTTGATGTTTAAGGACTATCTTCATTGCACACGGACAATGCCATCGGTGCTGCGATCTCCTCCCTTAGATCACATAAGGAGGATCTCAGCGCAGTTCACGATCTCCGTAGCACCGGCGAGAATCCCAATG
This sequence comes from Oreohelix idahoensis, assembly GCA_024509875.1. Taxonomy (NCBI): domain Eukaryota; kingdom Metazoa; phylum Mollusca; class Gastropoda; order Stylommatophora; family Oreohelicidae; genus Oreohelix; species Oreohelix idahoensis. The sequence continues at coordinate 188,209 of JAMPIV010017364.1, forward strand.
TGTGTATGTAAAGTATAGGAATCAAACATTCTATACATATTTTTTTGTGGTGGGTAAGTTTCCTCATTTTTAAATTTGGCCAGGGCAGCGGCCTGATAAGCCTACTCTTTACGATTTCCAACTGCCGTGGGATTTTTAACGTGCGCAACTTGCACACGGGACCTCCTATTTTTTCTTCCTTATTCGAGAAGGCTAGTCATCCGATCTCACTACACATGATACCAGGAGGGAGTATGACGTAATTATGACCAGTGGTTCTGAAAAAAAATTTTCAGTAATTCTCTCAACTGGGATTTGAACACGGTACCTCTTGAATACGAGGCGGATGCCTTACCTCTGAGCCACTCTGATCCCCATCTTGGCAGTAATAAAGACAAAGTTGGAGGGACAGACATATGGAGATCAAGAGAAATCAAGTCAAACACAAAAAAAAGAATCTTTAACTCAAATGTCAAGTCAGTACTATTGTACGGCTCTGAGACATATAGAGCAACAAATACAACAACTAAAAAGCTACAGACTTTCATAAATGGGTGCTTGCGTAGAATAGAGGGATTAAAATGGTATGAAAAGGTTACCAACGTAGAATTTATGACAAGAACCAGACAAGTGCAAGTGGAACAAGAGTTGAGAAGAAGTTGTTGGCGATGGATAGGACACACGTTGAGGAAACCTGTTGATATCATTACAAGGCAGTCCTTGTTCTGTAATCCACAGGGAAAGGGGAACTTTCACTTGGCAGCTTTTATTTGACTACTTAGCTGCCAATGAAGTTTTTGCTCTCGCTGGTGTTTTGGTTTTTCGCAGATACGTGACTGAATTGCTCACGTTCAAGATTAAGAGTTGCAGCATGTTCCATGCAGAATTAGGGAGTAACTGCAAAGCTGTCCCGCGTCTCTAAGTGCCGTCTGATGATGGTGTCTATCGTCGAGTTCAGGTCACTTATACCCTCACGTTTTCCAGAAATAGTACCCTCAACTGATACCACCAATTAGTATGGCAAAAGAAGAGAAACGAATATCCTCTGAGGAATGAGTTTCCCGACACATACTTATCTGTCCCCTTCTTCCTATTCCACTATCCCATCTATCTTCATAATGTTTACCCTCTCTGAGAGTTTAATCCCAGTGGGCGAAAAGCCAACTTTCATTTAAAATGAACAGTTTTATATTTAACATTATTTGAAAATGAAGGATGAAATGGAATGGTGAAAAAATTATGTACATACTTGTTATATTATTAACCTTTTCAAGCAGTGTCAATGTAAAACATATTCACTCTAAGTGTAATGAAAGTTTCAACCTTTTCAACCAGTGTAAATGTAAAAGATATTCACTCTGAATGTAATGAAAGTTTCAACCTTTTCAACCAGTGTTGAAACAATATAGTTTGAACATGTTTACATTTACCTTCAGTTGCAAACTTTCACATGATTTAGTACGAATATGTTTAACATTTACACTGTTTGAAAAGGTGATATGAAATAGCTAATAGCTGCTAGATAATAGAAAAAGAAAATGGGCGACCACGGAAATGCAAGTAATTTAGTACCCACACAAAATGTAATTAAATGCTGGCATAGAGGAAAAGAGATCGACCCAATCATCCGTCACAGCTTATATTAACATATGTTTTCTCAAAGTCCACGGAGTTTTTAGGTAGGTATAATACCGACTAGTCCACACATTTCTTTCCTTGAAACAAAAATCGTGTTAACAACATGCACGCGCTCGCGCGAACACACACACACACACACACACACTCACATACATCCTGTACATAACTAACAATGTTACAAAATTCCACTAGTCACCCCACAGTTTACGTTTCCGCACCTTTTTTTTTTTTTTTTTTTTTGACATATGAAGTTTAAACATTACGGAGCTTGTTTAAAGGTATTTCCTGGAATTTACATTTGCGCAGTCTTGTAATTCGAAAATCCCGAAAATAGAGTCCTCAATAACTTATTTACCTGTTATGTAAGCAAATATGACGATATTGTTAAAAAATTGAATGAGGAAAAACAGTTTATATTGCCTGCAAATGTGACGAGAAACTCTAGAACACTGTAATACGAACTGAAAAAGTGAGCAAAAATATGTAGTGAAGATTGACAGCAAGAGAGAGATGGGTTTCAACAAATAGGCACAGTCACTTATCAGATTATTTCAAAGTTCAAAGCCAACAGAGACTTTAATGAAAATAAAGGAAGATTTTTTTTCTTTTTAAATCTCGAGACTCTTAGTTATAAAATTACGTAGTTGACTGTATTATTCTTCCTGTTGTGTGTGTTGTGTACATACTAGGTCAGGGGTCGGGAACCTTTCCATGACAAAGAGCCAAATATTTAATTTTGTCTCTATTTAAATAAAAATTAAAGAGCCGCGTGAAAAAAAAATTACATTGTATCCCTCGTTCAATAATATCTCTGTGTGTGTGTATATATGTATTATGTGTCATATTTAATTGAAATTATAAACATTGTCTAAATGCTATGTACAATAAGTAATACTGTACAATGTTTTTGAGAAACAAATATTCAGATAAGATGTAACATAATAAGAAAATAAAATATACAAATGAAAAGTAAGGAAATTTAATGAGACTTTTGCTGTTGGATTTCCTTGCAAAGTTGGTCAATATTTGGTGAATAATCTGTTGTTTTCATTTTCAAGCGTGACTCGAAACTCACGTCATTCAATTGGCTTCGTAATTTGCTTTTTTTTTAATTTATGTTGGAAAATAATTGTTCACAATAATACGCTGATCCAAAAATTGAAAGAAGCCCAAATGCAAATTGTTTCAGTTGAATATAACTGTCGGGTAAACAGTTTCAAACATCAATTATGATCTGATCTTTGTTTTTTGAGCTCACTTATTTCAGACCATTTGTGTTGCACTGACCCGGCTGATTTTTGCCTTTCAAGATTTTCAAGCTCGTGGACCAGATGTAGAAATTTTGAACACCAATTTGCTTTGTCCTCTAAACCTACCAATTCAAGTTCAAATTCAGCTTTGTCAATTTGAGGAATGGCTGAAAAATTCAGTTTGGTGATATCTGTCTGTTTCACGAGGTTTTATCAAAAATGACAAGGTTGCCTTCTCTTTTCTGAACTCTTGAAAAGTGATCAGCAAATGAAACTGTCATTTTCTCAATAACTTTTTGGTCAAAAAAACCTTACAATTCTGCCCATTTGGATACAAAAAACATGTCTCTTGTGTTTAAAATAAGAAAAATATAATAACATCTTCAAAGCCCCCCCCCCCCCCCCCCCCCCCCCCCCCCCCCCCACCCTTTTTTTCCAAAAGTGTAGTCCAAGAAAAGTGTGTCAAAAGGTGGTTTTAGTGCACGGACATTAAGAGTTAAGTAGCTGAGAGCCAAGAGCCACACGAGATGGCCCAAAGATCCACATGCGGCTCGTGAGCTGCGTGTTCCCGACCTCTGTTGTAGGTATCAATCAAACAACTACTTTTTTTTTAAGCATGTTTACTATTTGATACTTCTAGTTTCTGTTCAACGGGACGCAACTAAAATAATACGATGATGCTTAAACAGAAATTTGTAATGTCCCGTTATGCTTTTATTTATAGTACCCCCCCCCCCCCCCCCCTTTTCCCCCAGTCATAACTGACTATGGGCATCCACCGCTGCGGTGATAGCCCTCAGCTGATTTTTTTTTTTTAGTTTACTGGTGTTCGTTAAAGCGTGTACTTTTCTCTGTCGTTTGTTGTGAGAGTTTCTTTTCGCCTAGTATGAGGAACATCGCAGCTTCTTCATCAAAGATTGTTCGATTTATGTCCAGATCCTTCACTTCTCTCTTGCACACATCTTTGAACCTCAGCTACGGTCGCCTGCCTCCTCTTTTGCCATCTGCCAGTTGTCCATAGAAAATATCTCCGTATTAGGAATCAACTTCCATGTGGCGACATGACTAAGCCAGTGTAGTCTGCTCTGTCCAAGCAGTGGACACACGCATTGATGGCCAGCACGTTAGAGCACCTCGACATTCTGCCCTTCCAGAAAATACCAATATGTGTATTCGACAACCTTGATGTCATTTGTACATGTACATTGAAGTCTCTCGGCAATAGCTGTGCCGTTTGGCAATTTATTCGTCAAACATATTCTTATTTTATATGGCGTCTTGTGAGACAAAGAAATAATATGTCTAATGCTCAGTCATCTAGTCGTACATGGCAACTAATATGAGGTTGTATATGGGGCTAGCAAGCTCACCTTGTAATACAAATTGCTAACGAAACCACTGCTACAAGAGCATGTGAATACTTTATGTAGGCGTCCTACAAGATGGCAAGCTGTCATGGTGGGTTCATGCTCAGTAAGTAGCACAAAAGATAATTATAATAATGAAAGTAGCGTCATACAATTTTGATCAAAATGTAATTACTGCCGTCAGCCCAGAAGCCAGGTCATTATGTGTAGATTAAAGATTTATTTCTGATGAGTTCTTGATGATCAACTTAATTGTTACGTTCTGACAAGTTTTTTATTGTTTCTCCATGTAGTTTATACATTAAACTAGGCACATTCTCTCAATACCTAGTGTAATTACCAACATTTATGAGGAGGAACGACGGAATGGGCCCACTGTCGATTCAGCCATATCGTAAGATGGTGATTAATGTTAGTTTGTGCATTGGGCTGACAACCTCATAATTCATAAACACGTTAGTTGAATACGTTTGCTGAAGAAGTATGACAACATATGATTAAACAATTTCTTTAATAATATTAAACACGGTTTTCATTTATTAATGTTGCTGTTCTCTAAAACACTGGTGTGCTGAAATTTGTTGTTGTGTTTTATTTGTTTCATTGATGAGCTATTAACAGCAAGAAGCAAAATTTACATAAACTGTGAAGAAACGCATGTGGTGCTCTATTAAAACTTCGACTTCTGCCAAAAGGTACAAATTTACAACATGCTCGGTTTAACAATTAACAAAACAAAAAAAAATTAATGAATGACAGCATTTTAGGCTTTTTTGCAGTTAACGAATAACATCATAAAACAGATAATGTATCAGTATCATAAGACCAATCTTTTCAGAATAATGGATTGAAGCGTTCAGATTTCAGTTTACTTGACGAGGTTTTGTAACCTGAGCTCATTTTTTTTATAAAAATAGATTTATGTGGTACTACCATTGTTAGTTTTATTCCATTATCATCTAAAAGTATCCCCATTCAGTCTCAAATAGTACGTAAACAAACAAGGATTTTTGTGTTTGATTCTTTTCTTTTTTTTTAAATATTTTGTAATCTTTGCTTGAATATTAATTTACATATGTTTTATTTTATCTTTGTTTCATGTTATATTTATATTTCTATATGATAATGAGGATGACGAGGATGATGATGACGACAATGATGATGATATGTAATTTTCATGTCTACCGCCGATCTGCTTCCTGCTACTACCATCGAGAGAGCGATGGTAAATTAAATATTTCATCCAATGTTAACGTTATTCCCAAGATAAGAGCGCTTTCTATCTGATGCAGTTCAGGAATTAAGTAATCCAGCTAGCGGTTTTTCACTGGGAACGCGGTTAAAATAGTTTTATAGGGCAGAGGTCTTTAACGATTAATTAATCGGTTGGAATTTTACAATTGATTAATTGATAAAACTTATTACACTTTCAGCAATGTTTATGTTTTTGATAACAAGCGAGGTATGTTAGAAGTTTTTTTATTTTTTTATTTATTTTGTGTTATGGAATTAAAGTTCTTTGTGATTTTAAAAATAATGTTATTTATGATTTTTTTTTTTTAATTTATCACATTGTTCGAAATTGATCGATTAATCTTCGAGTAAAGAAATTGGATTAATTAATAAAGACTTTTATAATCAATCCCAGCCCTAGTTTTAAACATTGGAGCACCTCGCTTTTCAGTGCCGGTTGTAGAGGGCTGGCTGATTTTCTATTTACCTTTTCCCCTCCCCTCTGTAACCTAGTATTTACCAAATAATCACCTGAGATGTACTGGTAAATCGACTTGTTAAAGACCCTTATTTTAAAGGGATCAGTTATGATCCTTACAGTGATTTTTCTGTACCAGGGAAATTGTTAATTCCCAGTAAAATAAATCTCTTCTGTTAATATTCTTCTTCTTCTTCTTTGATCCTTAGCCGCCGAACCGTCAAAGCAGTCAGTGGCCATCACCCCTAGTGGCGTCTTGTAGGGCAACAACGAATTGATTCCACTTTGCTCGGTCGGCAGCCATCCTTCGTACAGTGCCCCAACTCTGGTTCATTCTTTGCATCTCAGCCTCCACAGTCCTCCGCCAGGTTGTTTTTGGTCGGCCTCTCTTTCGTTTTCCTTCAGGGGTCCAAAGCATAGCTGTTCTTGTGATGGCATCGGGGTCTCTTCTGAGGACATGGCCAACCCAGCTCCAGCGTCTGCCAGCTATGATGGTGTGCATGTCCTCTTGCTTGCTCCGAGTAAGCAGATCTTGGTTGGTGATGCTATTCGGCCAAAAGATTCGGTGAATTTTTCTTTGGTATGTTTCTATTAATATGCTAACTCCCTACTGTAAGAGTCTTTCCCAGCAACAATTTATTTCACTAGATTTGCAACACATTGTACAATAAATATGGGGTTATTGGTCAGCAAGAGTGAGTTCTATGATAGTTACACTGCCAACACTGCTTTAGTGACGGCTCTGTCAGCAGCACTAAAATTGTTAAAACAAAAAAGTTCATAACATTTAATAACAATAACATTAACAACAATACAGATAAATGGAGGTAAACAAGAAACAAAAGAAAACTGTAACGTTAAAACGAAGGCCATCTACAACAGTAACAGTGGTAGTGATAAGCCTTCTTTTCCCCTTTTATTAAAAACAAAAAACAAGAAAAACAAAACAGAACAATTAATGAAAGAAAGAGAAAGAGAGAGAGAGAGAGAGAGAGAGAGAGAGAGAGAGAGAGAGAGAGAGAGAGAGAGAGAGAGAAACATACAGACAGACAGACAGACGACACAAACAGCAACAGCAACAATTAAAGAAAAACATGCAATAAACGATTCATTTTCTTCATTTTATTTATTCAGAATGTCTGCATTTCTTGAGATGTCCATGAACTCGACTATTTCTTAATCCAGAGTTTGATCGCATGGGCAACTTGAGCTGCGGCGAGACATCTCATTCAGCAGTACATTTTCTGAAAATGGAAGTGGTCAAAATGATTTCCAATAGCGTTCTATTATGTCATTTACAGGGTATAAACATTACGTCTTATACAGCGGTATCAAACACAAACCATTGACGGCACACAAGCACGGTTTCAGATTTTTTTTTTTTTTAGCCACTTCACTTTAAACTAAGTCTTCATTGTTTATTTATTTTGTAGGTTTCACACTTTTGCTTCTGCGTTTGTCGTCAGTGTAACAGATTACTGCAAATATTGTTGAAAACATTGGAATACTATTTCTTGTTTAGATAAAATGTCATTATCTGCTATTTACATTAATAAACACAACACAGCTATATATATATATATATATATATATACTATATTCACACAATCACACACAATCACACACACATATAAATATATATAAATTTTTTTAAAATTTATTTATTAATTGATTGATTGTTGTTGTTTAATGTACGCTTTTTATTTAAATTAAATTTTGCCTCCTTCAGGCGAGGCATGACCCATTCAACATAAACCGTGGGACAGTTGGTTACATTTGCACAAGTTCAAAAATTGCAGGAATTGCTGTCAGAAATAAGTACAATTCAATGTACACTCAATTTTCCATTAATCAAAGAATAAGTGGAACACAAAATTTAAGCAATTGCTTACCACGTTTTCTCCTAGCTACCTCTAGACATAATACTGAGCTTAATATCAGATCCAATTACGAAAAACACGAGAGTTTCTAGATAATTTTTTACTAATATATAATAAACAGATACTTTATAAATACTCTCAAAACTTACATGTTGTCGTCAGACTAGGCGTTCTTTTACAGAAGTGCTTGTACCAAACCAATGATAGTGGAGAGCGACAATCCCAGAATGCCATTCACACATCCCACGAGGGTAGCTAACGCGTCTATGGCTAAAATTGCTACCAGGTTCTGCAGACCTATTTCTGCCTCTATGGCCTTGCCAAGAATGGATGTAGCTGCGTCAAGAAGTGACTTTGTAATCCTAGTTAAGGCTTTCACCAAGTGATGGACTAAGCCTGCAGCAGTTTCAACTACTTTCACAACTGTCCCAAGAAGACCAATCAATGTAGGAGGAGCAATAGCCAACAATGAGTTAGCAATGTTACCCACTGTTTTAACAGCACCACCAACAAGGTTAACAGCACCACTAACTATTTCACCCAGGCCAACGTCCAAACGTTTGTCCAAATCTGCAGCTTCCGTCGAGATGAGAACGACAGCCAACAAAAACAATGCAATGACTAGAGAACGCATCTGTCAGAAACAAAAGAAACAAACATGTATGGACAGAGAATGCATGTCTTAGTTGTTTGTGTTTGATATCTCCAAGATAAGCAAGATGCAATCTCTATTAACCAACTCTGTGTTTACAAACTAAACTACGTATTACATTAAAATAATAGGTATATTTACAAAATCATGAGAACTCTAAAATATAAACGCTAATGATTATGGTTGCAGTAATTGAGGAACAATACCGAACATAGATATGCAAATGGTGATGAAATTGACTATAAAAAATATGTAAGTAACAAAATATACAAAACCTTGTAAGCGCAATAGTGTCTCAGTTGAATGTCTCGTCTCTGGTTTCTGCTTCTGCAATGGTGAGCATGCTTCTGGATATGAGGCCTTTTATCCACCCATAGTGTTACTCGAGAAGTGTGATGCGGTCTTTCTTTTTCTCAAGTCAGCCGTAGGTGACAACCGCGTTCCTAAGCTCCTAACAAACCATAGTTCAAATATTGCCTCTTAAACCGGGACAAGTCTCTCTTCTAGCTGAAGAAATGCCTTACAAGGTGTTTATTAAAGATATCGCCATCTTAATGAAACAGATTCCCACATGACCTGATAGTGATGACGTTTGGCTAACACTTACCACCCCAATTGATTTCGACATCTCCGCGAGGGATCTAAACAAGGATTGCACACTGTGCACTGGCGTGGAAGCAAAGAGTCCGCCATCTTTGTTCTCACAAAAGCCAGTCCATTGCATATAGAAAAGGAAATAAATATCCTATCTTATTAACACAAATAAACAACACTTTTTGTTGTCCTAATCAAGAGATAAAATAAAATGTACAGGTAGTCCTGTAGCAGATACTGCTGTAGGGGAGTGAAGTTTAAAAGATTTCACTATACTAGATCCAGATCGACATTGGGTGGCCAGTTCCTTTCCTCACTGCCTTTGCCTTCCCTAACTCAAGAGCAGAGTTAAGTACACATTTACAGCTGGGTAGTCTGAAGCGTGACGATACCGTTTTTCGAATCCGGTAGCTTAGCCGCAAAAGGCCAAAGCTCTTACAACCCTGCCAATCGTATGCTCAACCAAGAGATACAAGTCCATAATATACAGTTTTAAACCTTTTTTTTTTCTATTTTAATCGAAACAACCCCTCCAAATAAGAAAAAAAAAAACTCGCTAAAGTGTGAACTACGGTAACCTCTAGGATTATCAACAGTAGCCTGTAATAAAAGCATTGTAACTTCTGAAGAAGATATTTGTCTTAATAGAAAGCATATTCTCTTTGATATAGAAAGAAAATATGTATAAACTCATAGGACTAAAGACAAACTGCTGAGACTAATGTGTACTGCAATGCTTAAAAGACACATTTATTTTTAAAAGTATTGTGTTATAAAAAGAAGCCGGAAATAGAATTTTAAAATGATTTTGTTACAGTATATTCGATAGAGAGCCGGAGAAATAAAATGCGAAATCAGACATATGCATTTATTAGGATTATATGCAGAAACGGGACAAAATAAACAAACAGTAAAAAACAGAAGGCAGAAGTCATAGATACAGTGAAAAGCTACCCCCGGGGCAGGAAATGACCCGTGTAGTTCCCGGGGGTCTGTGTTGAGACAAAGAAATAACAGAAGTGCTGCACTCACAGACATGTCGTAGAAGCGACAAATACGGTGCATGAGTCTGGCAGCTTCATCAAGTTAAACACATTGCTTCATAAACCAACGCTGTAAGAGTGAGAATGCTTGGTGTAGGTTTCCTGTTAACAGAACGGCTGCCATTGTGGCTCTGTTGCCATAGGAACGAAAAGGAAAATTATCATATATACATGACACCGTTTATTATTAATTTATGAAGAGTCATTACATGTTTCCATATCTCTCTCTCTCTTTTTTTTCTCTCTCTCTCTCTCTTTCTCTCTTGCTATTCATCGGTCTGTTGATTGAGCGGTCGGAGGGTCGGTCGATGGTTGGTTGGGTCGTTGTGTAGATCGGTCGGTGAGTTGGAGGGTTAAGCGTTCCGTGGGTTGATGGGTGGATCGTTCAGTCGGTCGGTGGGTGCGTCGGTGCATCGGTCTGTCTGTCTCTCTTTCTCTCTCTCTCTATGTCCGTCTGCCGCTCTGTATGTCTCTCTACCCATCGTTCTGTCGCTGTGTCTGTCTATCCATCGTTCAGTCTATCTATGGCGCGAAACAGGGTTGGGGTTCGGTTAAGGCTAGCTGAAACGTAAATATAGATAGCCAGTCTGGCAACATGGAGTAACATGGCGGACTTCTACCTACTGCCCATGCCTTCTACCATAATGTCTTCTGTATAATTGTCTTCACTGGCCCAGAACTTTTGAAAGAACACAGTTATGCTTCCACGGCAAGTCGCAATGCGTGATCCTTGTTAATTTTAGATCACTCGTGGAAATGCTGGAACGAGGTGAGCTGATCACGTGGTAGCCATGCATCATTTCGTTCAGGCCACGCGGTGAGTTGTTCCATAAAGATGCTTATATCTTTTATTAAACGCCTTGTAAGACTTTTCATTGGCTAATTCAAAAACAAATCTCGTTTCAAGAGATAACCTTTGAGCTAGGATTTGTTGGAAGCTTAGGAACACGTTCATCCCCTATGGCTGACGAGAAAAACTAAGGCAGGGTAACACTTCTAGACAAGCATATTTCTTTAACAAAATATTATTACGCAAAACAATGTTCAACGCGGGATTAGAATAGATGGTAACAGATGGCAAACTGCGTTTCTGAACGTTAGAGTGCAGATTGTGTTTTGTTTAATCAGAGCTTGCTGCTCGCGCTTAATTGGCTCGCTTTCATCGCATTGATTACTGACTTGGGAGGACAAAAGCAGCGATTTTCAACCCGTGTGTTGTGGTGCTATATTGTGTCGCAGCACACCAGCGCAAAGGGTCCGTAAATATGACACTGGAGTTAAGGGGAAGGTCGAAAAGAAGCAAGAAAAAAAAAACTGAGGAATAAATAACAACTTACTTACTTAGTCGTTCCCCTTCTACCGTGAGGTGTAGAGGTTTGGAAGAGAGAGCGCCAGACTATCCTATCGGCTGTCTTCCTCCTGGCCTGGTTCCATTCTAGTCCTCGGTCCTTCAAAGATTGTCTAATGTTGTCCTCCCAGCGGACTCTGGGTCGTCCTGGGGGTCTGGATCCCTGGCTCTTTGTTTCCCATGCTTGTCGTGGTAGCCGATCTTCTCCCATTCTGCAGACATGGCCAAACCATCTTAGTTGGGACTGTTCTACTTGGGTCTGCAGGGGGTGGCATTTTAGGCCTTGACGTATCGTCTGGTTGCGGACCATGTCTCTTCTTGTTACTTCAACCACCTTCCTCAGATACCTCATTTCTGAGGTTTGGATCTGGCTTTTGTGGGTTGTAGTCATTGCCCATGACTCGCATCCATATGTCAAGACTGGGACATAGGTGGAGCGGTATACAGCCATCTTAGTTTTCTTTCCAACCTCTCTCTTGCTGAGGAATCCTCGATTTATGGCCTGAAAAAGTCTCCCAGCTGCTGCTTTTCGAGTGGCCAACTCTTCTTTGATGCCTCCCTTTCGGTCTATAATAGCTCTGAGATATTTAAAGTGGTCGACCTGCTCCAGAACCTATTCTCCCAGCTTAATCTGATGTCTTCTTTCTTCTCGTGATATCACCATGGATTTTGTTTTAGAGGTACTTATGACCATCCCTCTCTTCTCCAGCTCTTCCTTCCAGTCTTGCAGGTCGGATTGGAGATGTGCCTCTGATTTAGCAATCAGGGCGACATCATCAGCAAATGCCAGCTCTGAAATACATACCTGTCTCATCTTCCAGTACCCCACTGAATACTTTCTTGTTCTCTCCTTACATGACTTGATAACATCGTCCATGAGGACTATGAAAAGATAAGGTGACAGGATATCACCTTGTCTTACACCAGTGGTGGTCCTGAACTCTTCTGACTTATGGTTAAATAAATAACAATTGCCCCGTAAATGTTAGAAGTTCTGTACGTTTTTCATAAAAGGTCGATAAGAATAAAAACAATAACGGTTTAATTTTTTAATAAAATTGTTCAAGTAAAATTCCAAGAACTTCCGTCCCTATTGTTCAGATCCTAAAATAACACTACAATGTACTTCGTTACCACCTTTGTCAAACCACCAGTGCCAGTCTTCAGCCAACTGTTGTTCGGATCGGGTGTGTTATTCCATGTGAGTTTGCACTAATGCATTTTTGGGGTAATGGTTCTCTTTAAACACTGAACATATTTAATATTTTAGCACCTTGTTTAGCATTTTAGAACATATTTAATATTTTAGCACCTTGTTTGGCGTGCCGTGAGTTGAAAAAGGTTGAAAATCGCTGATATTAGGACTGATGACGTGAAAGTTGAAATGCCCAATGTCATGGCTATAGCAATCTTTCGAGAAAGATACATGATCAAGAATTGTGTTATTTTAGATCAAACTTGGAAAAAAGAGAAGAAGAATGCGATTGTTCATCGTTAATGTTTTCTTTATCTAGAATAAAAGAGACCTACATAAATAGCACATGTCGCAAAGATCTTTCACAGGTTCAGCGTCGTATATTAATATTTGAACCTGGCTGGCTTCGCATTTGACAGTTCTCAGCGTCAAACTTTCTAATCCGTGAGCCGAAATCTGCGAATTACGGACGCCACGTGTGGCATTATTGAGCTTCAAGCAACCTTGTCACAATAATGTAGGCAATATGCTTCTGAAAAATAAGGACGAGGTCAGAAAATATGTGGATAATATTTCATCTATGAAAATAGGCTACATTCCCCGTTATGTGGCAGTGGCGTATCTACAGAACAAGAGTTCGAGGGTGCGCAGGATCACCAATGTTGAACTGATAAAAAGAATAACAAAACATTAATCGAACAATAAGTAAGGAAAAGACGTTGACGTTAGATATGACACGCATTGAGGAACACCTAGCTGATAGTATTATGTAGTAGTCCTTGTGTTAGATATGACACACATTGAGGAACCCCCAGCTGATAGTATTATGTAGTAGTCCATGTGTTAGATATGACACACATTGAGGAACCCTAGCTGATAGTATTATGTAGTAGTCCTTGTGTTAGATATGACACACATTGAGGAACCCCTAGCTGATAGTATTATGTAGTAGTCCTTGTTCCGGAATTCATTGGGTAAGGGAAATAGAGACAGACCACACAGATAATAGAATTGGCTGGAGACAAACATAACAGTCATAACAAATACATGCTAGAAGCTTAAACGGATGGCACAAATAGTAAAGTTTGCCGTGAACTTGTTGAAGTCATGTGCTCCACAGGGATTTGAAGGATACTGAATGAATGATGCAACATGCAAAAAGAAAGAACTTTTAATACCGAGAAATTCTACGACGGATCAGTGACTGCTTAACAAACATCACATCAAAGGTCTTCAATATACATTCAGACTAGTGACTCCATCTGCCATAATTAAATTACGGACTTCCGTTAAAATATCACATCATTGACTTCAATAGAAAAACAAATCATATCAGCCAAACCCCTACAAACTTCCATCCAAAAACTACATCCGTCCTTTGAATATAAAACAAACCACATCAGCGACTTCCACTCAAACAAATCACAACAGTTAACTTCCATATAAAATTACATTCGTAGCTTCCACTTACAAGACACATCAGGGACGTTGAAAAAAAAATAAATGAAATCTATATAAACATTAGATAGGGTTAACTTTTGGTACAGTAGTCATGAAGGCTGATTAGCAGCATCTTAAAAAGAAGTGGTGGCTGTTTTATAGGGGATAGTTGTGGGGGATGGGAACTTACATCGCTACTCAAGATGTCTCTCTCTCTCTCTCTCTCTCTCTCTCTCTCTCTCTCTCTCTCTCTCTCTCTCTCTTCCACAAACTTTCTATATGCTATTTCGTCCCATTTCCGCTTCATTTAGGCATGCTTCATCTTCCGATCCTTTCTGAAATCAGGGAATGGCAAAAAGCCTTAATCAAGAATGAGAAAGAAATGTCTGACGAAGTTTACGATTCACAAATCTTGATATCACAACACTGGGAAAATAGACGCGATCCGTAAAGTAACTAGTGCTGTCTTTTCTTGACGTTTGGGTGGTGTAACTATGGGCGCAGCGTTTCATATCTGAGTTTGTGTTAATAACACGACTCTTAGATTTAACCTTTACTTTTATATTGAAAATTGTTTTAACTGAGAAACAACAGCTCAAAGATTTTCAAAATAAAAATTTAGTGTAAAACGTTTAGGACCAAAAGAGTTTTAATAGAGACTTTGTTCTTGTTAGCAATAAAGTCGAATGGGACAAACCTAAAGGCAATTGGACAGTCCAGCGAGTAATTATGAAGTTCTTACAAACTGCATTTAAACCTTTTTTTTTTAAGTTTAAAAACTAAAATTGTTTTATTTGTAAAATCTTGACGATGTATAACCTGTACTCTTTTGCCGTGTATGATATGGTCATCTTAAAATCTAATTCAGGAATATGCTGCCATTCTTTCTAGTGTGTCTGAACATGTGTAGCTAAACAATTATTCATAGAAATCCCCACTAGCTAAAAAGAATTGGAGCCGCCACTGATAAAACGTACTGTCACAATTGGCTGTGTTGAACCACGCCAAGCTCAGCACGCTGGCAGTAAATTTCTCAATGTGAAATAAACGCACTAACAAGCGTCTCGTCTTCATTGTCATTTTTGCTTTGTTCGTTGTGGAGCATGGAGTCACCACTATAGCTGGACCCCTAGCGGAAGCCTGTACTCAGCACTCACATGTTGTTGTAGTGGTGAATTATATGATGAGGTTTATAGCATCATGCACAACCTCATATTAGTTGCCTTGTACGACATGCCTGACGGTGTAGTAGTTTTATTCCTTATTTGTCTTTTGAGAAACCTCCAGCGTTTTCTTCACTTACAAGAAACAACAAATTTCTTTACGCTCTTTTGACACTTGACTTTCTGCTGTCAGCAACAGACGATGTATTCGTTCTATCCCGAGACAAACATATATAACCATGATCACAGATTACCGCTGAGACACAGTTCAGCCCTTTACAAGGTACAGTATTGTATGATTTGATTTTCTTCGTGAACCGTTAGCGATTTCAAGAGAGTGCAGTACATGTGATCTTCAAGAAAGTTAAGTATCCAACTTTTGTTAATAATTTTGTGAATTTGGTGTTGCAGATTTTCTAATTTATTTTTTTTTAATTACTTAATAAATTTTTTTGCGTAAGATTATTGTTGGTTGTTAATTTCTTATTTCTATACAGGATGTTGAAAAATTATGATTTTAAAAATTGTTATTTCATGAACAACATACCCGATTTTACTTTTCTTTATCACTTTTTCAAGCTAGTCGCAGAGATGTCGCTGATGTATTCATTCGGATGGTGGGCATTTTGAACATTTAAATTAAACTTGTTATTGTAAACAAATTGTCTATCTCTTAGCTTTTAGAATGTGATAAAGAAAATTAAAATTGTGTATGTTGTTCATAAAATATACATTTTTAAAGTGTGTATACATCATTTTCAAACACCCTGTATTATTAATATCTTGTTATAGGGTTAAGCCAAAAACTGTGTGATAAAAAGTTGTCAACCTGCCTAGTTGAAAAGTAAAACCATAACCAACCAGCCTACGGTGTACATCACGTGGGGTGCACAAACCTTGAAATTAGCCCCAGGGGGTGTTTTCTGAAGTAAATTTTGGCCAGTTTTCATTCTTTATCTTCGGAAGTAAAATTAAGAAGAATTTTACTTTTTTCGAATCTGTAGCTTAGTTTTAGTTTTATTTAATTATCTTAGTTAAATAAATATAAAAAGAACTTAAATTAAACAGGCCCAGATACCATGTGAGAACTTTTAAAGTCCGGCTTTCGTTGCTCATCCTTGTGGAATTAGAGATAAGTTCAATTTGTTATTAATCTAATCTGTGGCGTATCCTTAGTATTAGTTAACGATTAGTTAGGATTGTTATTTATTAGGATTATTAGTTAAATAAATAATATGAATTAATCAGGCGCAGTTAGTAGTTGTAGCCCCTTTAATCATGACTGACTTTAGGAAGACGTCCCTTCTGCTTCTTTTTCAAACGTTCCTGTTGGCAAGATCTTTTTTCTTCTACTTGTTGTGAGAGCTTATTTTAACCCAAACCGAAGTTGGGCCGTTGGGAGCATCACCTCTTGGTGCGATCAGCGGCTTCATCCTCCCAGGTTACTGGATTTATGTCCAGTGCCTTCGTGTCTCTCTTGCACACTTCTTTGAACCTCAGTTGCAGTCGCCCGAACGTTACAGCTATTAACTAGGACTGTTATTTATTCAGATTATTAGTTAAATAAATAATTAAATTTTAATCAGGCGCAGATCAAGAACAAGGAAACTGTATGGGAAAAATAGGGACAAAATAGTAATAAAACTAAGAGTTGAAGAAAACTAAAATATATTTTAAACAAAATGTTTCTTACTGAAAACAAAAGTACAATGCCACCCATGACCAGATCACAGTCTGGAGACGGACAAAATTGGAGAAGAGCGATTGAAAGCCAAAACAAAGACAACGCAGAAGCTAAGGTCAAACCAAATTTTTATTTGTTATTTAAATTTGTAATAAAATAGTCGGTTATATTAGGTGCGTGTCCAAATATAAAAGAACTTTAGGTCTGAGTTGTCAAATCAAAAGAAAACTAAACCAAATGGAAGCAGAGAGGAGAGGAACGGCAAAGCAACGAACCGGAGGGACGACCAACAAACAAATCTACAGGACACAGGGAAAAAGAAGATCTGCATAAAACATACAACTGCAACATATACAAGAATGAGAGAGAACAAAGGGAACCCCGTCAGAAATCACAATGCGAGTCAAAGAAAACAACTGAAAATAAAATTTACACAGACAGCAGGGACATACGTCACCCTGAGAGCTCTACCAAAAGACAAAATAATACATATCACAGGAAGAAAGGCGGATAATAAGAAATCCATTTTCAAAATGCAAAAATATGAAAACTTGTACCATTCGCATAAGCGAAATAGAAAAAGCTAAAGCGCTAATGGCAAACACACACAAGCACACAAAAGAAGTGAAGCTAGATCACCAAATCAAAATGCAAAAAAAGAAAAAAACAAGCCAAGGAAATCAAAAGACGTGTATTAAAAGGCATAGGTTCAAACCTCTCCGAGTAAGAAATCTTTTAAAAGTGTGCAACCAAAGACCACAAATAAAAATAGTAAAAATCGATAGGATAAAAAAACCAGGGAACAAAAGAAAGTTACACCCGATTTAAGAGCCTTTATTTTAAAACAGAAAGAACAGAAGATGTGTAGATCATATATTCACTCTCAGGAACATTATAGAGCAGTGCTCAGAATGGCAAAGACAGCTGTACATTAATTTCGTTGATTTTGAAAAGGCTTTTGACAGCATACATAGGGACAGTTTATGGAAAATACTAAGGGCTTATGGAATTCGAAGCTGCATAGTGTCAATCATAAAAAGCCTCTATGCCAACTTTACGTGTAGTGTTGGGCAGAGCAACCTAACCTTTGAGGTGAAGACAGGAGTACGACAGGGATGCCCCTTATTAACCACTCTATTTTTAACAGTCATAGACTGGGTGATGCGCCAGACAACAGAGGGCAGTCCAAGAGGAATAAGATGGACTACATTTTCTACATTGGAAGATTTGGAATATGCAGATGACATTGCACTACTGGCACATTCACATCAACACATCCAGGAAAAAACGGATAGACTTAATAAGTTTAGCCAGCAAGTGGTCTTGAACATCAATTTAAAGAAGTCAGAGGTCATGATGCTCAATGTGAGCAACCCTGAGCCCATATCAGTAAGGAATCAGCAACTGGTACAGACAGACACCTTCACATACCTAGGATGCATAGTAACACCAGACGGCGGGGCAGGCAAAGACATCAACATCAGAATGAATAAGGCAAGAACAGCCTTTTTTAGCCTAAACAACATCTGGAAGTCCTCTCAATACAGCACAAGCACAAAATTAAGATTATATCAGAGCTGTGTGCTTTCTGTGCTTCTCTATGGTGCGGAATGCTGGAGAGTTACAGAGAAGGAAATGTCGAAATTGTCCTCTTTTCACACAGCATGCCTAAGAAAAATTCACCGAATCTTTTGGCCGAATACCATCACCAACCAAGATTTGCTTACTCGGAGCAAACAAGAGGACATGCACACCATCATAGCTGGCAGACGCTGGAGCTGGGTTGGCCATGTCCTCAGAAGAGACCCCGATGCCATCACAAGAACAGCTATGCTTTGGACCCCTGAAGGAAAACGAAAGAGAGGCCGACCAAAAACAACATGGCGGAGGACTGTGGAGGCTGAGATGCAAAGAATGAACCAGAGTTGAGGCACTGTGCGAAGGATGGCCACCGACCAAGCAAAGTGGAATCAATTTGTTGTTGCCCTACAAGACGCCACTAGGCGTGATGGCCACTGACTGCTTTGATGGTCGGCGGCTAAGGATTAAAGAAGAAAAAGAAGATTTTAAAACATGATTATGCATTTTCTTTTTATTCATTTTTTGTCATCTTACGAAATTTGTGACATTTTTCGGTTATTTTAAAACATGGGGGGGGGGGGGGCGGCGTCATTATTATGCATATTTTGGTATTTTCAATAAAAATAGGCAAATAGGCTTTTGTTGTGTGTTAACGTGTTCTTACATATTGCTTTTTACAAATTTCTTTACTTCACCAATTTTTACATTCTTCTAAATACTTTTCCCTAAACCACATTATAACTCATACACAAGCTCGGACGATGGCGTAGCTGGTGAGTCATTTTTAGTGCTTTATGCTAGCAGATAGATAATGTTAGTCCTATTCAGGACTTTGTATCTATCAGCGCTGATCGGCGTAGCAGTCAACAGAGTTGACTTTTGTTTTGGATGGTAAATGCGCTCTGATATAACCAAATAAGTTGAAAGGCACGATTCTCGCCACAAGAAGGCAAAAACCGAACCAAAAAACCTAGAAACAAATGTTGCTGGTAAGTTTTCCTAAATAATGTCAAATGTTGGATTTCCGCCTGGCGCCATTACTTCCATGGAGATGTCAGCAGTTCTATTAGTGGATCAGATAGAGCTGATTAAAAAAAAAAAAGGTGAATGACAGACAATGTGATTGGAGGCGTGGGAAAACTGTGCAAAGGAAAATTAAATTAAAACTTTCAGTTTGCCAAAAAAGTTTTTAAAATATTATGTTCTAATTTGTCTTTATGTGTGTGGGTTTTTTTTTTTTTTGTAATAAGGAATTGTTTATGTATATATACCTCTACACCTCACGGTAGAAGGGGAACGACTAAGTAAGTAAGTTATGTATATATAAATTGTCAGTGTGGCACAGAAATGATTAAACTTAAAATTGCATTTTTAAAATGTCTTTGTGTGTGTTTGTGTATTTTATACTGAATGTTTTTGGTTAATAAAACAGACCTACAATTTATTAAAGAAACTCTAAAACATTAAGTTGTATTTTTAAATATTTGTTCCATGTTTGGTTGGTCATTTTTTTCATTAGTAACGTAAAGAATTGAAATTAGACACATAAACAGCAAAAAATATTGAATTAAATTTGTTAGGATCTTTTAGTTTTGTTATGTTGCGTTCATTTTCTTCTTTTAATAATACAGCACAATTTTTAATTAGCTCGGAAAATAAGAAATAACGTTCTTTTTAATGTCTTTTTGTATTTTATAAGGCACTTTTGGGGGTTTTTTTGTTTTTTTTTTGGTCATAAATGCATTTTTTATAGGTCATTTTCAGTAAATTTTCAGGTCAATAAAATTCAAGCACTTGTAATAACACTTGAAGGCATAGCTATTCCACAAGAAATAACATTCAACAACAGATCAAAAATAACAGAAATTTACTAATCAAAGATTATGCAATGGGATAATTGCGAAAGAATTAGACACACAAAGGAAACTTGTAGGGAAAAACATCTTACAGATTCTGCGATGGAGCACATAGACATGACGAGTGTAGAATGGTCACAGAAGAACAAAGCTACAAGAAGGAAATTTCTAACATAAAATGTGCAAACTGCAATGGGAGCCACAGCGTCAA
Organism: Oreohelix idahoensis; assembly: GCA_024509875.1. Classification (NCBI taxonomy): domain Eukaryota; kingdom Metazoa; phylum Mollusca; class Gastropoda; order Stylommatophora; family Oreohelicidae; genus Oreohelix; species Oreohelix idahoensis. Next base: position 208,801 of record JAMPIV010017364.1, read on the forward strand.
CTGCAATGGGAGCCACAGCGTCAGATACCAGGGTGTCCAGTCTTTCTAGAAACAAAACACATTAAAGGAAACACTGAAACAAACACACCATTCTGGGTAATCAAAGACAGACAGAAACAAATATCCGTTTCCAAAACATCCAAGAAAGCGTCATTAAGAAATAAATAAAACAAATATCTCTGGAAGTAAAAGACGTAAGGGAGAAAATACAGAAAGAGGATGAAAGGAAGATTCAGATAAACAACAATAAAGAAGATAAAAAATACAAAAGAGACAGAACGTAACCTCACCCAAGCAAGGCAGATACAAGAAGAAATTAAAACTGTACAATATGTTAAACAAAATTAACCTCGTAAAAATAGCAGAAATAAACTGGCAAAATGAAGAAATGTTAAAACTAATAGAACTGGAAAGAGCCCTTTTGACTGAGGAGAAGAGGCAAGTGAAAAAAGTATAAAAGACAGGAAAACAAAGACATTAGAAAGACAAAAATTAAGGAAAAAGTCAATTTACTATACCTCGTAGAAAGAGTATGGAGCAAACTGGTCATTTGGAATGAAGAATGTGTGGAGATCATGAGAGATGGCGAGCAATACTACCACAGAAAAGTAAATTGATCATAAATTAATCAAATAAAAAACATGTACCCAACATAATTAGTCTAGACGTATAAAATGGAGACTAGAGACAATAACGTGATGAAAATAGTTCAGTGAAATTGTAAGTGCGCCAAGAAAAACCTTACGACACTCATAGGATAGATTATAGTAGGGTTTCTTTACTGGGGTTCCGTGGAACCTTAAGCTTCCGCTAGGGTTCTCTAGGGGATCTGCAAGAGATCGGGATTAAAATAATATATGGTTTTTTTGTTTTTAACTTTGCGCGCCAGACGACGTTAGCGGGCGCAGTGGTGTGCAGGATAGGAGCAGGCTGTATGTTTATTCCTATTGCTTTCTCCAATCATTTTTAGTAGCTTTACTATTCAACATTGTCAATTAATGTTTGTTTTGTAAATAATATTCATTAAAATCTTGTTACTACCTTTATTTCAATAAAATCTATCTTGCCTACCTTAGAGAAATTAAATCAAAGTTTGACTTAAGCTAGTTATTTAAGAGAAAATTAATCTCTTTACCTTACGAATTTGTTTTAATTTATGGAAGGGAAAGACAAAGATAATTTCAAGAAAGATACGTTAAGCTTAAATAACTTTTTTTTTAAAGAAAGGGCTGGCTAAAAATTCATATTTGTTTTAAATATGGGAGAAAACTACTCTTGCACATACCATATTTCATGACCATCTTGCAGAGTAAACATTTATGATAAAACTGTTAGGCCTACTTGAGTGAGGTTTAAAAAAAATCAAATAGGAAATTGAAAAAAAAAAAAAACAGTAAAAACTGAAGTTAAACTACTAAAATGCATTAGAGCTGATATCCTTTGTGGGGAGAGGGAATCACGACAAAAAAAAAAAAAAAAAAAGAGAAAGCTAATAAATTGGCCAAAATAAGCAGACCCATAGAAAAAATTATTCTCTACCAACAAGTTACTGATCATTTAAACGTACTATGATATATATAATATCATGATTGTTATGCGAGACCTGAAAATTATTTTAAGGAATCCTTCGGGATAAAATGGTTGAGAAAGGTTGATATAGAGAAATAAAAACCACATTAGCAGTGCAAGAAACTGTCGTAAATCTCAATCAAAAGTTGATCTATCAGGGTTACAAAACACTCTAGAAGTACAGACTGCCATCAATGGTACCTATACCTTTTAGCGGTATGGCGGCTTGTGTACCCTGACAACCCCCAGAGTTATGCCGCGGGAGGTTTTAACGAGCTGGACAGGTCTGCACGGGTAAGGTCACATAAAAGATAGTACTCTGGTCCTCCAGGTTAGAGGTTTTACCAAAGTGCCACTGTCCACGTAAAAAAATTGCACACATTACGGAGCGGGACGGACATCAGGAGGTATAAAGCTTGTATGACTGAAAGTGGTGAAAGCCGAAAGGAAGCCACTAACATGAAAATGGACATCCTGACAGCTAAACACGAAACCAGAATTGGATTTTGGAATCTGAGAATAATGAACAAGACAGGGAAACTGAAACAGTTTATAATGGAAATTAAAAACTACAACAAACTACCCAAACTAGTATTAAGAAACAGTAGATGGACTGGGGCAGGAAGAGTAAAAACAACAAGGGAAACAGTATTTTACTCGGAAAGAGAGGATGCACAACACTGTGAAAGGTAGCCATTATCCTGAAGAAGGGCATAGAAAGATCATTGTTGGAATGGAAGCCAATGAACAATAGATTGATAACACCGAGATTGTGTTCAGAATGGCAGAGGCAGCTGTATATAAACTTTGATTACTTTGAAAAAGGCGTTTCACAGCATACACAAGGATAGCCTCACTGAAATACTGAGGGCTTCTGGAATCCCAAAGATCATGGTCTCCGTCATTAAGAGCCTAAACGCTAATTTCACATGCAGTGTTGGGCAAAGAAACTTAACGTTTGAGGTGAGAATAGGAGTACGTCAGGGATAACCCTGATCAACCACTCTGTTTTTAACTTACATAGACTGGGTTAAGCGTCAGGCAACAGCGGATGCTGCACGAAGGATGGTCCCGATCGAGCAAAGTGGAGGCAGTGTGTTGCTGCCATAGCAGACGCAACCAGGCATGATGGCCACTAACTACTTTGACGTTTGGCGGCTAAAGATCAAAGAAAAAGAAGAAATATAACAAACAGGTGGGGGCTAAACATTAATCTCAAGAAGACAGAAGCCATGACACTAAATGTAAGAAACCCTGCACCCAGAAAAATAAGGAACAAGAGGTGGAAAATACAGACACATTGACATACTTAGGAAGTATAATAACACCAGATGGAGGAACAAGCAAATACATTAGTAATAGAACGAATAAAGCCAGAATAGCCTACGTCAACCTAAACAACATCTGGAAATCCTCCCAGTACATAATAAACACTAAATTACAAATATATGAGAGCTGCGTAAGTGATGTACTTCTGTACGGTGCAGAATGCTGGAGAGTAACAGAAAAGTAAATGTCCAAATTGTCCTCTTTCCACACAACTCGCCTCAGGAAAATCCTTTGAATTGCTAACTCAGAGTCACCAAGAAGACATGCTCATCATCATAGCGGGTAGACGCTGGAGTTGGGTTGGCCACATCCTCAGAAGAGACCCTGACACTATCACCATAACTGCCATGCTATTGACTCCAGCGAAAGCGAGGATGGTCAAAAGCCACCTGACGGAGAACTATGGAGGCAGAGATGCTAAACATGAACCAGAGCTAGGGTACCACACGAAGAATGGCTGTCGACCGAGCAAAGTGGAGACACTTTGTTGCTACCGTACAAGATGTCACAAGGCATGATAGTCCCGGATTGATATGTCACTTAGCGGCCGAGTACCAAAGGAGAAGGCAGACTGGAAATAAAAGGAAATCCGGGGGGACGAAGGGAGGAGGAAACAAGACTGCACTCTTAGTACACGAAGTCTACAAAATAATAAATTCAGGACAATTTAACTCGGACTATATTGAAAGAATTAATGTAACAATAGACAGACAACAGTGAGCCAGAAAAACTAAAAATAATAAACATTTATTGTCCCAAGGAAACATAACCAATTGGGATATAAGCAACATTAGCTCAGAAATAAACAACAAAACATTACTGGTCGGGGACTTTAAAGCAGATATAATGCCAGGGAAATCAACATAAACGATCAAACAGGGAAGAGGTTGCTGCACTTTACTAAAAAATCAGACCTAGTCATACCAAATGATTGCTGAATAAAATAAACCCTTCCTACACAGGATCACTCTCGTCTTCTTCTTCTTCTCGTTCGCTGTTGTTTAGAAATGTCTACACAAGAAGTCCGGTTCTCTGGATGTATGTTGCTGTGGTTGAAAGTTCTTCAAGACTCCCAAACAGCTTTGTGTGGATGTGCGTCTCTGTGGGCCAATGTTCAGTTCGCAATTGATTAAGCATGTGGCAGTCTTGCAGGATGTGTTCGGCTGTCTGTGCTGCCTGTCCACACGTACATAGGGGTGATGACACCAATCTCAGTCTGTATAAGTGACTGTTCAGTCTGTTATGTCCTGTTCTAATACGGAACAGGATCATCACCTGTTTTGCCCGATCAAGATAGTGATAGTTGTCTCTTTGTTGATCAATTTTCCTGATGGCCTTGATAAGGGTCTTCTTTTCCTGGAATGTGATTGTTTGTTCTTTTTGTTCCTGTGTTGCTCCCTCTTTTGCTAACGTATCTGCTCTCTCATTTCGTGGTATGCCACAGTGTGATGGTATCCACTGTAGCACTACCCTTCTGTTTGATGTTTACTTCGCATAGGGCTTTATTTAACTCTGGCAGTTTATCACTGTTGAGGGCTTGCAGAACTGACATTGCATCGGTAAGGAATACTCTCGTCTGATAAGTGAGAAGTACTAAGTGATACAAGTCCTGACCACTTATCCATAGAAATAACTCTAAATGATAAATACAGACCTAATACAGGAAACCCCAAAGCTACTTTCAGTTTAATAAAAGCAAACTGGGACAGCTTCCAAAAGGAGCTAACTAAAATGAACAGATTATAAATAGAATCTGACAATCCAGATTTACTCGTAAATAAACTAACAAGTCAAATTCTAAAAATAGTCATTAAAAATATACCAAACATAAACATTCCAGAATACCTAAAACAAACACAAACCGGTCATGATAGAAGGAAACACAAAACAGAAGACAACTACTTACATTATAAGAAAATGAGACAAGAAAGAAATACAATCATTCTTAAAACTAAAGAAATTAACTTGAAAACGTTCTGTCACCCTTAAACAGCAAAACACAGATAGGGGAGATAAGGATTTGGTTTAGTTTTTAAGGACTATCTTCATTGTACACGGACAACACCATAAGTGCTCCAATTGCCTCCCTTAGATCACACAAGGAGAATATCAGCACAGTACACACTTCGTAGCATCGATGAGGATCCCAATGTGGGTATACAGGAATCACACATTCTATAAATATTTTAGTGGTGGGTAGGTTTCCTATTTTTTAATTTTGCCAGGGCAGTGGCCTTTTGGCCAATTATTTGCGATTTCATATCCCTTAGCTAAGCACTTAGCAGATTTTACTTCTAATCGTTGCGGAGAAAGAAAAAAATAATTATTTATTTATACTTGTAATTGCAGGTCAGACCTAAAAACAAAGTTATACCGACGTGTCTCAGCCTAAATTACAAAGTGGGGCAGCACGGAGTGGCAGAGAAACAAAGAATATATAGAGACAGGTTGCCCTCAATTTGCACCCGTGCCGTTGGCGCCGACTCAGAATAACGCCGGTTATATCAACCGAAGGTAATTTTTTAAAATTGAACAAATTAAAACATATACATTTTAAAACTTCTTATTACATTAACATAAAATACTATTATGTCTTTTTAATAATTTTAAATTAAAGGCATTATATGACTGGTACAAGAGGCTGGCTTGGACGCAAGTTACATATGAGGATGTAACATGTTGCTGTGAAACCATGGAGAGCCCCTTTCAAATGAATACTTTAAAGAATCGACTGATCATCTAAGGCAACTGTGACAGCGCCATCTTGTCACCCCCATGGTTTCTGTGGTTTAGTGCCTTTTTACCACATTATCTTCAAGAAGATTTAGGCCATTATAAAGCCTAAAAATAGTTGTGGTGTATAGTTGTGTGTTATATTTGATAGTTATGGGCCATACTTGTGTTTTAGTGCCTAATAGAGCAATAAAGGCGAGTGTTATTTAGTTACCCAATTACTGCGCGCGCGGACTAAAGTTGAGTGGTTAGCCCTAGAGCCTATATAAAGAGATAGCGAGCGGCAAACAGGGCTATTGGATCTTCGTACACTCATTCATTGACATTATCGTCGTACAACATCTTTCGATTGACCAACAAACAGCACTATAACCAGCGTCCATTTCAGGACGTACGCAGCGCTCACCCATCGGATCATTGTACGATAGCAATATACTAAAATGGCTCGTACCAAGTCACAAGCGAAAAAGAGGAAAATCTATAGAAGCCCTCAAACACTTGTCAGCATCAGCAAACAAGAATCTGCAAAGAACAAAGAGAATCAGTCGGAGAGCACGATTACTCCAACTACTAGCGTCGGGGCCGGTCCTTCTCAGAAGCCGAACAACGCAACCATTGAAACGACCAATGAGCAACCCAAAGCTTCAAAGGCAGAGGACAACCAGTCTCCAAAGCCTGGCAAAGTAACATCACCGATAAAACAAGATGTTGAGGCGGTAGCTCCATTGTACAGTGACAAGGCAACATCTGCAAAACACGGCCCCAAAACTTCGAAGACAGAGGGTAACAATGCATTGAAGCCAGACAAAATTAATCCACCACCAAAACGAGATGTCATAGTCGAGTCTCCATCATGCAGTGACCAGCCAACTTCGGTGAAACTTGACCAGATTCAGACGAGCCAGAATGTGAATCCATCCCGCAGACCACACGATCAAACCGAGACGGAAGGCGGAACGTGCCAGCTTCGCAAGCAAAGAAATGCCGCTTCTCACGAGGCACTAAAGGAGAGGATCATTAAGATCACTCAGACGTCGGGAAGTGAGGCCTCGCTCAGGGCCTTACCCGACGATAAAGTGATCGGTATCCTTGAGGCAATAACGGGCAGGAGGAGTATAATTAGAGTTTCAAGACACGACAACGGAGTTATAATAGCTCTAAATAACACGGAGAAGACAAACCAACTGATGGTCGAACTAGAGTCCGGACACACAGAAGTCCAGCTGCCCCACCAGATTAAAGCTACTGTGGAGATCTTCAAGAAGACCAAAAAGATAGTTGTAAGAGGGGTCGACAACAATCGGTCTACACAAGAAGTACACAGCCGCCTGCAAAGAGAAAACAAGAATATCAAAATAACACAGGTGGAAAGACTGAAGACATGGGACAAGAAGGACACAAACCTAGTTATCATAACTATAGAAGGAACTTCAAGACCAAGTCAACTTAACCTAGACGAGAGAAGTCGAAAAACAGAAGAGTACATTCCTCCTGTTATGCAGTGCTCAAACTGCCAGCAATTTTCGCATACTAAGAAAACATGCAAGAGAGAGACAATTTGTCGGTACTGTGCGGGAAGTCACTCTTACAATGAATGTCCTCATGCTAAAAAGGATAACAACTATAAAGTGCGCAACTCCAACAGAACCTGCGCAAACTGTCTTGGGAACCACGGAGCAAGATACCGTGGCTGTCCGATCTTCTATGAGACAAAAGCCATACTGAAGGAATCTGTTACCAAAAACATTTCCTTCAGAGAAGCAAGACACCAAGTGGCTTCAGGCGGCACTGCTAACCAGGAACAGCACACAAGAGCCCAGCTGGTAAAAATAACCACAAAGGTGCGAGACATAAAACAACAACTCAAAGTCGAGAAGAACAGACAGCACAACGAAGACACAGGTGCCATAAGAGACGAAACAATAGGAGCCTTACAGAGCGCCCAGGCAATGTTACAGGACATGAAAACCATTCAACACCAAATAGAAGTCGACATCGCTAAACTCGCAGAGCTAAAGGAAGAGAACGAAGAAATCCTCAAGAGAATTGAAACAGAGAGAAGGATCATCGAGGATATCGTAACAAAACACAATCAAGGACGAAAAAGAAGCAAAGACACTAAAGACAAAATAACCACCGAAACCGTAGAGGAACGCCTTCCAAAAAGCAGTCAAGAAAGAAGAAAAGAAGCGGAAGACAAAATAATCACCGAAACCCTAAAGAAACTCCTACCAAATTTAATAAAGACAGTCATGATCAACACACAGCCGAAAAAGACAACATCGAGTAGAGACCAAACAGGCAGCTAGTGGTCCTTTTCAGGGCCAGTCATTTCCAGGACTAGGAACGTGATACCAGCGAAGACGTTAACACACTATATACCCCAATATAACCGTTTGTAACCCTTCAATTGGTTTTGGTTGAACAGGGTATTACAGCAAAATAACAGACGCAAAGAAAAAAAAACCCCCCAAAAAATTAGGGCTATTTGAAGATTCAGTCCAGACAAGAGAAAACGAAGATACGAGGCGCCCTGTGTGGGTAGAACAGAGACATGACACATTAGCAATCGAGCACAGGCTGGGTGTTTGTTTGGTTTTGTTTGCTTTGTTTTATTTGTTTAATGTTTGCTTCTTGTGCTTAATGTCACTGACAGGGTTGTAGAAATAAATACAGCCCCTGCCTTAAGAATCAGAGTTTTATTGTTGAATCGGGTCGGTTGCGAGTGTGCAAGAGAGTGATCAAATATCACAACATCATCATCTCGCCCACCCTATCACACAACGAAAAGGGAAGGACGAAACAAGATGAAGTGATTTCAACAAGAGAAATGGAGATAAGCGATCTGCAGCACATCCTTTCAGACATGGAGAGACTCATTGAAGAAGTCTTCGAGACTGATCACAACTGGGAGCGGAGTGCTACAGTGAAGAGGAGCCGTATGGCATACGTAAGCCATTATTATGAGATTTTGACAGAAAGGAAGTCACCACTTCATACTTAAAAAAAAAAAAAAAACCAGACACACAAAAGACACACACATAAATGGAACGATCCTCAACAAGGGACTTCGTCAGAGATCTAAAGCCGCAGCCTTCCGCCATTACAAGTTTTAAAAGTACAAATTTTTTAAAAATTTAATTCTAGTTTACTTGCTTTAAAGTAATTAATTATTTTTTAACTTTATTTAATTAACTTTATTTCAGACATTTAAATATAACAGCACATTATTACTTGTTAATTTTTAATTGCCTGGAACGTAATATTTTGTATGTAATATTTCATCTAATAAAAGAGCAAGTATTTTCTTTATATTTACGTTGTTTGTAGTCAAATTATTTTGATAGGAGTGAAGAAATGAACATGTTTAAAAAACAAGAAGAAAAGAATGATATTTTTATTCACCAGGTATTATGATAGGCTCAGGATATCACCTTTTTTATCGGCGTCTGTAATGTTACGTTTGTATGCATACTTGTATAAGACAGGAATACCACATTTCATATCCTTTATTCAAAGAAAATCTTGGACAGGTAGCCCTTGTTTTGCTCCGGTCCAGTTTGCGCCGATTCAGAATAAGTCCGATTTTGAGATCCGAAGTTATAGAAAAAAAATTATAAATACCAACAAAGTAAAGCATATACATTTTAAAACTTCTGCTTACGTTAACATGACACATTATTATAATTTTTTTTTTTTTTTTTTTTTTTTTTTTTAAAACATTAGAAGACTGGCACAAGAAGTGGACTTGGACGAAGTTACATATGAAGACGTAACAGAGCTGTTGGAAAGCCATGGACAACCTCTTTCAAGTGAAGACTTTGGAGAATCGACTTATCACCAAAGTCAGTGGTTCCCAAATTCTCTTCTCTAGGCTACACTTTCGGAATAAACATTTGCTCACGCCACACCGAATTTTTTATTGATAAGAAATACCTTCAAAAACAAAAAAACTCAAATCCTAGCAGTACTTTATTAATAACAAAAATTACAACTATTTAATAAAATAATCATGAGACATCCAGAAAGTATAAAACAATACAGCTAATTAAAACATGATTCATTCACAAAATATACAAACTCAGTGAGAGGTGTGAGCTAGTTTGAGTAGAGTGGTCTCATTTATATTGGGTCTTATTTGAGACAAACAAACTCTCATCTCCTCATCAACACAAAGAAGTTTTTCTCTTTTCTGGTCTTTGATATTTGTCAGAGCTGAAAATCTCTTTTTACAACAATATCTTGTGGAGAAATGTATCTAATTGATACAACATAAATTATATTACTTAATAAAATCTGAAAATTTCTTGAAAATTCTAAGAGTTTCTATACATATATTTCCAATATTATTGCACAGGTAACAAAATAAATGAAAGGAAAAAAGACAATACCCTTCATATTTATATTTGGGATATAATTTTTTTTTTTTAATCTCTCGAAATCATTCATTGTCTTTAAATCTTCCGGCTACACGTGCCATCCTCTCGTGCGATACCAGAGTGGCGTGCCACACAGTTTGGTAACCACTGACATAAGCGTAACGATCTTCAATGAGGGGGGATTCATCGGAGATCTAAAACCGCAGCCTTCCACCATTACAAGTTTTCAGTGTATAAAATATTTTTATTTCATCTAGATTATTTACTTTAAAGTAATTAATTTTTGTTTGTTTATTTAATTAAGTTTATTTCAGACCATTAAGTATAACAGCATTATATTGCTCGTTAATTTTTGGGTGCCTGGAACATAATAGTTTGTATGTAATATTTCATGTAATAAAATAGCAAGCATTCCTTAATTTTTACGTTGTTTTTAGTAAAATTATTTTGATAACAATGAAGAAATGAACATGTAAAAAATAGAGAATAACTTTTTAAATCACCATGTATTATTATAGACCCAGAATATCACATATTTTATCGGCGTCTGTAATGTTATTTTTGAATGCATACTTGAAAAAGATAGGAACGCCATATTTCATATAACCCTTAATTATATACCTAGATTACCACACTGCGCTGGCGATCTGGTGATCCATTTTCAATCCCGGGCGAGCACATTTTAATTAGTGTCGTCGACCAGGATTTTGACTGGATTAATTCAAGCCCTGGGCGAACACATTTGAAAAAGTGTTGTCGACCAGGGACTGGCGGCTCCTGAGCCGACCCAGCTATAATGGGTACCCTTCGAAGACGGCAAGTATCTGCCTGAATGGCGAGTCGACACCTGTCAGTGTACATGGAAACAAGGGATACTCACGTAAAAATCAGTCCCAGGTTAGATATACTAACCGGAGATTCTCGACTACAGTAATAATGGGCGTACGTTTAATAAAAAAAAAAAAGTACCTAGCAGGTATTTTTTTTTTTTTTTATATTCGTTGTGGAGAAGAAAAACTAATAACTTATTTATACTTGTAATTTCAGGTCAGATCTAAAAACGAAGTGACACCTACCTGTCTCACCCTATGCACAAAGCGGAGCAGTACGGAGTAGCAGAGGGACAAAGAAAATCTAGTACAGGAAGCCAGCAATTTGCGCCAGTGCAGTTTGCGCCGAATCAGAAAAAACACCGATTTTAACACCCAAAAGTAAACAAACATTTTTAAAAATCCAACAAAGGACAATATACACATTTTAAAACTTCTTATTACATAAACATAAAACATCAGTATGAATTTTTAAAATATAAAATTAAAGACGTTAGAAGACTGGTACAAGAGATAGGCTTGGACGAAGTTACATATGAAGACGTAACAGGGATACTGGAAAGCGAGGGAGAGCCTGTTTCCAGTGAAGACTTTGAAGAATCGACTAATCCCTAAGCCAACAAAAAGAGGAGGATGAAACATAAGCGCTTCCTGCAAGAGAAACGGAGAAAAGCGATGTACAGCGCACTCTTTCACACACAGAGAAACTCACTGATGATATATATATATATATATATATATATATATATATATATATATATATATATATATATATATATATATATATATATATATATATATATATATATATATATATATATATATATATATTTACTGTTTTATATAGTAAACGTTGTTAAATACAATGAGACGTGGCTGGTTGTCATACATTCTCATGTTATGAAGTTTAATCACGAAGACCGAAAACACACTGGATACATACGACTACGTTTAATCAGCCATCTTTAGAAGCAAGAAGTAGTAAGAAGAGTTCCCATAAGGGCAAGTAACTCTAGTCGGGAAAACAAGATAAACATCGACTAGTAGGAAACAAGATAAACATCGAGACGATATATACATAAAGAGCACATCAACATCCCCCCTTCTTTATGAGTGAACAAAGTCATTCATCCAAGAGGGTTTCTTGCGATCTTTTTGAGGTCTCTTAGGGCAAGATGGTAGGAGAGAATGTTCTTTGCCAGCTTTCCCAGGACTAGAAGTAGCTGGAGTTGAAGGATCAACTTCTGGAGGATTGGAAATGTTCACTTCACTAGTGTTCTCCATGTCTGGCAAAACAACCTGTTGCTCGGGTAGAACTGGAGAGGAGACATCAATTTCCAGGTCCTCGGGATCAGGTGTGAAAGATGTTGTTTTAGGTCTTAGATGAATTCGGTTTCTGACATATTGACCTCCATTCTCCCCTTCAACGAGATAAGATCTTTCAGAAAGCCTCTTATCAATCCTTCCAGGTTGCCAGTTTGGTTGTTCAGGGTCTTGATAGTAGACTGGCTGGTGAGACAACTTGGGCAGATCATGAGCAGTTTTTATCATAATACTTCTTCACTGATCTATCTCTCTTGCCTCTACTTTCAATAACTCTACTGTGAGATGCAATGGGTTTCACTGCAGAAGGTATCAGTGTGCGCAGTTTCCTGTTGAACAGTATTTCTGCTGGATTTTGATCAAACCCTTGTCTCGGCGTATTACGAAGTTCAAGTAGTGCCTCATATGCATCTGTATTGTCCTGAACAGTTTTTCTCATCATACTCTTGATGAGTTTCACAGCAGATTCAGCTAATCCATTGGCTTTATGGTGACCTGGTGCTGATTTAACATGAAGTATTCCCCATCTAGCAGTAAATGATCTGAACTGTGCAGACGTAAACTGAGTACCTTGGTCAGATACAATAAATTTGGGAACACCATAACGAGCAAAATGAGACTTCAAGTTCCTGATGACTAACTGTGCTGTCATCGTAGGTAGAAAGTCTACTTCAATGAAGTTGGAGAAGTAGTCAATCAGGACTAAATAATATCGGCCTTCTATAATAAAGATATCAGTGCCAACTTTCTCCCAGGGTGATAAACCTCTTGAGTGTTGGTTTAAAGGTTCTTTAGTATTCCTTGCCTTCGTTTCTTGACATTCTGGACAACTGTCAGCTATCTGTCGAATCTCAGCTGTCATGCCGATCCAAAACAGACAACTTCTGGCCCGGCGCATCATGCTGTCAAATGCAAGTTGAGTAGCGTGTAGCTTCTGCTTGATTTCAGGCCTCAGTGCTTTTGGGATAAGAATACGCTCTCCTTTAAGTATTATGCCTTGTTCTGTTGTCAGCGTATCACGAATGTCAAAATAAGGCATAAGCTCAGCTGGTACATCAGACTTTCTTTTAGGCCACCCATCCAAAATGGTCGACTTCAACCTCTGGAGTACGCTGTCTTTAAGAGTTTCAGCTTTAATCTTTTCCATCATCACATCTGGTATTTCAGGTAATCTTACAGGTGCATCAGCTCCTGCATTGCTCTCTCTATCAGCTAAGGAATCCAATGTGACATTATGAATACAAACTCTGGACAGTGTGTCGGCTATAAGAAGATCGGAACCTTGTACCCACTGGAATTCAAAGTCATATCGATGGCTGCGCACCAGTAAATTCTGCAGTCTTCGAGGAATTTGACTCAGAGGTTTCTTAACGATGGCTGCCAAAGGTTCATGGTCGTTGATGACTGTAACTTTCCTTCCATAAGTGTACTGGTCAAAGCGTTCCAAACAATATACAACAGCTAAGAGTTCCTTCTCAATTTGAGCCCAGCGTTGTTCAGTTTCAGTTAGAGCTCTTGAAGCAAACTCTATTGGATGACCATTTTGTAGGAGGACAGCCCCAAGTCCATAGCTGCTACTATCAACTTGAATACACAAAGATTCATCAGGATCATAGTATGCGAGTACTGGAGTAGAAGTAATCAGTTTCTTGACTCTCCTGAAAGCTTGTTCGCATTCAGCAGACCAGATAAAGGGAGCATCCTTACGTGTAAGTTCTCTAATTGGATGAAGAACTTCTGAAAGATTGTTGAGAAACTTTGCTAGATACTGTATCATGCCACAAAATCTGCGAACCTCATGACAGTCCTTAGGAACGGGCATGTTTAGTATTGTCTCAACCTTTTTCTTGTCTGGTTCAACACCTTGAGCAGTAATAAGGTGACCCATGAAGGTAATTTCTTCTTTCTTCTGTTGAGCTTTGGCGTCATTCAGTTTAATGCCTTTCTCTTTACACCTATGTTTCAGTGCTTTAAGCTTCAGATCATGGTCCTTAATTGCTTGCTGTCTGTTTGATCCACAACCTGCAATAACTATGTCATCAGCAACATTGATGCAACCATGAAGACCTTCAAGACCTTGTGCTAGATGCCTCTGGAAAATTTCACTGCTTACATTCAAGCCAAATGGTAGTCTAGACCATCTGAACCTACCAAAAGGTGTAATCATTGTTGTAAGTTTACTAGACTTCTCATCAAGTTTGATATGCCAGAATGCTTCCTTGATATCCAGCTTTGTGAAAATCTTTGCATTATTGAGTTCAGGCAATACATCATCCAAAGTTGGTAATCTGTAATGCTCTCTCTGCAAAGCCTCATTCAGGGGTCTAGGATCAATACATATTCTTAAGGAACCATCAGACTTTTCAACAACAGCCATTTGGTTAACCCATTCAATCGGTTCCTCTACTGGTATTAATATACATCTGTTCATTAGATTTTGAAGCTCTGACTTTACCTTGCTCTTAAGTGAAAATGGTATTTTTCTGCACGGCAGTGCCTTTGGACGAATATTAGTATCAATATGCAACACAGCTTCACCCAGGACACCTAGATGGTTATCAGAGTTATGATCATTATCTGAACTGTCAGTAGCCACCTTAGCAATGAATTTGTTTGTGTTGACTGTCACAAACTGTAGATCCTGCAGTGTGTTGTTGCCCAGCAAACATGTGAATCTATTTTTCACAACAGTAAACCTTATATTGTGTTTTGTCCCAGTCTTAGGATTCTCAGCAGTTAATAGAACTTCTCCCAGTGGAGTCATCTTAGTACCATTCCACATAACAAGCCTCTGTTTAGTGGGTAACAGTTGATCTTGCATCACAAAGCGTTGACAGATTGTATTCACATCAGCTGCTGTGTCTAGCTGGAATTTTACCATTTTTCCATTGACAATGAGTTGTGCAGATGTACAAGCTTTGCTAGACTTCACACAAATAAGAAAAACATCAGAATCTTCCACTGACTCTGTGTGAACAGTGTGAACTTTCTTGCATTTAACTTTGAAATGGTTTCTTCCCCAACAGTTTGAGCAAAACTTCCCCCATGCAGGATACTTTTTCTTAATCAATAGATGTTTCTGTCCACAGTAATGACACTCCTTTCTAGGTTCAAAGTACCCACTGTCAGTGTTACTTTGACAGGCTTTACCAGCAGCATGCCCAGTGTCTCTCTTGGGAGGTTTATGGTTGAGTGATTTTTTTGTACCTTTTCAACCCTTGCTTCAGAAGGTTGTACTGTATTACTCATCTCTCTTATGTCGTTTCCAGTTTGCTCGAAGACTCTGCATATATGAATGGTTTTCTTTAGATCGAGGTCAGTTTCTCTCAAGAGCTTATCCTGTAACCTTTTGT
The DNA here is from genome assembly GCA_024509875.1 of Oreohelix idahoensis. NCBI lineage: Eukaryota > Metazoa > Mollusca > Gastropoda > Stylommatophora > Oreohelicidae > Oreohelix > Oreohelix idahoensis. The sequence goes on from JAMPIV010017364.1 coordinate 224,317, forward strand.
TGACAGTAAAGACAATTTTGTCTCTTATCATACGATCCTTGTCGTTGAAGTTGCACAAATCTGCCTTAGTTCTCAGCTCAGTCAAAAATAAATTGAAGGGCTCTTGAAGAGGTGTGTTCCAGAATCTGAATGTATGTAATACTTCATTGCTTCGTGAGCTGCAATAGTTCTGGAGCAAATCGAGAATTTTAGTAGGATTAGAATGGTCTCCTTCCTCTGCAAGTTGATCAAAAACTTCAACAGCTTGAGGTCCAGCACAGTGTAGGATGATGGCCGCCCGAACAGGATCAGGTTTAGAGGCCACCTCCGATGCATCCATATATAATTCTAACTGTCGTCTCCATTTAGAAATGTGTCTGGTTCGACGTTATTTATGTCTAGGGAGGGTGGTAACCGAAATAAGGGCCGTTCTGCCATGATGAAATGTATAATAATGGTATGCAAGCAATAACAAGTAATCTCACCTCAAATATAAGGACGTCAGCGCACGTGTTAGAAGATATTCAGCAGAATAGTCCGAATTCTGTAGAAATAAACACCGCTGCCACCATGTTGATATTTACTGTTTTATATAGTAAATGTTGTTAAATACAATGAGACGTGGCTGGCTGTCATACATTCTCATGTTATGAAGTTTAATCACGAAGACCGAAAACACACTGGATACATACGACTACGTTTAATCAGCCATCTTTAGAAGCAAGAAGTAGTAAGAAGAGTTCCCATAAGGGCAAGTAACTCTAGTCGGGAAAACAAGATAAACATCGACTAGTAGGAAACAAGATAAACATCGAGACGATATATACATAAAGAGCACATCAACATCCCCCTTCTTTATGAGTGAACAAAGTCATTCATCCAAGAGGGTTTCTTGCGATCTTTTTGAGGTCTCTTAGGGCAAGATGGTAGGAGAGAATGTTCTTTGCCAGCTTTCCCAGGACTAGAAGTAGCTGGAGTTGAAGGATCAACTTCTGGAGGATTGGAAATGTTCACTTCACTAGTGTTCTCCATGTCTGGCAAAACAACCTGTTGCTCGGGTAGAACTGGAGAGGAGACATCAATTTCCAGGTCCTCGGGATCAGGTGTGAAAGATGTTGTTTTAGGTCTTAGATGAATTCGGTTTCTGACATATTGACCTCCATTCTCCCCTTCAACGAGATAAGATCTTTCAGAAAGCCTCTTATCAATCCTTCCAGGTTGCCAGTTTGGTTGTTCAGGGTCTTGATAGTAGACTGGCTGGTGAGACAACTTGGGCAGATCATGAGCAGTTTTATCATAATACTTCTTCACTGATCTATCTCTCTTGCCTCTACTTTCAATAACTCTACTGTGAGATGCAATGGGTTTCACTGCAGAAGGTATCAGTGTGCGCAGTTTCCTGTTGAACAGTATTTCTGCTGGACTTTGATCAAACCCTTGTCTCGGCGTATTACGAAGTTCAAGTAGTGCCTCATATGCATCTGTATTGTCCTGAACAGTTTTTCTCATCATACTCTTGATGAGTTTCACAGCAGATTCAGCTAATCCATTGGCTTTATGGTGACCTGGTGCTGATTTAACATGAAGTATTCCCCATCTAGCAGTAAATGATCTGAACTGTGCAGACGTAAACTGAGTACCTTGGTCAGATACAATAAATTTGGGAACACCATAACGAGCAAAATGAGACTTCAAGTTCCTGATGACTAACTGTGCTGTCATCGTAGGTAGAAAGTCTACTTCAATGAAGTTGGAGAAGTAGTCAATCAGGACTAAATAATATCGGCCTTCTATAATAAAGATATCAGTGCCAACTTTCTCCCAGGGTGATAAACCTCTTGAGTGTTGGTTTAAAGGTTCTTTAGTATTCCTTGCCTTCGTTTCTTGACATTCTGGACAACTGTCAGCTATCTGTCGAATCTCAGCTGTCATGCCGATCCAAAACAGACAACTTCTGGCCCGGCGCATCATGCTGTCAAATGCAAGTTGAGTAGCGTGTAGCTTCTGCTTGATTTCAGGCCTCAGTGCTTTTGGGATAAGAATACGCTCTCCTTTAAGTATTATGCCTTGTTCTGTTGTCAGCGTATCACGAATGTCAAAATAAGGCATAAGCTCAGCTGGTACATCAGACTTTCTTTTAGGCCACCCATCCAAAATGGTCGACTTCAACCTCTGGAGTACGCTGTCTTTAAGAGTTTCAGCTTTAATCTTTTCCATCATCACATCTGGTATTTCAGGTAATCTTACAGGTGCATCAGCTCCTGCATTGCTCTCTCTATCAGCTAAGGAATCCAATGTGACATTATGAATACAAACTCTGGACAGTGTGTCGGCTATAAGAAGATCGGAACCTTGTACCCACTGGAATTCAAAGTCATATCGATGGCTGCGCACCAGTAAATTCTGCAGTCTCCGAGGAATTTGACTCAGAGGTTTCTTAACGATGGCTGCCAAAGGTTCATGGTCGTTGATGACTGTAACTTTCCTTCCATAAGTGTACTGGTCAAAGCGTTCCAAACAATATACAACAGCTAAGAGTTCCTTCTCAATTTGAGCCTAGCGTTGTTCAGTTTCAGTTAGAGCTCTTGAAGCAAACTCTATTGGATGACCATTTTGTAGGAGGACAGCCCCAAGTCCATAGCTGCTACTATCAACTTGAATACACAAAGATTCATCAGGATCATAGTATGCGAGTACTGGAGTAGAAGTAATCAGTTTCTTGACTCTCTTGAAAGCTTGTTCGCATTCAGCAGACCAGATAAAGGGAGTATCCTTACGTGTAAGTTCTCTAATTGGATGAAGAACTTCTGAAAGATTGTTGAGAAACTTTGCTAGATACTGTATCATGCCACAAAATCTGCGAACCTCATGACAGTCCTTAGGAACGGGCATGTTTAGTATTGTCTCAACCTTTTTCTTGTCTGGTTCAACACCTCGAGCAGTAATAAGGTGACCCATGAAGGTAATTTCTTCTTTCTTCTGTTGAGCTTTGGCGTCATTCAGTTTAATGCCTTTCTCTTTACACCTATGTTTCAGTGCTTTAAGCTTCAGATCATGGTCCTTAATTGCTTGCTGTCTGTTTGATCCACAACCTGCAATAACTATGTCATCAGCAACATTGATGCAACCATGAAGACCTTCAAGACCTTGTGCTAGATGCCTCTGGAAAATTTCACTGCTTACATTCAAGCCAAATGGTAGTCTAGACCATCTGAACCTACCAAAAGGTGTAATCATTGTTGTAAGTTTACTAGACTTCTCATCAAGTTTGATATGCCAGAATGCTTCCTTGATATCCAGCTGTGTGAAAATCTTTGCATTATTGAGTTCAGGCAATACATCATCCAAAGTTGGTAATCTGTAATGCTCTCTCTGCAAAGCCTCATTCAGGGGTCTAGGATCAATACATATTCTTAAGGAACCATCAGACTTTTCAACAACAGCCATTTGGTTAACCCATTCAATCGGTTCCTCTACTGGTATTAATATACATCTGTTCATTAGATTTTGAAGCTCTGACTTTACCTTGCTCTTAAGTGAAAATGGTATTTTTCTGCACGGCAGTGCCTTTGGACGAATATTAGTATCAATATGCAACACAGCTTCACCCAGGACACCTAGATGGTTATCAGAGTTATGATCATTATCTGAACTGTCAGTAGCCACCTTAGCAATGAATTTGTTTGTGTTGACTGTCACAAACTGTAGATCCTGCAGTGTGTTGTTGCCCAGCAAACATGTGAATCTATTTTTCACAACAGTAAACCTTATATTGTGTTTTGTCCCAGTCTTAGGATTCTCAGCAGTTAATAGAACTTCTCCCAGTGGAGTCATCTTAGTACCATTCCACATAACAAGCCTCTGTTTAGTGGGTAACAGTTGTTCTTGCATCACAAAGCGTTGACAGATTGTATTCACATCAGCTGCTGTGTCTAGCTGGAATTTTACCATTTTTCCATTGACAATGAGTTGTGCAGATGTACAAGCTTTGCTAAACTTCACACAAATAAGAAAAACATCAGAATCTTCCACTGACTCTGTGTGAACAGTGTGAACTTTCTTGCATTTAACTTTGAAATGGTTTCTTCCCCAACAGTTTGAGCAAAACTTCCCCCATGCAGGATACTTTTTCTTAATCAATAGATGTTTCTGTCCACAGTAATGACACTCCTTTCTAGGTTCAAAGTACCCACTGTCAGTGTTACTTTGACAGGCTTTACCAGCAGCATGCCCAGTGTCTCTCTTGGGAGGTTTATGGTTGAGTGATTTTTTTTGTACCTTTTCAACCCTTGCTTCAGAAGGTTGTACTGTATTACTCATCTCTCTTATGTCGTTTCCAGTTTGCTCGAAGACTCTGCATATATGAATGGTTTTCTTTAGATCGAGGTCAGTTTCTCTCAAGAGCTTATCCTGTAACCTTTTGTTGACAGTAAAGACAATTTTGTCTCTTATCATACGATCCTTGTCGTTGAAGTTGCACAAATCTGCCTTAGTTCTCAGCTCAGTCAAAAATAAATTGAAGGGCTCTTGAAGAGGTGTGTTCCAGAATCTGAATGTATGTAATACTTCATTGCTTCGTGAGCTGCAATGGTTCTGGAGCAAATCGAGAATTTTAGTAGGATTAGAATGGTCTCCTTCCTCTGCAAGTTGATCAAAAACTTCAACAGCTTGAGGTACAGCACAGTGTAGGATGATGGCCGCCCGAACAGGATCAGGTTTAGAGGCCACCTCCGATGCATCCATATATAATTCTAACTGTCGTCTCCATTTAGAAATGTGTCTGGTTCGACGTTATTTATGTCTAGGGAGGGTGGTAACCGAAATAAGGGCCGTTCTGCCATGACGAAATGTATAATAATGGTATGCAAGCAATAACAAGTAATCTCACCTCAAATATAAGGACGTCAGCGCACGTGTTAGAAGATATTCAGCAGAATAGTCCGAATTCTGTAGAAATAAACACCGCTGCCACCATGTTGATATTTACTGTTTTATATAGTAAATGTTGTTAAATACAATGAGACGTGGCTGGCTGTCATACATTCTTATGTTATGAAGTTTAATCACGAAGACCGAACACACACTGGATACATACGACTACGTTTAATCAGCCATCTTTAGAAGCAGGAAGTAGTAAGAAGAGTTCCCATAAGGGCAAGTAACTCTAGTCGGGAAAACAAGATAAACATCGACTAGTAGGAAACAAGATAAACATCGAAACGATATATACATAAAGAGCACATCAACAATATATATATATATATTTTAATAATGAAACACTCACAACCACCTTGCCAATAACTTGCGATGAATTCACGCTGGACGAGATCAAACAAGCCGTTAAAAGATTAAAAAATTTTAAAGCTGCTGGAGTTGACGAAATTTCAGGGGAAATGATTAAAGCAGTTAATGACAACAACCTCTTGAGAATTTTAGATATTATAAATGAATAAGACTTTGCATGCTGACGAAAAGATCAGAGAAGAACAAGCGGGTTTCAGGCCGAAACGATCATGTATTGATCAAATATTCACACTAAGAACAATTATAGAAGAATCAGTAGAAAGGCAATCGCCACTTATTATCACCTTCGTCGATTTTCAAAAAGCCTTTGATAGTCTACACCGCCCATCATTGTGGAAGATACTTACAATCTATGGTTTTCCAACAAAATATGTGAATATAATCAAAGCGCTATATGACAATGCAAGATGTTGTGTTAGAACAAATAAAGGGAATACAGAATGGTTTACAGTAGAAACAGGGGTTAAACAAGGCTGTATTATGTCACCACTACTTTTTGGAATAGCTATTGATTGGGTTATGAGAAACTATACCCACAATGAACAATTGGGTATAAAATGGACAAATGGAAAATTCCTGGGGGACCTGGATTTCGCAGATGATGTAGCATTCTTAAGTTCAACACCAAGACAATCCCAAGAAGCAATAAATAATTTGTGTCATCTCTCGGTTTAAAATAGGTCTCCAAATAAATGCCTCTAAAACTAAAGCTATGAACTTTTCTAACGAGACCTTTGATATCATCTTGAACGGGGAAAAACTACAGAAAGTTGAAAGTTTCAATTATTTAGGCAGTAAAATGACTCAGGATGGTGACACAACAAGAGAAATCCATACTAGAATTGCTTTGGCAGCTAGCGCCTTCAATAGATTATCTAACATTTGGAAATTACGATCATTGAATATACATACCAAGCTTCGTCTGTTTAATTCAAATGTTATCTCAGTGTTAACTACGGCTGTGAGAGTTGGAAAATAACAAAATCATTGGAGAACAAGCTGAATACATTCGAGAACAAATGTCTTAGAAAACTCATGAACATCAGTTGGAAAGAATTCAAGACTAATCGACAAATAAGAGAAGACTCTAGGCAGAAATATGTCTCCGACTGTATAAGGAAAAGACGATGGTCATATATCGGTCATGTCCTACGAATGCAAAACAACAGAATACCACTACAGGCGCTCACTTGGGTTCCTGAGGGTAAGAGGAAAAAAAGGAAGACCAAAAGAAACACTCAGAAGAACAATAATAAGAGAAGGAAGAACGTTGGGCCTAAATAATGTGCAAGAGCTAAGAGGAGTGGCGTCACAACGAACAACCTGGAGAGCACTGGTTTCTGCCTTATGCGCCGTGTTTGGCGCTTAAAGAATTTATTATTATTATTATTATTATTATATATATATATATATATATATATATATATATATATATATATATATATATATATATATATATATATATATATATATATATATATATATATATATATATATATATATATATATATATATACTCAAGACCAAAAGAAACGCACATATTAATTGTTCTGATTTTCAAACAAATAAAATAAAAAAATCAAGTTTAAATCGTCTTTAAACACAATTTTAGCAATGCAAGACGATAATGCCACGTGGAAAATTTGTGCTGCGGTGAGTTGTTTACGGCGTAGATGAGCAAACGCTCAAAATAAAAATTCATTACAGTTCGTGCATTTCATGATTTTTTTTTCATACACGACTTTTGGTTGTCTGTTGTTCACCCAATTCTCTATAAAATGTGCGTAGAACCCATAAAAATGTCATACAGCAAATCGATGCCAGGGCAGCGGCATTATGGCCAATTCTTTACGATATCCAACTGCTGTGGAATGCCAGACCGGGGTCGGTCGGCGATGGTCCCTGTTGTTTGGTTTCGATGCAATAGACGATAAATCGAGGTATGGTGAACTTGAAATGCCTGGGACACCTCTCTAACTGATGCTCCACCTCTGAGCATTCCCACTGCTTGATTACGCTCGTCAATATTCAGTCTAGGCATCGTTTTGCTGTGTGAAATTTTTATGGGTTCTACGCGCATTTTATAGAGAATTGGGTGAACAACAGACAACCAAAAGTCGTGCATGAAAAATCATGAAATGCACGAACTGTAATGAATTTTTATTCTGAGCGTTTGCTCTCTACGCCGTAAACAACTCACCGAAGCACACATTTTCCACGTGCTGTATCGTCTTGCATTGCTAAAGTTGTGTTTAAAGACGATTTAAACTTGATTTTTTTATTTTATTTGTCTGAAAATCAGAACAATTAATATGTGCGTTTCTTTTGGTCTTGAGTATATATATATATATATATATATATATATATATATATATATATATATATATATATATATATATATATATATATATATATATATATATATATATATATCGTCGTTGATTAATAGACGGTAAACTCGATATACATCGTATGTATTCGAACTTACGTCGTTTGAACAGAAACGAGCATGCATATTTCCCTCAAATTTTCTCTTTTTAAATTCACAATTACATACTGTATATAAAATGTAAAAATACAAGTATATACAGTATGCATCAAAACATAATAAGTATGTATGAAACATTAAATACATTTTACACAACTATCGAGCCATTACTGTAAACCATAATTTAAGAGAATATATAATGAAAGCTAGACCATAAACTGAGGAAGGAACAAGTAAGATTCGTAAGAATCAGACAATGTGCAGATCATATTCCCCATCGGGAACATAACATAGCAGTGTTCAGTATGGCAGAGGCAGCTATATATAACTTTTGTTGACTTTAAAAAGGCATTTGACAGCATACAGTGGGACAGCCTATGAATAAACTGAGGGCTTAGGGAATCCCTAAGGTCATGGTCTCCCTCACTAAAAGGCTAGTGTTGGGCAAAGCAACCTAACTTTTGAGGTGAAAACAGGAGTGTGGCATGGAAACCCCTTATCAACTAATCTGTTTTTAATTTGCATAGACTGAGTGATGCGCAAGACAAAAGCGGATGCCTCTAGAGCAGTGTTTCTCAACGGGGGCGGTACCGCCCCCTGGGGGGCGTTTTCAAGATGTCTGGGGGCGTTCTGATGGGTCGCAACGATTGGGGGTCGCTACTTCCATTCAGGGGGGCGTTGTGTACATTTTTACATTTAGCATCGAAAGAGAAGTATTGCGAAACGATGTGGCTTATCTTTCAGATATATTTGAAAAGTTAAATGAGGTTCTTCTTAAGCTACAAAGAAATGAGATCTGATTAAAGTGAAAGGAATTATCAGGGGGTTCATCAACAAATTGACATTATATAAAAATAATCTTAGTCGCCGAGAACTTTCTCATTTTCCATGTTTACTGCAGTTAGGTGGGGACAGGCTTAAAGATTAAGATTTAGAGGTTTATTGCAGTCATTTGGACGCTATTAAAAATGATATGAGCATAAGATTTAAAGACTTCCAAGAACTAATAATACCGGATTGGGTGATTAATCCGTTTGAATCAGACGTGGAACAAGTTAGTCAACATTTACAAAAAGAATTAATTGAGCTACAAAATGACTTCGAGGCAAAAGCACGATTCAGTCACACACATTATGAAAAATTTTGGATCCAGCAGAGGCTTGCGTATCCCGTTCTTTGGCGTGAAACTAAATTGCTTATTACAGCATTCCCAACGTCGTATTTTGCGGAGAAGGGGTTCAGTGCAGTAGTGCTGCTACTACAAAAGCAACGAAACCAACTGCAGATTTGTAACAGAGGAGATTTGAGACTTCTTTTAACAAACTTAGAACCAAATATTACAAAACTGGCCGAGTCACACCAAGCGCAAGGATCTCATTAAGCTTCATTAGTAAGTGAATTTTTATATAATACTATCATTATTACCAACAAATAATTTTTCCAATTTTTTCATGTTTAAAGTAGTTACATAAGGAGAGGGTTAAATATTCAGATTTGAAGATATATATGCAGTTATTTGGGCACTATTAAAATGATATGATTATGATAGTTATGGAGTTGTAAGAACTAATTTTATATCATTTTCTCCGCCAATTTGTAATTCAAGTATAATGAACTTGTGGTGTATATAATTCCGTACTTAAACACATATTTAATATAACTATGCTTTTATAAATGTGCTTTCTCTCTTTCTTTATATTATAAGAAAAGATAACTCATTAACTGCATTGCTTTTTTAAAAGTATGGGGGAATATATTTATATATGTGTGTGTGTGTGTTTGTGTATACACGATAAAGAGCAAAGGGGTGTTAAAAGGGTGGGGGGGGCTTTTAAAATTATTAGTTGTCAAAAGGGGGCGTTGCTACTATCAGGGTTGAGAAACACTGCCCTAGAGGAATAAGATGGACTACATTCTCTATACAGGAGGATCTAGAACATGCACGATTTGCACTCACATCAACACATCCAAGAATAAACAGGCCGACCGTACATTGGCAACAGGTGGGGCTAAACATTCATCTCAAGAAGACAGAAGTACTTACTTACTTAGTCGTTCCCCTTCTACCGTGAGGTGTAGAGGTTTGGAAGAGAGAGCGCCAGACTATCCTATCGGCTGTCTTTTTCCTGGCCTGGTTCCATTCTAGTCCTCGGTCCTTCAAAGAGTGTCTAATGTTGCCCTCCCAGCGGACTCTGGGTCGTCCTAGAGGTCTGGATCCCTGGCTCTTTGTTTCACATGCTTGTCGTGGTAGCTGATCTTCTCCCATTCTGCAGACATGGCCAAACCATCTTGGGAAAGAGATGTGAAAATTGAAAGTTAGATCATTAAACCAGGTGAGGTTATGCCGATGCCTTTGAGACAAAAATAAGTATGTAAGAAATATATTTCACCTGAAGCAACGAAAGGCAATGCATGTCGAAAACTGTCTGGTGCAGACAGAGTTGATCGAAAGAAGAGGACTCGAACCATGCCAAGTCAAGATTCTTTGAAAGTCAGTGAAAAGGTTAAGAAGGGTAGGAATAACAAATTTAGAAAAGTTTATCAAGAAATCTGAAAACCCAATGAAGTCAGTTATTATCAATATTATCAAGACTTTGCCACCCGATAAGTGGGACGTTAATGATCTTCTTCGGTTGCTAAGGATATTGTGTTATATAGAGATGCTTTGTTGATCTTTTAATTAAAAATAATAGATGAGGTATAGATTAGGTATATGAACATAGTTTAGATGTTGGAAGAGATTGACTGCTACTGGATAATCTCAGTAAAAGAAAGAAAAAAATGAGAAAGAAAGACATCGTTTCTAAACTGGTGGTTCTAAGAACCTGAGGGTTCACAAGATTACTCCAAAAGTTTGAACTAGTCTGAATAAATGATACTATTTTCAATCACTTTTATTTAATTTGCATGAACGCTTCTTTTCTGGACGTTTCAAATATTTCAGCCCTTGGTTCACTAGGTTTCACACGAACTAGTGAGCACACGATCCTCCATGGTGGTACATTTTAAACTATCACAGTTGGAAGGAACCGAGAGTGGCCTGTCACTGGTCCGCCATAACAAACATTTAAAGCCAAAAAGTCATCTAGTTTTTACACACTACATTGATGAAAGGATCGCATAACTTGGTGACGTTGTCCACAAAATTGTGAACAACATCATAGAATTTGGTGACATACACAGAATTGTGAACAACGTCACAGAATTTGGTGACGTACACAAAATTATGAGCAAGATCACAGAACTTGGTGACGTTCACAAAATTGTAAACAAGATCACAGAACTTGTGTATTTAGTAAATTTAAAAATAAAAGTGTATAACCTAAAACGTGTTTGTCCTTTTCTTGTTTAGTATGACATTGATTACTGATTAATTTCTGCTTGTTGATATTTTAGTTAATCTTTATTCTATTAAAGGTGCAAGTAAAGGTAGCCACATAGCAAGTACTGCTGCAGAGGATTGAAGTATTAAACTATACTAAATCTCAGCAATTTGAGGCGAGATGAATAGTTATTTTCCTCGCTGTCTTTGCCTTCCCTAACTCACTGTCGTATTGAGGCACTCATTTACAGCTGGGTAGGTTGAAGTGTGTCATCAATGGTGTCTGTACCTTGAAGCGGTATGGCGGATTATGTACCCTGACAACCCCCAGATCTATGCCAGCGGCAGTTTAACTCCTGGTAGGTTCTACTAATCTGGACAGGTCTGCGCTGGTAGGGGTCAGACTACAGCTAGTACCCTGGTCCTCCAGGTTGGGGATTTTAACACAAGGCAAACACCCCTGTCTATGCAAAAACCAATCTCGTTACGGAAACAGCAACAGATGAAAAAGTTTTGATGCCGGACGGAGCAACCACAGGACATGCACACCACCACATTTGGCAAACACTGGAATTTGGTTGGCCACGTCCTCAGAAGAGTCCTCGAGGCCTGTCACGTAGGGTTTATATTCATTTAATTTCCTACATCTTCTTCCTATTCTTTCACATAAATTCTCTCTTTTATTATCTCTGTATTTTTTTTTCCTGTGTATTTTTCATCATTCGTTTTGCGAATATTATTTTCATATAATTCGCAAACTTTACCTGTTTTCCTTTCTCTTAAACTGAGAATCGCGCTAGGACGATATTACGTAGATGTCAGGGCTGCAGGGCGTCAGAAGGCGTGATAAGTCGGTTCGCTGAACATAGGACGTAGCAAATCGTCTACATTCTCACCGAGCGCGCGAGCTTCTTCTCGGCATTAGTCCCGGTGAGGTGTGATACTTTACATCTGCACCGGTCAGTATCCAGACATTTGTCTGGAAAATCCCAAACTGACACGGCGCTCACTTGGGCCATGGTCAGCTGTAGTGTGAAAACTGCCCTGAAATGGAGTCAGGCTGTCTGGGATTTGAAACTGACACGCGTACATCGTGGTCAGTAGGTGACAGTTACGACACGCGTTAAGCGGACGTAAATGTTGGGAGTAGGGGAGATAATTTCGCGTGGCGAAATAGTTTGGGCCCTTTGTCTGATTTTAAGATATTGGCCAAGTTTGAAACTTTAATTTCATTCTCGCTCATAGACTCCACAGTAGATAGGTCGCTCGAAAACAGAATAGCTGTTAGCGAAGGTCTCAGTTTGTTTCGGCAATTTGTCGAACTTCTAGACTTCCAGAAATATTTTCAGCATTTTTATTCTTAAGTTGTGCGACTACCTGTAATTCTGTGGTTGAGGTAATTAATATGATAGATATATAGATTTTGTGAGTGTTAAAGTGTTAAATCGCTTAATTCATTTTAATCTATTTCTTTAGCGCAGAAGAGAAATAAAGTGGTAGGCTATTATATTTTCTAGGGAAGCATTCAGTGGAAAGCAGACTAAAAATTTAATTTCTAGCTTATAACGGCAATTGTAGCTATTTATGAATTTAATTTAACTGCTAATACTCAGTCGAGTGTATTTTTCTAAACTAACGTATAAACTCTAGAATCCAGCCTCATGAATTGTGACGGAATACGCACGTGTTCTTAATTTATGAGGATTGCTGATTTTTTAATATAACTTACGTCACGGGAAGTTTAAATGATAAGCAAAGCTCTCTGCTTGCAAGTTTAAATGTAAGTTTTAACCAGTACAGATTCTGTTTATTATTATATTATATGTGTTATTTTTCCTCCACACAGTGAAAGTTTTGGGGTGACACTAACTTTACCAGCACCTAGTAGTAGTTTCCATACTTGTGAAGAAATAGACAGTCCTTATTTTGAACCACGTGGGTTTTCTCAAGTAACACTGATCTGACGGTGCAAGTTAGACAGAAATACTAATATCCCTATAACGGGTTTTCAAAGACTGTAATGATAAATACTGGACCTTGGAGCCAGCACTTAATTTCTTCTAGAAACTCTATATAATTTGCTGCCTGGTGGCGTGAATATTAACAATCATTTCCCGACTAGATTATATCTTGTGGACAAATCTGTGGTGTGACTAAAGTGAATCCTATACTGAGGGAAGGCACCGACCTGACATTCATCATTTTTTAGAAACCTACGCTATTGACACTGTGCTCTGCTAACTCCCGCGCCTGGAATAATTGTTAGGTGACTTAATCAGACATTTGAACAAATTTGCATACCCAAGTAGTCGTTCCCGGAGACTCCAAGTTAAATACGTCTTTTGGAACTGGGGACTTCTTGGCAGAAGACTGCATTTTTTGAGTCTGTGTGAAAATCTAAAATCAATGTGTTCCAAGAGGCAGCAAGCAAAGTCGTGAGTACAAGTATGAGAAGCCATGGCGGAATGAATGAGTGTACGCTGGTCTGAGTGATATTTTCACTATTATATCTTTGACACCCTGTTGCTGTCCTAATTTTTTTTCTTTCCAATCTGCATAATTTGTTGCTAAGGCTAGAGTTCTTGTGTTTTTGTCTTAGGTTAAATCAGATTTTTTTTCAAACTCTGTGCATATAATTACGAGATAAAAACAAAGAAAAACTCTTAGACTCAAACCCTATGTATCTGTGACTCGGGCGCCATCATCTGTTCTCTTAACGGGGCCGGGCTAAACCTAGAGTTAACACTATAACGGGGCTATCATCCTTGCAACATTTCCTTGATTTTTTATGACTATGTGTATATGTATTTTCCTTGATGTACTTTCTTTGATGTTGTGAGCCGATTTTTCCTGATAATAAAATCGCTCTTGAACTTAATAGTCGTGTTTGGTCAGCTCGTTCTAGATAATATATATATATCATTGTTATAGTTTTCCCACGTCTGTGTGTTTACCTGTCGTCACGTGTATGTGCGTGCCTGTGAGTGATAGAAATATACGTAATATGTATATTGGTGTAGTCTGTCTGACGCTGTAACAACTGTTGTAGAAGATAGGTGAGAGAGAGAAGAATTCTTTTCGCTTTCAGAGACAGCCACTATATCAAATCTATCATCTCACGTGTGTGGAAATTCTATTACCTTTCACTAACTCTCACTGAGTCTATCACCTATTCAAACCTATTCAGAAGGGACCAAACCTAGTCTTAATTCTCCTATCGGAAATCTACGACAAATGAGGGCTCGTTTCCGGTCTTTGAACTTAGAATAGGAAGACGAGTACGACAATCGTGGACTCGTCTATCTGGATTTTGAACTTAAGATTCTATATTCTGATATAGAGTAAGAGTGTGATGTCTTGTGAGTTGTTATATCTTTAAATATTACCCCCTAGACTAGCGATCTGTTTACGGGCGTGCTGACCACACAAACTAATAAGTTTTTTTTTTTCCACAGCATCTTTGAATAATATACATTTTGGTTACAGGTTGATTTGTCGGGATATATGTTAACTGCTGATTGTAATACTAAATGCTGGTAAAGTGGTGAGTGTATAACATTCACTGGGTACTGAGGCAGAACGGCGTTTGAACTAAGTTAAGGAGTGTGTTTCGGACTTTTTGTCCAGATTAATTCCCTCCCTTACATGATCTGACTTCAGGGGCGAACTTATAGTGGATTTTTTAAAAATAAAGGTATTATTTTTCTCTTTAATTTTTGCAATATTCTTTTGCTTTTCCACTGTAGCAACTTATTTTTCAGTTGTAATCTTAACTACCATTTATTTGGCGTAGTCGTGTTTTGCATTGAGTGCTTTATTGCCGATAATAGCAGCGATAGTTAGATTTTATTTTGGAGGAGGTATCCCAGGGTTAAGGATATCATCTTTTGAATTTTTGGGTTTTTTTCTCGTAAGTGGTAGGAACCAGTGTATCCTTTTTCCTAATTTCGTTCTCCACTAGTCTCAGTCACTGACATAATATGGCCGAGAGGGCAAAGCTTAGACAACTTCTCAGGGACGAAGCGAGAGAGGAGGGACTGGAAGGAGAGGAAGCGAAAGCTTTTGTCAGGGACGAACTTGAGAGATATGATGCGGAGAGGAAAGCAGCCGAAGCTTTACAGCAGAAGAATATGGACGAGGAAATGGAAATCCGCAGGATGCAGCATGAGGAAAGAGAGAAGGAGAGACAGCTTGAGGAAAAAGAGAAACAGAGGCAGCATGAGTTAGCTCTTAAAACTCTTGAATGCCAAAGTCGTGGTGCTGCCTCTGCCTCCAGCAGTGGAGAGTCTTCTCCTCATTCTTCCTTAACTGACCCTGCTAACACTCAATCTCTTCAACTAAATGCTATGTCTTTCACTCTTGAATCTTTTCCTTGTCCAAATGAGAAGATTGACACATGGTTAGAAAAATTTGAGAAAATTGCAACTCTGTACGGGTTAGAGAGGTCGCGTTGGAATATGAAACTTTCCCAGGCCCTAAAAGGTTCTGCTTATGATGTTTATTCTAAGCTGGAAAGTAGCCAACAAGACGACTACGATGTGTTGAAGAAAGCGTTACTGGAGCGCTTTGAAATGAACGCTCGCAAGTTTTTGCAACTGTTTCGCAACAGCCGGAAAGAGAATTCTGAAACTTTTCACCAGTTCTCATCTCGTCTTAAGGGATATCTAACAAAGTGCCTTGAGCTTTCGCAGCTCCCCTCTACCTATGAAGGTCTTGAGGAACTTGTTCTAACTGAACAAATAAAGAACACTTTGTCTGCTGATACCCGGAGATTTCTCGCTGAGCAGGGGGCAGAAAAACTTGAAGACATTTTGGAAAAGTCTGAGCGTTATCACAATGCGCTGGCTGAACTACCGGCCACAAAGCGGAAACCGACAGAGGAGCATTTTCGAAAACATAACCTAGAGCAATCTTCTCAGGCTTCTAACCAAAACAACCACAGAGAAACTGGACCTCAAAACCCCCCTCCTGAAAAATCCAAGTTTTACAAGAACAAGTACCACAACCACCCCAAACAGTCTGATCAACCCGACCGCCCTACATGGCAGCGCAGCCAGAAAGGACAAGGTGGCAAAGGGAGAACCCCTGAGCACGGGACATATGATCAGACCGAGCACACCGAGCCGAAACGCATCGGATGCTTATTGACAGTCTCGCAAGGCGGAATTATTGACAGTGATTCCCAACCTGTTGGGGATAGACCCTCAACGCGAGGTACTGTTACTTTGAACGGTTCTCAAACTTTTTGCTTATTTGACACGGGGCTTTCTTATGATTGCATTGTTGCCAGAAACCTGGTTAAACCCGGTCAAGAGACAGGAGAGACCGTCAAACTTTGTGGAGTTCGTAAGAGTGATGCACCTACAGCGCTTCCCATCGCATTGGTGGAGATACACTCTGACTTTGTCAGAGGTGTGATCAAAGCGGCTGTTATGGATGATCCCATCTACCCAGTCATACTTGGCGGGAGATACGTGTGTATTGGGAAACCGGAAGAGCCGATTGTGGCAGCAGTAACTACAAGAGGGCAAACCAAGAAGGAACGGGAGCCTGCGCCTAATTTGTTACCTATGGAACTTAAAGAAGCGCAACAAAAGGATCCTACTTTGGCACCCTGCTTTAGGAAACTGCCCATGGCGAAGGAACCCAAACAGCACGGGGACATTTTTTCTGAGGATGGCGTACTTTATCGGAGAACGGGCAAGCCTGACCAAGGTTACAACCAGCTCCTAGTACCGAAACAGTACAGAAGCCAAATCCTAGAAATGGGGCACTCTCTTCCCTTTAGCGGACATATGGGACAGAACGCCACAAACCAACGTATAACCACTCATTATTGGTGGCCAGGAGTAAATACTGATATTATCAGATATGTCAAATCCTGTGCCCAGTGCCAACGTGTGCCACCCAAGCAACGGGCACCCCCAGTTTCTTTGGGTGAAATGCCAATAGTGGGTACACCATTCGAACGGGTTGTGATCGACATTTTAGGGCCTTTCGAAAGGACTAAAAGAAGGAACAGGTTCATCCTGACCTTAGTCGATACATGCACTTTATGGGCAGAAGCTATCCCGCTAACATGCGCAGATGCCAAGCATGTCGCAGAAGCCCTCGTGCAGATTTTCACTCGGTTGGGATTCCCTCAGCAAGTGTTGACGGATAATGGATCTCCATACCGAAACCTGTTGATGGATGAGATCGTTAAGATCTTGAGGACCCAACACATCCACACTAAGCCATATACTCCGGCGGGAAATGGGCTCGTGGAACGTGCTAATGGAAACCTCACCATGATGCTAAGTAAGCTGGCACAAGTGAAACCTGAAGATTGGGATCTCTGTATTCCTGCAGCATTATTTGGCTACAGAGAATCTCCTCATACTTCCACAGGATTTCCGCCAGCTACACTCTTATTCGGCAGACCCATTAAGGGCCCGCTTGAAGCCTTACTTCAGTCTCTGACAGACGAGAAGGCTGATGAGACAGTTGTCTCAGCCAGTAAATATGTGTCGGTTTTAAAGGAACGGTTGAAACTAGGGTGGGACCTAGCAACGACTAACTTTAAGCGAGCACGCACCAAGCACGCTAACCGATACAGGAAAGTCGCGGAAGAGAGAGAACTGGAAGCAGGAGAGAAAGTTTTGGTGTTGCTCCCTACCGAGAACAACCAACTGAAGATCGGATGGCAAGGGCCGTTTACCGTCCTGAAAAAGATTTCTAAGGCTAACTACCAGATCTCTATTGAAGGAAAGGAGAAGGTTTTCCATTTAAATCTCTTAAAGAGATACTTGGAAAAACCAGTGCCAACCTCCGACCATCTCCTGACGATCGCCAAAACTGACGAAGATGACGATAGTGGCAGGGATATTCCACCGCTATCACAGGAAATCTTTCAAAGATGTCAGAAGCGGCGACGCTCTTTCAAGCGCGCATATGAGACATTCCAGGGGAAGGAAACTTTGAGGAGTGGACTTGAGTAGGAATTGGACAGAGATGGAGGGGGAAGATGAGAGGGAAGAGGACAGACACCCCGAAGCTACGGTTATAGGAAATTAAACTCCATAACGTAGACATGGAGTGCTTCCATATCTTAAAGGGGGGAGGCTCTGTCACGTAGGGTTTATATTCATTTAATTTCCTACATCTTCTTCCTATTCTTTCACATAAATTCTCTCTTTTATTATCTCTGTATTTTTTTTTCCTGTGTATTTTTCATCATTCGTTTTGCGAATATTATTTTCATATAATTCGCAAACTTTACCTGTTTTCCTTTCTCTTAAACTGAGAATCGCGCTAGGACGATATTACGTAGATGTCAGGGCTGCAGGGCGTCAGAAGGCGTGATAAGTCGGTTCGCTGAACATAGGACGTAGCAAATCGTCTACATTCTCACCGAGCGCGCGAGCTTCTTCTCGGCATTAGTCCCGGTGAGGTGTGATACTTTACATCTGCACCGGTCAGTATCCAGACATTTGTCTGGAAAATCCCAAACTGACACGGCGCTCACTTGGGCCATGGTCAGCTGTAGTGTGAAAACTGCCCTGAAATGGAGTCAGGCTGTCTGGGATTTGAAACTGACACGCGTACATCGTGGTCAGTAGGTGACAGTTACGACACGCGTTAAGCGGACGTAAATGTTGGGAGTAGGGGAGATAATTTCGCGTGGCGAAATAGTTTGGGCCCTTTGTCTGATTTTAAGATATTGGCCAAGTTTGAAACTTTAATTTCATTCTCGCTCATAGACTCCACAGTAGATAGGTCGCTCGAAAACAGAATAGCTGTTAGCGAAGGTCTCAGTTTGTTTCGGCAATTTGTCGAACTTCTAGACTTCCAGAAATATTTTCAGCATTTTTATTCTTAAGTTGTGCGACTACCTGTAATTCTGTGGTTGAGGTAATTAATGTGATAGATATATAGATTTTGTGAGTGTTAAAGTGTTAAATCGCTTAATTCATTTTAATCTATTTCTTTAGCGCAGAAGAGAAATAAAGTGGTAGGCTATTATATTTTCTAGGGAAGCATTCAGTGGAAAGCAGACTAAAAATTTAATTTCTAGCTTATAACGGCAATTGTAGCTATTTATGAATTTAATTTAACTGCTAATACTCAGTCGAGTGTATTTTTCTAAACTAACGTATAAACTCTAGAATCCAGCCTCATGAATTGTGACGGAATACGCACGTGTTCTTAATTTATGAGGATTGCTGATTTTTTAATATAACTTACGTCACGGGAAGTTTAAATGATAAGCAAAGCTCTCTGCTTGCAAGTTTAAATGTAAGTTTTAACCAGTACAGATTCTGTTTATTATATTATATGTGTTATTTTTCCTCCACACAGTGAAAGTTTTGGGGTGACACTAACTTTACCAGCACCTAGTAGTAGTTTCCATACTTGTGAAGAAATAGACAGTCCTTATTTTGAACCACGTGGGTTTTCTCAAGTAACACTGCTCTGACGGTGCAAGTTAGACAGAAATACTAATATCCCTATAACGGGTTTTCAAAGACTGTAATGATAAATACTGGACCTTGGAGCCAGCACTTAATTTCTTCTAGAAACTCTATATAATTTGCTGCCTGGTGGCGTGAATATTAACAATCATTTCCCGACTAGATTATATCTTGTGGACAAATCTGTGGTGTGACTAAAGTGAATCCTATACTGAGGGAAGGCACCGACCTGACATTCATCATTTTTTAGAAACCTACGCTATTGACACTGTGCTCTGCTAACTCCCGCGCGTGGAATAATTGTTAGGTGACTTAATCAGACATTTGAACAAATTTGCATACCCAAGTAGTCGTTCCCGGAGACTCCAAGTTAAATACGTCTTTTGGAACTGGGGACTTCTTGGCAGAAGACTGCATTTTTTGAGTCTGTGTGAAAATCTAAAATCAATGTGTTCCAAGAGGCAGCAAGCAAAGTCGTGAGTACAAGTATGAGAAGCCATGGCGGAATGAATGAGTGTACGCTGGTCTGAGTGATATTTTCACTATTATATCTTTGACACCCTGTTGCTGTCCTAATTTTTTTTCTTTCCAATCTGCATAATTTGTTGCTAAGGCTAGAGTTCTTGTGTTTTTGTCTTAGGTTAAATCAGATTTTTTTTCAAACTCTGTGCATATAATTACGAGATAAAACAAAGAAAAACTCTTAGACTCAAACCCTATGTATCTGTGACTCGGGCGCCATCATCTGTTCTCTTAACGGGGCCGGGCTAAACCTAGAGTTAACACTATAACGGGGCTATCATCCTTGCAACATTTCCTTGATTTTTTATGACTATGTGTATATGTATTTTCCTTGATGTACTTTCTTTGATGTTGTGAGCCGATTTTTCCTGATAATAAAATCGCTCTTGAACTTAATAGTCGTGTTTGGTCAGCTCGTTCTAGATAATATATATATATCATTGTTATAGTTTTCCCACGTCTGTGTGTTTACCTGTCGTCACGTGTATGTGCGTGCCTGTGAGTGATAGAAATATACGTAATATGTATATTGGTGTAGTCTGTCTGACGCTGTAACAACTGTTGTAGAAGATAGGTGAGAGAGAGAAGAATTCTTTTCGCTTTCAGAGACAGCCACTATATCAAATCTATCATCTCACGTGTGTGGAAATTCTATTACCTTTCACTAACTCTCACTGAGTCTATCACCTATTCAAACCTATTCAGAAGGGACCAAACCTAGTCTTAATTCTCCTATCGGAAATCTACGACAAGGCCAAAACAAGAGCAACTATGCTATGGACCCCTGAAGGAAAGCGAAAGAGAGGCCGACCAAAAAACAACTTGCCGGAGAACTGTGGAGGCCGAAATGCAAAGAATGAACCAGATCTGGGGCACATCACGAAAGATGGCCGCCAGCTGAGCAAAGTGGAAGCAGTTTGTTACTGCCCCACAAGGCGTGATGGCCACTGATTGCTTTGACATCCGGAGGATGATGCTCAAAGAAAAAGAATAAGGCTGAAGCGTAACGCCTCCTGGTTACGAACACGGTCATTTTACATTGAAAATCAAGTATTCTAACCAACTGTACTATAGTAATCGACGCTCTCTACAATTTATTTTTCAATTCCATTGGCAAAGAACTTTACTATCATTTATGAGAACATGGATCAAAATAAAGTTTATTTTTTTTAATGAACAGAAAGAAGAAGATATTCACAATGTTGAAGCCATGTATTAAGAAAACAGAAGAAGACAACATATACACGCAGATGGCCCTCAGACAGAATCCTAAAGAAAAATGGGGGAAAAGTCCTCAAAAACCGTGGAATAAAGTCATAGAGAGGGAACAGAAAGAAGATTGAAAGAAGTAGGGGGGAAAAAATCAGAGTGAAAAACTAATTTGTTCTATGAACATTTTGAGGAAGTATGTATGGGGGGATTAACAGCACATCTCAATGAGCCCACTATCCTACAAATTTGAGAAACTCTGCTCTTATGGACCTCATATCAATATAAATTGCATCACTCTTCCGGCGAGCGCTTTTTACGGAAGTTTAGGAATAGTGAGTGGAGGGAGTTTGTGAATAATTTATAGTGACGCCGGAAAATTGGACACTATCAAAAGGAGTTTCTTCCGCCTCGTGTAAAATTAAAAGCCTTCTTAGTCTCTCGCCTTAAAGTAGGCTTTTTTTTTTTTCTTCTCCTTTTTTCTGTACTCTTCCATTCTAGTGTATTAGTTTGCTGTTCTTTTGTATCTTTATTTATTCAATAAACAACCAAAGTCTATTCCTGAAGAAGGCAAAAAATGCAGCAATGAAGAGAACAAGCCATCCCACCTCTTCAAAGTTATGGAGCTAATATGAAGAAGTCTTTTTAATGAAAACAACATCATGTTCCGCTTTACAATGAATTGGTTAAATCTAATTATTTTTGTTCATTTATTTCTCTTTCACGTTTCTCTACCTTAACTTCTCAAGTACAATCTCATCCTTTCCCCACAATCACTCAAGCGCTTTCGGCCATATATTTATTAACAGTGACCTCGACAACTGGCTCGGTTACACATTGTACTAAGCAAACTTCACGAGAAGCAGAAAGGGCAATAATACTTTTAAAGGGCGGAAATTTGTTCTCACAAATCTGACATCAGATCACAATTTTTATTTAGCCAAAGCAAAGCTGAGAAGAAAGGTTAGAACTCGTTCCTCTGGCGGCAAGTTACAAGCTTTTCGTTCAGAACCTGGTAGCGTCACGCTCAGTCTCTAGGTAAATGGTAAGCTGCAAACGGGTACCTGACCCTGTTCTCGAGTAAGGGAAGGCAAAGCCAGTGAACTGGTCCCCTACCTCATAAAGCTTAACTTAGTATAGTGAAGTCTTTAACATTTTACTCCCCCTCGGCAGTATTAGCAATGGGACTATCATTTTTTTTTTTTAAGCTGAGAAGTAAACACAAAGTTACAGACACCACTTTAACGAATAATATCTCAAAGTAACAGAATAGTTAGTCCGCTTGCTTCTCGTGGCAAAGGATTCCAGGTTCGTAACCAGGTTGCGTAAAGCTCCTGCTGTCTTCAAGTACCATACCTGGTGGAGTAGGCGATCATGTCTGCCCACAACTTCCTTCTGCAGTACTGTTTATCAATTCTGTTGTTGACGTCTTTCCACGCCATGATGTTAAAATGTCTAGTATCTTCTCACTTTGTCTACTACCCTCCATCTCTTTTTTTCCCTTCAGTGTTTCCTGTTGTCACAATATAATATAGCTTTCAAAACATGCCTAAAATAAAATGGACCGCTTCCTTCTATTGTGAGTAATAACATTCCTTCTACTGTGAGTGTAGTAAAATCTGTGAGAACAATCGCTAATTTCCTTAGAATCGTACTCCTAATGCTAACTATATAAACCAGCCCATGTGTTAGGCCTAGAAGCTTCGACTATGCCAGTCGGGGAATCCAACGTATGCTGTAGAAATGCTAGTTAATTATCTTGCTAGCAAAGCCACTCGATTTTATTACCGCTTGCGTGAAAACAAACGTCACAGTTCATGCATAGCCTTCAAAGCAGGAGATAGAGAAGAAAACGGGTAAAAGAATACACGAAGGCATAAAATTGAGAGACAAATGTAGTGGCTTGTCGAACGAGCGGTATCAGTTTGCAAAAACCTTTTTTTTTAATCGACACGCGTTCGTAGCATATATTCAGTCTGCTGGCGTTGTCACCGATATAAACACACGCACTGGTCGCATTTTTAGCCAAAAAGTAAGACTAAAGTAGTGTTCGACGAAAGCGTTGTTGCATTTTTGTGACGTATTACAATCGACGCTGTGTTCTTTCTGCATGCGATAGTTAAAAATAAAAGGAAAAAATTACGATTAACGTGAGATTTTTTTTGAATGTGCAGTCTGAATGGGGGATAAGACGGAGTATCGGACTAGTAGTGTTATTAGGTCGTGTTGACAAATTTGAATAGGAGAGATAGGAAATATTTTTTGAAGCATTGTAGAAGCAACACGATACTAGGCATTAGAAATAAATACAAGAATAAAATAATGTAATGACTGTGTGATAGATAACAACAGGATCAATAATTATTTATTAGAATTTAAAACTAATAAGAAATAAAGCAGGTATTGACAGAAGACAGAGAGACAAACGGACTTGAAATCTTTCTCAGTTTGCCCGTAGTGGGGTTAAAGGGGAAGGAGTCCTAGATTTGAAAATTAAGGTCAGTTTTTGAAAAAAGCACGCTAGAAGCCAAACAGTCCCTGATTGGCTGTGTTGTAATATACTAACGGTTGAATAAAACCAATTAGTAGTTAGTATTAGTTGCCACTTGTTTCAAAATTTCATACACTAAGGAAGTTGTTTAATTCAAGAAGAAAGTACATTCTTGGAAGCTTATTCTGCACAAGCAGCGATCTGGATTTATTACCATATTATCGCCTATGCAACTTACTAGTGTTATTATTTCACTGATGCGGTAAGAATGAAACCATTTATATTATCATTATTGTGATTATTATGCATGTATTATTGAATATGTCTGAAAATTATGTGGGAAGGAACTTATAAAGAGGGAAGTCAACATCAAGCTTTGTGTTGTTTCACAGAGTTGTTAGGAAATTTATTTACCTGTTGTGGAAAAGCCAGACAGGCTTTCGGATATTGTGGGAGAAAAGACAGTGAATATTAATGGGGAAAGTGCTGTACAGTATTATGACATAAGACCAGGAAGATCACTGGCCGTCTTCTTCAGCAAGTCACCGTGTTGGTACATGACTTGATATGATTAATGTAAAATGTTTCTTTTGTCAAGGAACGTGTCAAACGATAGTTTGAAATTTATTTGACCATGAATGGGGTAACAAACAAATTGAGAACGTTGACAAATTGTTTAGTTATCATGCTGAGTCTGATTGTATTAACTTGTTAGAGTAGGGAAAGCGAGAGACTATCGTATGTTGAGACGAGTGAATTTATATTGTTCCAGGGTTTCATCTTTGACTCCAAGTGAGCCCAGGTTGACTAACACCTGAGTATTTTCTGCATATGAAGCTGTGAGGCTGTATTTGCTGAGTACCTCTACAGTTATATCTTGCAAGTTCAGATTCATGAATTGAAAGTGGAAGCTGCCAGTGAACTTAAGACATCTCGTTTCCAGCACTACCAAGTTAAGAAATTTGTGCTGGGGCTTTTGATATTTCAAACATACGACTCTCAATTTCCCAAAAGTATAAGGAACATTCAGACTATGATGAGAATAAGCGTTCTAGAAATCATTACCCTGTTCAAAGGATCAAACATAATTTGACACTGTTCCATATTGATACATCTTCGTATAATTTTGTGAATAACCAACACATTTATATTTTGTGAAATAATTTGTTGTAAATATATTGCATATCATTTGAGTTTTGATATTCCTGTATCTACCAAAAAGATCAAGATACAGGAAAATAAATTGTAAAGAAAAAATATTTAAAGTTAAACTTAACCAGTGACTTGTTTAATCATTGTTCATTAGTATTAGGTGTGGTTGTTGTCCTGTTATTACACTTCATTACATTGCATATACCCTAGACACGTGCTAGACAACATACTTACACCAATTCAATTCAGTAGGGGAAGATATATGATCGGGTGAGGCAATTGGTGGTAGCAGACAGGTTCCCTGTAAACTTATCTGAATTTAATAAACCTCAGGGGCTTGCACAGCTGACCTCACACCAGATACTATTAATAATATAAATATCCTAGATTAACACCTAATCCACCACATAAATTGGGACGCTCCTCCGGGATTTAAATTTTTCCTGGTACCCTACATATATATTGAGTTAACTGGTCCTGGTTATTGTAAAATATAAAAGTAAAAATAATTTGAGAGTGGTTTGAGATATCAGTGCCCATTGTCTTGTGTTTAGTTTAAGAGTTGGTTAATTAGTTAAGGTAGTGGATAGCATTTCATATTGTTAACAGTAAAATGGCAGATTTGGCAAAATTCAGATCTGCTGCTGTGCAGACTGCAAAAGAGATGAATATGGATGGTCAAGCTCTGATTCAGTATGTGACATCAGAGTGCGACAAGTATATTGAAAGGGAAGATAAGAGATTAGCTGAAGAGAAGAGAATTATTTTAGAAGATGCTAGGGAGACTAAGAGATTAGAGGCTGATAGAGAGGCTGAGATCAAGAGGCTGCAGTTAGAGGAGAGGAAACTTGAGGCTGAGAAAGAGAAAGAAGAAAAGAGGTTGGAGGCTGAGGTCAAGAGATTACAGCTTGAGGCTGAGGCCAAGAGATTACAGATGGAGGCTGAGAAAGAAGAGAAACGGTTACAAAGGGAGCATGGGCTACGACTAAGGGAGTTGGAGTTACAAGGCCATGCTCCTGATAATGGAAGTAGCTCATCCACCTCCGACTCTGCTGCAAGCCAGGTTGCCTCAAACTCAGCCATGGGATTTCATTTAGACCCATTTGTGGAGAAAGATGATGATATTGAATCTTTCTTATCTAGATTTGAAAGATTAGCTACCATGTATGGGTTAGAGAAAGAGAGATGGAGTATGAAGGTATCTCAGGGGCTTAGGGGAACCTCTTATGAGGTCTTCGCCAAACTGATCAAAGATGATCAAGAAGACTATGACATCCTTAAGCAAGCTCTTCTGTTAGATATGAGAAGAATAGTGAATTTTACAGAAAGAAATTTAGAAATGCCAAACTGTTGACTGGAGAGACTTACCACCAGTTCTCTGCACGCCTGGAGACATACCTGGAGAAATGGACTGCTCTGTGGAAAACCCAAGATTTAAGGGAAATGATTATGACTGAGCAGTTAAGAGAGTCCATGGCTCCAGACCTGAGAAAATTTCTCACGGAACAGGGTGCTGAGAGGCTGGGGGAGATCTTAAATGTGGCTGAGCGATATCAGGCAGCCCAGTCTGAGATAGCAAGTATGAAGAAGAAGCCTATAGACCATAATAAAGCTCCACAAAACCAAAACCAACCTAAATTTGAGCACAGAGATAAGTTTAATAAGGGTAAAGCCTATTATGATAAGCCCAAGTTTGACCAACGTGATAGAAACCCGCAGTTCAGTGATAAGAAAAATTTCCCTCAGGGAAATAAATGGTGTAAGTGGTGCAAGAAAAATAATCATGACACCACAATGTGTACTCGAAAACCTCCTAACTTTACTGCAACGAAAACGGGGAGAAAGGGACAAAAGGTTAAACCTATTGGACAGCAGGAACCTTACCACCCCCCAGTTTGTGAGGATGTTGTATGTAATGGTGTCACCATCAGGTGCCTTTACGATACGGGATTAGATTTTGATTCAGTTGTGAGTTCTCACCTGGTGCAAGCTGATCAATACACCACCGAAACAGTGGAGATCCAAGCGGCAACCAAGGACGTAGCAACCATGACACTTCCCATCGCAAGGATACATGTGAAAACTCGCTATGTGGAAGGAGTAATCAAGGCAGCAGTGATAAACGAACCCATCTACCCTCTGATATTGGGGTGTCGTTATGTAATCTTGGGGAATCCCAAGAAACCTGTGATTATGGCAACAGTGCAGACCAGGTCACAGTCACGAAAAGAGGAGGATGAACCTATAAATACTCATCCAGAGGAGATGAGGAAGGCACAGGCGGAGGATAGGTCACTCAAGCCGTGCTATAAGAAATTACCTAAGTGCCATACACCTCCTACGAAAGGAGACTACTATATGAAGAATAAACTGTTATATAGGAAGGCCGGAACTGGATCCACTGGTCACGGACAGCTGGTTCTTCCTACTTCGTATAGGAAGAAAGTGTTGGAACTAGGGCACGCGATTCCTTTCAGTGGTCATATGGGGATCAGTGCAACAGGACAGCGTATAGCGTGTCATTACTTCTGGCCAGAGATAACTGAAGATATAAAAAGATATGTGAAATCCTGTCCAGAGTGTCAAAGGGTAGCTCCAAAGCATTGGACTGCTCCTGCAACTCTAGGGGAGATGCCCATAGTGGGAACTCCTTTTGAGAGGGTTGCAGTGGATATTGTGGGACCTCTCACTCGAACCAAGAGGAGGAACAGTTATATTCTCACTCTGGTGGACACTTGTTCGATGTGGGGAGAAGCGGTAGCCCTGTCGTCAATTGATTCGAAGCATGTGGCTGAGGCATTACTCACCATATTCACGAGGTTAGGTTTCCCGCACCAAATCTTGACTGATAACGGCTCTCAGTTCAAGGGGAAACTAACGGAAGAGGTTTTCAGGCTCTTCCAGGCCAAGCACTTTCACTGTAGCCCGTACCATCCACAAGGGAACGGCCAGGTAGAGAGGTTCAATGGGACTCTCATTTCTATCCTGAGAAAGCTGGCACATGAGAAACCTGATACATGGGGCCAATTTTTGCCCGCTGCGTTGTTTGCGTATCGGGAAGTTCCACATAATTCAACCGGGATGGCACCCGCAACCCTGTTATTTGGGAGGCCAATAAAAGGTCCATTAGAAGCCTTGTTAAGGACATGGACTGATGAGAAGGCCGAGGAAACTGTTACCTCATCTTATAACTATGTGAACGAGCTGACCACTCGTCTTAAAACTGGCTGGAAACTGGCAAATGACAATCTCAGACAAGCCAGAAAGAAACATGTTGCTTATTTTAACAAAAAAGCTAAGGATAGAGAGCTTAATGTGGGAGAGAAGGTGCTCCTTCTTCTACCCGGCAGCAGTAACAAGTTACAAATTGGATGGCAAGGGCCATACACGGTTCTAGAAAGGATATCTAGAACTAATTATAAAATCGACAAAAAAGGTTAAAAACAGGTGAAACACAGGCACAGGTGAAGATCAGTAAGCACCTGACTAAAGCCCAGAGGGAGCAGGTTCAAAAGGTTCTGATTGATCATACAGACGTGCTAACAGATAAGCCGGGGCATACCAATCTGTTAGAATATGACATT
Organism: Oreohelix idahoensis; assembly: GCA_024509875.1. NCBI lineage: Eukaryota > Metazoa > Mollusca > Gastropoda > Stylommatophora > Oreohelicidae > Oreohelix > Oreohelix idahoensis. Next base: position 252,821 of record JAMPIV010017364.1, read on the forward strand.
AAATTACTAGACCAAACACCCATCTGTATGAGAGCCTATTCAATTCCTTTTGCTAAGGAAAAAGCTTTGAAGGAGGAAATTGAGTATCTGTTGAAGGAAGGAATCATTTCTCACAGTGAATCTCCTTATAGTTCCAGTGTGTTTTTACTGAGGAAACCCTCGGGAGAACACCGTCTGTGTATAGATTACAGAAAACTGAATGCTGTCACAGAAAATCAGGTGGATCCATTGCCGGATACCAATCAGCTGTTTGCCAGGCTGAACAAGGCAAAATATTTTTCTAAGGTGGATCTTAGCAAAGGCTATTACCAAATTCCAGTGAAGCCTGAGGTTCGACCTTACTTAGCATTTAGTACCTCGGAAGGCCATTATGAATTCAACATGTTACCATTTGGCTTGAAAAACGCCACAAGTGTGTTTTCCAGAATGATGCGCAAGTTATTGGATCCCCTGAATAACCCATGTATAACCAATTTCATGGACGACATTCTTATTGCTACTGAGACATTCGAAGAACACATAAACTCTCTGAATATGCTATTTGATAGGCTCAGAGAAGCAAATTTGACGGCTAGACCAACCAAATGTTGTGTGGGGTGTAAAGAACTGGAATTCTTGGGACACACAGTGTATCAGGGAAACATGACCCCTGACCCCAAGAATCTGGAGAAATTACAAAAAGCACCGAGGCCACAAACAAAAAAAGATGTGAGGTCTTTTGTATCTTTATGTGGATTTTATCAAAAATACATAAAGAACTTTAACTCTATTTGTGCACCGCTGACAGACTTAACTAGAAGAGGTCAACCTGATAAAATCATTTGGTCAGCGCAGTGTGAATTGGCATACCAAGAGTTAAAAGATAAACTCACTAGCAAGCCGATATTGAAATTGCCTGATCTAAGTCAGGAATTTGTGGTGAGAACGGATGCGAGTAACATAGGATTAGGGGCCACATTGTTACAGAGGTCCACCTCACAGGATGGAGAACTGAACCCAGTTGCTTACGCTAGCCGCAAGTTGAACAAAGCGGGAAAAAATTACTCAACAAGTGAAAAAGAGTGTTTAGCATTGATCTAGGCCATAAAAAAGTTCCAAATTTATCTTTATGGTAGGTCATTTGTGGTACAAACAGACCACCAGCCTTTAGTGTTCTTGTCTCAGGCCAAGCATGAAAATGCACGTCTATTAAGGTGGTCATTACTGATCCAACCTTATCAATTTTCCATCGAATATATACCCAGCTCGAAAAATGTCGGAGCTGATTTCCTGAGTAGACACCCTTGTGAGGAAAATCAGGAAAAGCCTAGGGAATAATACTTTGGTAGCACTAATTGTCTCACAGATATAACTTGCAATGAATGCATGTTTTAGGAAGGGAGGTGTGTAGTAAAATATGTGAGAACAATCGCTAATTTCCTTAGAATCGTACTCCTAATGCTAACTATATAAACCAGCCCGTGTGTTAGGCCTAGAAGCTTGGACTATGCCAGTCGGGGAATCCAACGTATGCTGTAGAAATGCTAGTTAATTATCTTGCTAGCAAAGCCACTCGATTTTATTACCGCTTGCGTGAAAACAAACGTCACAGTTCACGCATAGCCTTCAAAGCAGGAGATAGAGAAGAAAACGGGTAAAAGAATACACGAAGGCATAAAATTGAGAGACAAATGTAGTGGCTTGTCGAACAAGCGGTATCAGTTTGCAAAAACCTTTTTTTTATCGACACGCGTTCGTAGCATATATTCAGTCTGCTGGCGTTGTCACCGATATAAACACAAACACTGGTCGCATTTTTAGCCAAAAAGTAAGACTAAAGTAGTGTTCGACGAAAGTGTTGTTGCATTTTTGTGACGTATTACAATCGACGCTGTGTTCGTTCTGCATGCGATAGTTAAAAATAAAAGGAAAAAATTACGATTAACGTGAGATTTTTTTTGAATGTGCAGGCTGAATGGGGGATAAGACGGAGTGTCGGACTAGTAGTGTTAATAGGTCGTGTTGACAAATTTGAATAGGAGAGATAGGAAATATTTTTTGAAGCATTGTAGAAGCAACACGATACTAGGCATTAGAAATAAAAACAAGAATAAAATAATGTAATGACTGTGTGATAGATAACAACAGGATCAATAATTATTTATTAGAATTTAAAACTATTAAGAAATAAAGCAGGTATTGACAGAAGACAGAGAGACAAACGGACTTGAAATCTTTCTCAGTTTGCCCGTAGTGGGGTTAAAGGGGAAGGAGTCCTAGATTTGAAAATTAAGGTCAGTTTTTGAAAAAAGCACGCTAGAAGCCAAACAGTCCCTGATTGGCTGTGTTGTAATATACTAACGGTTGAATAAAACCAATTAGTAGTTAGTATTAGTTGCCACTTGTTTCAAAATTTCATACACTAAGGAAGTTGTTTAATTCAAGAAGAAAGTACATTCTTGGAAGCTTATTCTGCACAAGCAGCGATCTGGATTTATTACCATATTATCGCCTATGCAACTTACTAGTGTTATTATTTCACTGATGCGGTAAGAATGAAACCATTTATATTATCATTATTGTGATTATTATGTATGTATTATTGAATATGTCTGAAAATTATGTGGGAAGGAACTTATAAAGAGGGAAGTCAACATCAAGCTTTGTGTTGTTTCACAGAGTTGTTAGGAAATTTATTTACCTGTTGTGGAAAAGCCAGACAGGCTTTCGGATATTGTGGGAGAAAAGACAGTGAATATTAATGGGGAAAGTGCTGTACAGTATTATGACATAAGACCAGGAAGATCACTGGCCGTCTTCTTCAGCAAGTCACCGTGTTGGTACATGACTTGATATGATTAATGTAAAATGTTTCTTTTGTCAAGGAACGTGTCAAACGGTAGTTTGAAATTTATTTGACCATGAATGGGGTAACAAACAAATTGAGAACGTTGACTAATTGTTTAGTTATCATGCTGAGTCTGATTGTATTAACTTGTTAGAGTAGGGAAAGCGAGAGACTATCGTATGTTGAGACGAGTGAATTTATATTGTTCCAGGGTTTCATCTTTGACTCCAAGTGAGCCCAGGTTGACTAACACCTGAGTATTTTCTGCATATGAAGCTGTGAGGCTGTATTTGCTGAGTACCTCTACAGTTATATCTTGCAAGTTCAGATTCATGAATTGAAAGTGAAAGCTGCCAGTGAACTTAAGACATCTCGTTTCCAGCACTACCAAGTTAAAAAATTGTGCTGGGGCTTTTGATATTTCAAACATACGACTCTCAATTTCCCAAAAGTATAAGGAACATTCAGACTATGATGAGAATAAGCGTTCTAGAAATCATTACCCTGTTCAAAGGATCAAACATAATTTGACACTGTTCCATATTGATACATCTACATATAATTTTGTGAATAACCAACACATTTATATTTTGTGAAATAATTTGTTGTAAATATATTGCATATCATTTGAGTTTTGATATTCCTGTATCTACCAAAAAGATCAAGATACAGGAAAATAAATTGTAAAGAAAAAATATTTAAAGTTAAACTTAACCAGTGACTTGTTTAATCATTGTTCATTAGTATTAGGTGTGGTTGTTGTCCTGTTATTACACTTCATTACATTGCATATACCCTAGACACGTGCTAGACAACATACTTACACCAATTCAATTCAGTAGGGGAAGATATATGATCGGGTGAGGCAATTGGTGGTAGCAGACAGGTTCTCTGTAAACTTATCTGAATTTAATAAACCTCAGGGGCTTGCACAGCTGACCTCACACCAGATACTATTAATAATATAAATATCCTAGATTAACACCTAATCCACCACAGTGAGTAATAAGATTCCTTCTATTGTGAGTAATAAGATTCCTTCTATTGTGAGTGATAAGATTCCTTCTATTGTGAGTGATAAGAATCCTTCTATTGTGAGAAATAAGATTCCTTTTATTGTGAGTATTAATATTCTTTCTTTTGGGTGTTATAAGATTCTTTCTATTGTGAGTAATAAGATTCCTTCTATTGTGAGTGATAAGATTCCTTCTATTGTGATGTGAGAAATAAGATTCCTTTTATTGTGAGTAATAAGATTCCTTCTATTGTGAGTGATAAGATTCCTTCTATTGTGAGTAATAAGATTCCTTCTATTGTGAGTGATAAGATTCCTTCTATTGTGAGTAATAAGATTCTTTCTATTGTGAGTGATAAGATTCCTTCTATTGTGAGTGATAAGATTCCTTCTATTGTGAGTAATAAGATTCCTTCTATTGTGAGTGATAAGATTCCTTCTATTGTGAGTAATAAGATTCCTTCTATTGTGAGTAATAAGATTCCTTCTATTGTGAGTGATAAGATTCCTGCTATTGTGAGTAATAAGATTCCTTCTATTGTGAGTGATAAGATTCCTTCTATTGTGAGTAATAAGATTCCTTCTATTGTGAGTGATAAGATTCCTTCTATTGTGAGTGATAAGATTCCTTCTATTGTGAGTAATAAGATTCCTTCTATTGTGAGTAATAAGATTCCTTCTATTGTGAGTGATAAGATTCCTTCTATTGTGAGTGATAAGATATTGTGAGTGATAAGATTCCTTCTATTGTGAGTGATAAGATTCCTTCTATTGTGAGTAATAAGATTCTTTCTATTGTGAGTGATAAGATTCCTTCTATTGTGAGTGATAAGATTCCTTCTATTGTGAGTAATAAGATTCCTTCTATTGTGAGTGATAAGATTCCTTCTATTGTGAGTAATAAGATTCCTTCTATTGTGAGTGATAAGATTCCTTCTATTGTGAGTGATAAGATTCCTTCTATTGTGAGTAATAAGATTCCTTCTATTGTGAGTGATAAGATTCCTTCTATTGTGAGTAATAAGATTCCTTCTATTGTGAGTAATAAGATTCCTTTTATTGTGAGTGATAAGATTCCTTCTATTGTGAGTAATAAGATTCCTTCTATTGTGAGTGATAAGATTCCTTCTATTGTGAGTGATAAGAATCCTTCTATTGTGAGAAATAAGATTCCTTCTATTGTGAGTAATAAGATTCCTTTTATTGTGAGTGATAAGATTCCTTCTATTGTGAGTGATAAGATTCCTTCTATTGTGAGTGATAAGATTCCTTCTATTGTGAGTGATAAGAATCCTTCTATTGTGAGAAATAAGATTCCTTTTATTGTGAGTAATAAGATTCCTTTTATTGTGAGTGATAAGATTCCTTCTATTGTGAGTGATAAGATTCCTTTTATTGTGAGTGATAAGATTCCTTCTATTGTGAGTGATAAGATTCCTTTTATTGTGAGTGATAAGATTCCTTCTATTGTGAGTGATAAGATTCCTTCTATTGTGAGTGATAAGATTCCTTCTATTGTGAGTGATAAGATTCCTTCTATTGTGAGTGATAAGAATCCTTCTATTGTGAGAAATAAGATTCCTTTTATTGTGAGTAATAAGATTCCTTTTATTGTGAGTGATAAGATTCCTTCTATTGTGAGTGATAAGATTCCTTCTATTGTGAGTGATAAGATTCCTTTTATTGTGAGAAATAAGATTCCTTCTATTGTGAGTAATAAGATTCCTTCTATTGTGAGTGATAAGATTCCTTCTATTGTGAGTGATAAGAATCCTTCTATTGTGTTTTATTGTGAGTAATAAGATTCCTTCTATTGTGAGTGATAAGATTCCTTCTATTGTGAGTGATAAGATTCCTTCTATTGTGAGTGATAAGATTCCTTCTATTGTGAGTGATAAGATTCCTTTTATTGTGAGTGATAAGATTCCTTCTATTGTGAGTGATAAGATTCCTTCTATTGTGAGTGATAAGATTCCTTCTATTGTGAGTGATAAGAATCCTTCTATTGTGAGAAATAAGATTCCTTTTATTGTGAGTGATAAGATTCCTTCTATTGTGAGTGATAAGATTCCTTTTATTGTGAGTGATAAGATTCCTTCTATTGTGAGTGATAAGATTCCTTTTATTGTGAGTGATAAGATTCCTTCTATTGTGAGTGATAAGATTCCTTCTATTGTGAGTGATAAGAATCCTTCTATTGTGAGAAATAAGATTCCTTTTATTGTGAGTAATAAGATTCCTTTTATTGTGAGTGATAAGATTCCTTCTATTGTGAGTGATAAGATTCCTTTTATTGTGAGTAATAAGATTCCTTCTATTGTGAGTGATAAGATTCCTTTTATTGTGAGTGATAAGATTCCTTCTATTGTGAGTGATAAGATTCCTTCTATTGTGAGTGATAAGATTCCTTCTATTGTGAGTGATAAGATTCCTTCTATTGTGAGTGATAAGATTCCTTCTATTGTGAGTAATAAGATTCCTTCTATTGTGAGTGATAAGATTCCTTTGCGCACGGGCTTCGTCAAGATACCCTCATTACTCTTTTTAAGCTATCCACTGTATTCTTAACATTCTTTTGTATAAGACCACATGCCTGAGCAAACACACGAACGAACGAACGAACGAAATCTTTATTTTATCAGGGTAAAGAAATAGGCATTATTACCTATTTACATTTCTGCCCTGGAACAAAAATGAAAATACTTGAGAACACTAGGTCTTTTGTATTTGAACATACACCTTAATATAACCAACGACCATGTGTCTAGGTTGAACAGGACGCACCTCACCAAAATGAGGCAAAACTTCTATTTTTAACAATTTCGCTCTCTGCGATAACACAATTCACAAAGTTTGTTTTTTTTTCAAATTAAAATATTCTTACCTTCAGTAATAAGTAATCAGTATTATCACTGCATTCAATAATTGATAACACAAACACACACACGTACATTCACTCACAAATACATGCAAAACTTCAATGCTACCATGAGTTTTCTTTCGAACAAGAAACATTGTGGGAGCTACGGAGATCGTACTCTGCCGACGATACCTTTGGTAAATAAAAAGAAAAAATATGAATACAGAAGGAGAGGTAGGGGAGAGAAGAGAAGAGAGAGAAGACGACGAGCTAGTAAGAGAAAATTCAGAAAGAAATTTGTTGTTGTTGTTTTGAAGATGTGATGGGTGGAGAGCGGGCATTTAACAGCTGACCGTTATTGCCTCTTCTCGTTCCACCCATCTTGGTCTACCCTGTTCAACCTGAAATTTTGTTATAATTGGGGTATTTAGTGTCATTTTATTTTCTAATTTTGTATTCAATTTAAATAACTATTGCCTTTAGCAGTTGCTGCTTTTAATTTATATTAGTATTTGTCCATTTTATTTTCTCTTTTGTATTGTTTATTGATAATTATTGTCCTTTACACTTGGTTTTAATTTGTATTAGTATTTGTTCTTTTGGAGTTGCTTTCTGTTTTTTTTTAATACCTCGTTGTCTTTCCTTGACCTGTGAGTAGTTAGTAAGTTGGGTTTTTTTTTTTTACTTTGTGTGTTTTTATTTATTTATTTTTTTAATGATTTGTTAGTTCTTGTTGTTTAATTTCTGTTTAGCGTCTTTTCTGAAGTACTAACTTATATGTTTTCCTTTGTTTTATGTATATATCTTTTTATGTATTGATTGAGCATCTCTTGGGGCATCTATACTTAAAACCTTATCACCTGTAATGTCTATATTGTGATTTCTATAGTAAGTTTTTAATTCAAGCCTTTGTTGTTCATACTTTTTACAGTGGATCAGGTAGTGGTCTATGTCATTCTCTTCCTGACATTCTTGGCAGTGTGGTTCCTCTATCATAAAGTATGCTGCACCGAGACGGAGACGCCACAGTTTTTTGTTTGATGGTATCTTTAATTCTTCTCTGACCTGGCACGTCCTCGTTGGTTCTTTCAGCAGTTTGAACGCGTGTCTGCCTTTTCTACTTTTCTTCCATGTTGTCTTCCATTCCTCGTTTATAGTTATCTTCACTTGGCTCTTGATCTCCGACCTTCCCAGTCTTGCTGTTATATTGTTTTTACTTATTCTTCCATTCTTGGCGTTCTGATCTGCCAACTCGTTACCAGCAATACCTTTGTGAGCTGGAACCCACACAAGCCTCACTGTTATGTGTAAATATCATAACATTGGTTTTCTACGATCACTTCCTGGTTGATTTGTTTATGGACAGTTGTCCTTGGTTTTAGGAAGTGACGTCATCATTTCTGCTAGCCTTGGTGGCAGACGTGAGAATCTGTATGTGGGACAAGAAAGCGTTACTTGCCGGCAGTTGGACTGTGTGGCATCTATGGTGTCGGATGTGTCTGTGTATTTGCTCCAGAGAATTATATTATTTCTTCCATCTGCATGCTGTTGTAACATCAGCTGGATTATGCATACACCTCCGTGTGTAATGCCAGTTTCTTTGAATGCGGTATGGTACGTGAGTGACATATTAGTAAAAAAAAATGTGTGATTAAACATTAGTACGAGACTGTACTTTGACGAGTTAGAGACCGTCATATTGATGCCTTTGTGCAATTAACCTATTGTGATGTACTTATGGAGCAGTGGGCTGTCTAAATAAATATGTATCCAACGTCTAAAGCAGTCTTGGGAATTTACTTATCAAGTGCATGTATACGGGCCGGGGGAGGGATTTCTGAATGGGCCATATCCCTAGTGACACTGACCAAGCCTTCATGACACCATTACAATATGTACCAGTAGCTGAGAGGGATTCTCCTACTATAAATGCAAAGCCACTTAATTATATGTAACCCCTGAGGAAAGCACTTAACAAGAATATTTCATAGCCCCTTCAAGAAAAGCCCCGTAACAATGGGGGCCAAGCAAATGTCGGCCAAAGCCTAAGAATTTCAATATCAAGTAAAGAAATCGAAGATTTTTCAAAATGGCGACATCTATCGTCTGCAAATGTATTTCAACGATGGAAGGAACTTTCCATGCATAATTTTATTCAGATGTGCCTTAAAGTCGTCATCTAAGAAGAAAGTGACGTACGTTTATATACTTCAAGAGTCAAGTGTATCGTTTCTACGGAATATGATCAGTTTTCTACTTGAATTTTGGACCAGAGAGGTGTCCCTTTGATGTCAGCTGTATCAAGTACTAGGCCTAACCTGGGTCTATTTTACGAAGTATTTCAACATTCCTTGCTTGGAGGAGTATCCAGGAGGAAATTTGTTTTGGGCAACAGATAAGTACATTTATAAATACATACAGCTTGACTTTAGCATGAGATCTGTTTGCCGGAATTTTATTTTCACTTCGTTTGTATTCATTATGTCTATGTGTTTGTAACATAGCGGGAGGATGGTGGGACTCAATTTCTTTATTTCATATCGCTTCGGCAGGTCTAATAAGAAAGTTGAGCGTTCTATAGGGTCGTATCTGTGTGATTCATAGTGAGGAGCCAGCATACTTTGCTGTATATATCAGACTGCCTCTTTTGAATTTAGCAGATCCAATTTTTATCTAGTTGTACAGTCATGTATACTTATTGTTTGTTTTTATAAGTCCAGTGCATTGTAATAATTTGTTCAATTGCTTACATTATTGATTGTAATACTGTCCATTCTAATCTAACTATCATTTATTTCATAGATGTCATCATTGTTGTAAAATGCGTTTTCTCTTGTCTTAGTTGTATTAGAGCACCAGTTTAATTAATCGTTATATAGTTCATATATTTATTCCTTGGTTGAACATTTCAATTTTCTTCAGTTTACTCTAAATCTGGTATCTTGTCATTTCGTTCGTATCGTGGTAATTTTTGTTTCTTGTGCTCCATATCTTACATCTGCTTATATCTATATCATTGCATTTGAAAATTGATTTGAGATTGGTGGAATAAGTATTGAATATTTTGCTGACATATTCATATATATAAAAGTTGAAATATTGTGTATGAACTGAGAATCACAATAATAAGAAATCATGACTTCATTAAAAGATGTATTGAAGATTGGAAAAGAATTTGCTTTGGAAAGTGAAACCTTGCAAGCTTTTGTGGACAAGGAGATAAGGAGACAAGATGAACTCCGAAAGGAAGAAATAGAATTATCTGAAAAAAGAAGACAAGATGAAATTATCTGAAAAACGAAGACAAGAAGAATTATTTGAGAAAATAAAACAAGATGAATTATCTGAAAAAAGGAGACAAGAGGAACTCCGAAAAGAAGAATTAATTGAGAAAAGAAGATCAGATGAAATGGCTCTGGAAATGGAAAAATTAGCATATGCCAGATCTCAAGAGGAGATAAAATTTCAACAAGCTACAGCTCAAGAGGAGATAAAATCTCAACAAGCAATAAGATTTGCTGAAATAGAACTTAAAAAATTAAAACTACAACAGCCACAGGTAAATCCTATATTGGGGGAAGGTAGAAACAGGGATTAGTCTACTGGTATCAGGATTAATTTGCCGAAATTTAATTCGTCCATAGACGATATTTCATGCTTTTTAAATAGATACGAGACATATTGTGAAGAGTTTAAAATTGAAAAATCTACTTGGTCCAGTCGACTTATGAATTTATTAGTGGGTGAACCATTAACTGCAGTCTCTACCTTAGATGAACATATTCGAAAGGACTATGATGCTGTTAAACTGATGCTACTTCAAAAGTACCAATTAGATGAAGAGGGGTACAGATTAAAATTTAAGTCATTGTTCCCAGATTCAGGTAGAGACTTTACTGAATTTATTTCAGCTTCAAAACTAAAGTTTTCTAGATGGATTGAATTATCCAAAATTGAAAAGACTTTTGATGGATTATCAGATTTGATTTTAAGAGACAAGGTATTGTCTTCTGTTAGTGCTGATTTTCTTGCATTTCTACAAGAAAGGAAACCAGAAAATTTGACTAAGTTACAAACTCTCGGTCGTCAATATCAAGTAGCACATCCTAATAGGATACTTAGCAAAAACAATGTTAAGAAGTCACTGCCAGCTGCGTCTGCCAGGTCTTTTAATGATAATGCACCTAGATATAGATCTAGTAGTATTGACAGAAATCACAGAGTAAATCAATCACATAACTATGGCAATAATAGAGGTAGATACTTCAACAAATATCAACCACAAAGAAATTATAATTCATATAATGATGGAGGTTACTATCCACAAACATCGTTTAGATTTAATGAGTGGCAAAACAGAGGAGGATACAACCCTAAATCTAATAGAGGTCAAAAACCTTTTTACAAAGGTAATGATTATAATGCCAACAACAGAGGGTCTTATCATAATAACAATGTCAGGCAATCTAGAAACCCTGAACGCACAAATGCTGTTGCCCATGATGATAATCATAACCATGATAGTGTAGTAGCACATGCTAATTCTTGCAGTGTAGATTTAGCCAATAGTAACAACTGCACTAACTGCAATTTTTTTTATTTCAGCCTCAAGGAGTCCCAAGATTATTATGCGGACATCCCCTACCAGTAATGTCCTCGTTCGAAAGTACTGGTTCATTAGTTCTGAACAAAGGTTTTGTGAATAATCAATTGGTATCTTTATTGAGGGATACAGGGGCCACAACTATTGGTGTACGTAAAACATTAGTTGATAAGTCAGACTATACTGGAAAACAAGTGAAATCATTACTTTTGGAGGTACTGTAGAGTATTACCCAACAGCGGAGGTTTTCTTAGATACTCCATACTTTACTGGAAGAACACTTGTATGCCTCTTGGATAACCCAATTGCTGGGATCATTTTAGGAAACATTCCTAATATTCATGCATGTACAAAAGAGGATTTTGGAAGATGGGAACAACAGTACCTGATATGTTCATATGCTGTAACTACAAGAGCACAGGCTCGTGTTGAAAAGAATAAACACATACCAAATGTCAATGTTTTACCTGAGGACATAAGTGAAGAAAGTGTTTCAGAAGAAGAAGAAGATGAAAATAATAAAGATAATGAAAATCATTATAATGAGGAGATTACTGATGATATTCAGGTAATGAATGATGACAATAATAATAATGATGATACTATTTTTCAGATGGAACTCATTGATAAGGAAACCTTTATACAAAGACAGAAGGATGATATTTCCTTAAGAAAATTTTTTCACATGGCTCATTTGGATGATGTGATGTTTGATGACAATGCAAAACACTGGTATACTTTGAAGAATGGAATATTAGTTAGAAATCATCAAGATGCTAATTCCTTAAAAAAGCAAATTATGGCACGTTGACCTGAAGCAATACCATTGAAAACTATTACAACGGTAGATATTGCTGATGCATTATTTTTTGATTTTTAGCCGTATAGGTTTTCCTGAAAATATTTTATCTGACAGGGGAACACAATTAGTTTCAGATGCTATGAAACGGGTGATGGAAATGTTTGGGATTGAGAGATCACTTAGTTCAATCTATCATCCACAGTCAAACGGTAAAATTGAAGTTCTGAATAGATCAATAAAACAAATGTTACATAAAGTCACCATGAAATATCCACAAAATTGGGACAGAGTTTTGCCAGCAATTTTATTCGCTTACAGAGAAATTAAAAATGAGCATACTGGCTTTGCTCCCTTCGAGTTAGTTTTTGGCGCAAAACCAAGAGGCCCAAAGACAATATTGAAACAGCTATTAATTGGAGCTGATATAGACCAAGAGGTTCAAACCTCATACCAATATGTTGTCAATTAAAGAAAAAAAATAATTGACGCATGCCAGATAGCAGTAGATTCATCTGAAAAGGCAAAGCTTAAGGCGAGGTTGTTTGTCAACCAAAACCGTAAATTACGCCAATTATGGCCTGGTGATGAAGCATACGTGCTATTACCTATGAAAGATAACAAATTACTTGTTTCGTGGAGAGGACCTTATAGGATTGTTGAGAAACTGTCAGATGTTGATTATATTGTTTCAATAAATGGAAAAGAAAACACTTTTCATATCAATATGTTACAGCAGTTTCATACACGTCCACCACATCTTAGACCAGTTTTTCAAGCTCTTGACGAATCTGTCAATCGTCATTCTTCTTTAGCTGTAATACAAGAGAAAAATTGTGATTTGTCTTATGGAAATGAATCACTTTTGGTATTACCAAGTGTTCATGTCTTAGCTACTGAGAGTTGGAAAGATGTCTCTATATCACCAACTCTGACTTCTTATCAGAAAGAACAAGCTACTCACTTGCTACTATCTTTTGCTGATGTCCTTACAGATGTTCCAGGACATACTGATATCATCGAACATGATATCATTCTTACTGATTTCCAACCTATTAAGTTGAAACCAAATTCTATACCTATACACTTACAGTCTCAAGTTAAGGATGAATTGGAACAGATGGTGAAATTAGATATCATTTCTCCATCTCATTTCCCTTATAGTTTTCCTATGGTGTTGATTCGGAAAAAAGATAAATCTATACGCATATGCATAGATTTTAGACGTCTAAATTATATCACGGTCCATGATGCTGAACCACTCCCTTTGTTGGAGTCATTATTAGATAGGTTAGCTTATGCTACATTTTTCACTAAATTTGACCTATCAAAAGGCTATTGGCAAGTTCCATTAACGGAGAAATCCAAGCCTTATACTGCCTTCGCAACGCCTTTAGGACTATTCGAATTCAACTATATGTCTTTTGGGTTAGTAAATGCTCCTGCGACCGTCGTTTGCATGATGCGAAGACTCTTTTCTGACAGAGAAGATCTCATTACATACATAGATGACATTTGTCTGTTTCATCGATCATGGGATGAACATCTAGAAGGTATACAATCCTTACTACATACTTTGCGTCTACACAACTTGTCTGCACGTCCATCTAAAACTAAGGTGGGATTTCAAGAGATTTCATTTCTCGGATATAAAGTAGGAGGAGGGCTCTTAAAACCGGAGGATTCCACTATTTCACAGATTTTAAACCTTGATATTCCTAAAAATAAGAAACAGGTTAGGAGTCTCCTCGGGTTACTTAACTTTTATCGTAAATTTTTACCTAATTTTGCAGAGTTAACTTCAGTGTTGTCTTCGCTTGTCAAAAAGAATTCCCCTAACAGGATCATCTGGAATCAGGCATGTAATGTTTTCTTTAAATGTTCTTAAAAATTTATTTTCCAAGATGCCTATCTTGAGATTGCCTGATCCTTCCAAACATTTTACCCTCAGGGTCGATGCAACAAAATCATCCATTGGTGGCTCGTTGATGCAAGAATGGAATGGCTGTCTACATCCCACACTTTACGTGAGCAGAAAGCTGACGCCTACTGAGCAACGATATCCTATCATAGAGCGGGAACTTCTTGCAGTGGTGTTCTGTTTTTCGAAATTACAGAGGTATCTTTTGGGAGCTCGATTTACACTGGAAACGGATCAACGAGCTTTGTCTTATCTCAAGACAGCTCGATTCAAGAATGAAAGGGCAGCTCGAGCATCTTTGGCTCTTCAGCCTTATGACTACGAGATTAAACCGATCAAGGGCAGCTTCAATGTCGTTGCTGATCTGTTGTCTCGGTGCGTAAAACATCCTTTCTTACCTGTGAACACTTCAGATCCTATTCAAACGCACATGTGATTGATAAACATACGTTGTTTTGACTTTAACAAGTCGAGAATACAGACATAACTACATGTTCATGTGAACTATTACATATGCCATATGTTGACATTTGTATCGCATACTTCAGAATGAACTGCAAAGATGCATCTTCATGTACAGAAACAATTTTCAAAACTATAAGCAGCTCGCCAAGCAACATGATGATGATGGTTTTCCTGTACAGCCAAAATGAACTTACATATCATTTCGTTCAATATGTTACTTCGAATACAGTACTTACATACCACATGCATGCTGTAAAATGTCTACTTGCAAGATATGATTTCAACTCGTGTCGTTCAAGACAGATTTCCTGAATTATTTATTAACTTTTGCATTAAAATGACTTCTACAAGCAGAAAAAGGGAAGTAACGATGTAATGACCATTACATAGATCAAAAGGGGACACAACAAATAAATTGCTCCTCAAGTATGACAGGAAAAATAAGGATTTCTATAATGATTAACAGTGCCTTTCAAGTATATTCCTATTGCATGGTGAACAATCATGGACATCCTGAATAAGTGAAATCAACATACATCAGTGAATTCTTCGTGAAAATGTTTATTCAAATGACTTTGAATCAAGAAATAGGAACTGTAAACAGTGACATTAACTATTATGAAATATTAATTACTTAATTTGTGATTAATTAATGTAAACCACATGAGTGTTACATACACATTAGAACTTATTACTTTATTGTGTTCATATATCACATAATATATTTTCACAATACATTACATTGACATATTCAAGTCATCACATTATATTACTTAAATACAAACGGTAATAATTATTTTGACATATTGTCGCAGTCACTCATTATGAATTGATTTGTCTGCCTCATATGATCTATTGTCTCTATTAATTGATATTTATGCATTGCATTAAGAGACTAAGGTACTTATATTACTGACTTGACAGCAGGTGTTTTTGACATGGTGTGCTGTATGAGTGCTTTGACTGACATATATTAGTTTCTTTCCACATGTTGCCTTATGCTTACTATGGTGACCTCACATTTGTGTCAAAAGAGACGTCTTCTATATAGACAATGGGTGTGGTAATTATATTACTAAATTCCACACCCTGCGTGTTTAATTGTCGACTATGGAGCACGGAACTAGGTGCTATATGAATCATGACAACTGTAGGAGTTGATATTGTCATCTGTTTACTCCAGTGATTTTGTGGACTTTGCCACGGAAATAATGAAAAGTTCCTTTTCATTATTTAAGAGGAGGGGGGAGTAAATGTTATGTGTAAATATCATAACATTGGTTTTCTACGATCACTTCCTGGTTGATTTGTTTATGGACAGTTGTCCTTGGTTTTAGGAAGTGACGTCATCATTTCTGCTAGCCTTGGTGGCAGACGTGAGAATCTGTATGTGGGACAAGAAAGCGTTACTTGTCGGCAGTTGGACTGTGTGGCATCTATGGTGTCGGATGTGTCTGTGTATTTGCTCCAGAGAATTATATTATTTCTTCCATCTGCATGCTGTTGTAACATCAGCTGGATTATGCATACACCTCCGTGTGTAATGCCAGTTTCTTTGAATGCGGTATGGTAAGTGAGTGACATATTAGTTAATAAAAATGTGTGATTAAACATTAGTACGAGACTGTACTTTGACGAGTTAGAGACCGTCATATTGATGCCTTTGTGCAATTAACCTATTGTGATGTACTTTTGGAGCAGTGGGCTGTCTAAATAAATATGTATCCAAGCGTCTAAAGCAGTCTTGGGACTTTACTTATCAAGTACATGTATACGGGCCAGAGGGAGGGATTTCTGAATGGGCCATATCCCTAGTGACACTGGCCAAGCCTTCACGACACCATTACAATATGTACCAGTAGCTGAGAGGGATTCTCCTACTATAAATGCAAAGCCGCTTAATTATATGTAACCCCTGAGGACAGCACTTAACAAGAATATTTCACAGCCCCTTCAAAAAAAGCCCCGTAACACTCACACTACATCCTCTGTTTCATAGTGATGTATTAATTGCTAAAATTTCTTCCTTTATGTCTGGCCGGCTACATTTACCTGGGTGTTCTAGTGCTTGTAGTGATGACAGTGAGTCTGTAAATATCGTAACAGCTTCTGGTGGGTTTTCTTCGATTATTTCTAAACTTTTTAGTATTGCTACCATCTCTGCGGTAAAAATCGAAGCCCAGAGAGAAATTGGATAGGCTGTCACTGAAATATTTGCGTATAGGCTACTGGAATATTTCAGAAGAAAAAAAGCAAATTATATACTCTGGTAGTAATGATAATCGTCACACAGAGGGAGTAGCCATCCTAATGACACAGAAAGCAGCAGCATCGCTTATCAGCTGGGTACCTATCAATGAGAGGCTAATATTAGCTAGATTTCAGACACGATTTTTCAAGCTCTCAATTGTACAATGTTATGCACCAACTAACGACGCTCTTGATACCACAAAAGATGACTTCTATGAAGCACTTCTAAGTACCATCAACACAATACCCAAGCATGACATAATAGCAGTCATGGGTGATTTTAACGCCAAAGTAGGTGACAACAACGATAGAGTACAAAGATATCTCGGTACTCATGGCATAGGCTGTATGAATCAAAATGGCGAAAGACTTCTAGAACTTTGTGAAATATCAAACCTCGTTGTGGCAGACACCATCTTTCCACATAAGAATATCCACAAGATAACATGGAATTCACCTGATGGCAGAACTAAGAACCAGATAGATCACTTCTGCATAAGCGCTAAATTTCGCTCATCAGTTCAAGACGTCAGAGCATACAGAGGTGCAGAGATCGGAAGCGATCATAACCTCTGCATAGCTAAAATGAGAATTAAACTGAAGAAGTTATACCAACCGAATAAAAATAGAAGAATAGATGTACACAGACTGCAATCAATGATATAAAGAAGGAATATAATGTCAAAATGAACAACTATTTCGATGCTTTAGGCAAAATTGACAACGATATCACCACCAAGACAATTGATACTAAATGGGAACAACTGAGAACAGCAATGACAGAAGCAGCTGTAGCGACCACCGGATACCTAGTACATAAAAAGAAAAAATGGATGAGAGAAGATACTTGGGATAAAATACAAGAAAGGAAAACAGCAAAACTTAAACTACTAGCGGCAAGTACACATAATGCAGTTGAATCTTGCAAACTAACTTATAACTTGTTAAATAAAGAAGTGAAGACAAAAACTCGAAGAGATAAAAGACAGTTCATCAATGAAACTGGCCGTAGAAGCTGAAAATGCTGCAAGAACTGGTAATAGTAGGTGCCTTTATCAAATTACAAAACAACTATGTCACCAGCCTACTGCTATGGAAACACCTGTTAAAGGTAAATTAGGGAATTCAATACCAACAGAAAAAGAACAAATGAAGAGATGGGCTGAGCACTTCATGGAGGTGCTAAACAGACCACCACCAACAGTAACACCTGATTTTAATAATGAAACATCCACAACCACTTTGCCAATAACTTGCGATGAATTCACGCTGGACGAGATCAAACAAGCCGTTAAAAGATTAAAAAATTTTTAAGCTGCTGGAGTTGACGAAATTTCAGGGGAAATGATTAAAGCAGTTAATGACAACAACCTCTTGAGAATTTTAGATATTATAAATGAAGTATGGAGAGAAGAACAACAACCACAACAATGGAAAGACAGTATTATTGTAAAGTTACCGAAGAAAGGTGATCTATCAGACTGTAATAACTGGCGTGGTATATCTCTATTATCAGTACCTGGAAAATTATTATGTTGCATGATGTTAGAAAGACTTAAATTGCATGCTGACGAAAAGATCAGAGAAGAACAAGCGGGTTTCAGGCCGAAACGATCATGTATTGATCAAATATTCACACTAAGAACAATTATAGAAGAATCAGTGGAAAGGCAATCGCCACTTATTATCACCTTCGTCGATTTTCAAAAAGCCTTTGATAGTCTACACCGCCCATCATTGTGGAAGATACTTACAATCTATGGTTTTCCAACAAAATATGTGAATATAATCAAAGCGCTATATGACAATGCAAGATGTTGTGTTAGAACAAATAAAGGGAATACAGAATGGTTTACAGTAGAAACAGGGGTGAAACAAGGCTGTATTATGTCACCACTACTTTTGGGAATAGCTATTGATTGGGTTATGAGAAACTATACCCACAATGAACAATTGGGTATAAAATGGACAAATGGAAAATTCCTGGGGGACCTGGATTTCGCAGATGATGTAGCATTCTTAAGTTCAACACCAAGACAATCCCAAGAAGCAATAAATAATTTGTGTCATCTCTCGGTTAAAATTGGTCTCCAAATAAATGCCTCTAAAACTAAAGCTATGAACTTTTCTAACGAGACCTTTGATATCATCTTGAACGGGGAAAAACTACAGAAAGTTGAAAGTTTCAATTATTTAGGCAGTAAAATGACTCAGGATGGTGACACAACAAGAGAAATCCATACTAGAATTGCTTTGGCAGCTAGCGCCTTCAATAGATTATCTAACATTGGAAATTACGATCATTGAATATACATACCAAGCTTCGTCTGTTTAATTCAAATTTATCTCAGTGTTAACATACGGCTGTGAGAGTTGGAAAATAACAAAATCATTGGAGAACAAGCTGAATACATTCGAGAACAAATGTCTTAGAAAACTCATGAACATCAGTTGGAAAAGAATTCAAGACTAATCGACAAATAAGAGAAGACTCTAGGCAGAAATATGTCTCCGACTATATAAGGAAAAGACGATGGTCATATATCGGTCATGTCCTACGAATGCAAAACAACAGAATACCACTACAGGCGCTCACTTGGGTTCCTGAGGGTAAGCGGAAAAAAGGAAGACCAAAAGAAACACTCAGAAGAACAATAATAAGAGAAGGAAGAACGTTGGGCCTAAATAATGTGCAAGAGCTAAGAGGAGTGGCGTCACAACGAACAACCTGGAGAGCACTGGTTTCTGCCTTATGCGCCGTGTTTGGCGCTTAAAGAATTTATTATTATTATTACTGGAATTGTCGAATCGCCAATCAACGGGCAGCAGTTATAGAGAAAATCGTCTATGATTTTGACATCCTCGTGATTCAGGAGACAAATTTAAAAGTGACTGGCAATATTAATTGTCCAGGTCACAAACGTTATAGTAATCCGTGTCGGCCTGGCAGACGAGGGCAAGCTAGGTATGTCAAACATGAACTCCCTTACACATGGCCGGATACAACTTACCACAATAGTGAGTGTGACGTACGTCTAGTTCGACAAGTGAATTTTCCCTGATATGATGGATGATTAAAGGGACTTTTAGCTTTTCATAACATTAGAACCCCTGAACATTTGTTGTAACTTTTCGTTTCGCCAGAGCGAACCGATTCCACCGGGATTCATTTAGTGTGCGGCACGAGATCAAAGACACTGAGACGATCCCCGAGCAGAGAAGCTAGTTTCTCGCAGGTAAGAAGGACGGGCGGCATGCTATCAAAGACAGTAGTGGTCCCTGAAACGATGTCGCATCTTGGTGTGTTAAGCACGGAACCGATCGCAGCCAGAGCGAACGGGGAAAGCTGACGCAAGCAGCGAGCGAATACGAGAGGCCAGGGCCGGTTTCCCGCCTTGGTCGGGCGGTCAGATGCGCAAGGTCCGTCCGTGAACAAATAGGCTGTCAAAGTTCTCATGTCCCACTCATCTTGTATTCCAGTTGTAGATATACAGATCACGTAGAAATACACTTCATCATTCGCTGGCCAGAACTTGATAGAAGCACTAGCGATATTTGAAATCTTGTTAGATTATCCCATGGATTTTCATTTATATTTGCAGTGAATTCTATTTCTGTGCAAAACGGTAATATATATATTGTGTAAAGTGATCAGTGGTCTAGTTCATTCATTATATTTCAATGGATTTTGTGTTAATTTAAACCTATTAAATTAAACCGTCTCAATAGTTCCAGTTGTAAATCTAATGATATACCTGCTATACTTTTTCCAAAAAGATAATAGATGTTTAATACTTAAATTAACTTTTAAAGTCGCGAAGGAATTTATAATTAATAAATTTAGTTAAGTCCTATATTTATAGATGTGTGATTTAACCACTAGAACTCGCGCAGTGTTTATTAAATACATAATTAAATACGCGAGCATATATATAATAGGCTTAACGGGAAATTTATCGCGCGCTTAGAAGATTATTTGATTTTTAAAGTATGATTATGTTGTTATGGGTTTTCTATCTTTTTCTCTAGATTGATCACCTTTTGCAATCCCAGCAATAACGAAATCTTTCAGAGTTTCCATACTCGGTTCTTAAACTTCCAGACAGTTTGATGAGACATTTTTTTAAAGTAAATCTTGTGGTGGTCCGGTGCGGCCTGGCTAACATAATTACACGAAAGAAAGCCTACCCAAGATCATTTGATTATTATCATCAAATTAAATTACAATCTGTAAGATAAACTGGAAGATGAACAGTGCCAGTAGCGATAGTTTATATACTGCTCTATTGTGAGAGATTACCGATTTACCTGACTGTGACTGAGCCTAGTTTTTCCTCACTGGATTAAAAACTGTACCGGTCAGTGGCTATCATCACGCACTGAAGGATTATACCATCACCTCATTTTCACCCCTATGTCGAACTGTGTCAGTGCCATCCCATAGACTCCTTTTATATATATAAACACAAGAACTCTTAGAACTTCAAGTCCGGCGATAAGCGGGAATATTTGCTCTCAGTGAATCCTCGCATTATCTGGGGCGGGACATAGAAGGACTAGACAGTTGTCACACGTAAAGAGTTTAAGTAGTGTGTTTATCATTCTAGGGATTGACTGATGCTGCAACTCGGTAAGTGTGTGAGTATATATGAGTGTGGATCCGCACAGTGTGCATGAATGACAGGAGATTTAATTTTTTTTGCAACAAACCATTTGTTAACTTGCCTACCGGGTAATACGTTTTCTGTATACCCGGCATTGTTCCTTTAGTGGGATAATTTGTTAACTCTGTTTCTTCCCCCCCCCCTTTTTTTTTCTCTGCTTAGTAAAGGGAAGACACCAGTTGGGATAACAGTATTTTTTTGTCTACCTCCATAACTAATATTGTAACACCTCTTTCAGGGTAATTAAACTCACTGTTGGGTTAACTTTCCTATGCTCCTGATAACTATCTATCTTGAGACTGGGTTTATCTTTGTCTAATACAAGCGGGAAGGGCTTAGTCGATACCAATCTCCTTCACCCCCTCCCTACCTTGATATTTGCATTTTTCTGTACTTATGATAATTTTATGTAACACTTGATATTGGTTTTTTTGTGATTTGATCTTTAAGATTAATAAACATCATAAACTTTTATCGGACTGTGTTGGAATACCCAAAAGCCCAATAAAATTCCCCATTTGTTTAATATAGCTGTATCCACGTCGTCTGAGTGTTTGAAGCACCAAACGTGTGTCTGGAAAACTGGCAAATAATTGTTTGACCAGGAGAGTGGAAGAGAAGATTGAGAGAAACGATTTGTCGTAAATAAGTCTGTCTTTACTCTCCTCCAGCACTCTGTGGAACATCATATTTAATCTATACATTTCTATCACTGAGTTTTCATCATCATTCTACACTCTAAACCGGACTACTATTTCTAGACTCTTTTCTCTCAAAATAAATTTACGACAATATCTGGCTGGCTCGCCGGGATAATTTTGAGATACATTTGATGCACACATATTTGTGGGCTGGTTCTGGGATCTTGAGCTACGTTTGAGGCATTCGCATAGCCGAGATAAAGATATTTTGAGTCTGATCTAAGTCTGGGTCTAACTAGATAGAGTGTGAGTGATCTGTCTTTGTGATTTAGGGAAATAAATAAATAAGTAATTACACCCCTAGACAACGCTTTTTAGTATTTGGGTCATCCACACAGCATATTTACAGGTTGTTTTCTTTCCACAGCAGTAGAAAGTACGGATAAACAAAAATAGTTGTTATTTAAATTATTCTCTGGCAGAGAAACATTACATTTTTCTTTATAAGATTTGCTGGGATTGCGTGATTGTTTTACAGTCACTAAAGGGTTTTTGAAGTTAAAAGAGTTGAGCTTAGCTAAAGACGCCTTGTTCTGACTTTTTAAGTCTAGTTAACATCGTCTCTTCTCATATAATTGACTTCAGGGGGAGTTTTTTGTAGTGGAGAATTAAAATTTCAGGAAAAAAAATTTTTGTTTTCCTTAAAATTTTTTAAATATAAATTTTTCTCTACTGTTAGTAAGAGTAGATTCTTTTCTAGTGTAACTTACCATTTTAGTGGCATAGTCGCTTGCGTTAAGAGTCTTAAGTGACAATAATAGCAGCGATAAGTTAACACATTTAAGGTAGGAGGTAACTCAAGTAAATTTTTACTTTGGTTTTTCTCGTAGCGGTTCCGAGTTTCTTCCCCTTCTTGTTCCATCTTACTATTCTCTCGTCTTAGAAGCATCCAGTTCTTTGGTATGGCAGAGAGAATTAGGATAAGATCCATTTTGAGACAGGAGGCGAAGGACTCAGGATTAGAAGGAGAAGCCGCGAACCTGTTTGTCAACAAATAACTTGATAGATATGACGCGGACCAACAGAGAGAAGGAGCTAAGAAGAAAGAAGCGGACGATCGTCAATTGGAGCAGAAGAAAATTGAGGCAGAGATGGACGCCCGCAGGGAAAGAGAGAAGGAGAGACAACGCGAAGAGAGAGACAAGGAAAGACAGCATGAATTGGCGCTTAAGGCTTTAGAGAGTCGGGGCGCCTCTACTTCGAATAACGGAGAGCCGTCTTGGCCCCAGTCGCAGTCAATGGATCTCTCCAGCACTCAGTCTGCCCAATTAACTGCGATGTCTTTTGCTTTAGAGTCTTTTCCTAGTCCCAATGAGAAAATTGACAGCTATCTAGAAAAATTCGAGAGGCTCGCAAATCTGTATGGGTTGGAGAGTTCCCGCTGGGCACTTAAACTCTCAACGTCACTGAAAAGTACTGCTTATGACGTATATACAAAGCTGGGAACCAACCAACATGATTACGACATGCTGAAAAAGGCCTTGTTAGAGCGGTTTGAGATGACCGCCCGAAAATTTCTGCAAATGTTCAGAAACAGCCGGAAAGAGAGCATGGAAACATTCCCGCAGTTCTCTTCACGTCTCACGGGCTATTTGACAAAGTGCATTCAATTATCTGACCTACCTCTTAATATGAGGGACTACTTGAACTTGTTCTTGTGGAACAGATAAAGTCAACTTTGTCAAACGAAACCCGTAGATTTTTGGCTGAACAGGGCGCAGTCAGGCTTGGGGACATAAAATCGAAATTCTACAAAACCCGATACCCCCCTAACAACAATTCTGATCAACCCACCAAGCCTACGTGGCAGCGCGGCCACCAAGGTCAAGGAAAAGGAAAGACCCCTACACCAGGAACGTCTGATCAGGGCAAACAAACCGGTCCAAACCGCGTTGGATGTTTGCATACAGCCTCGAAAGGTAGAGTCAATGTCAGTGATTCTCAACCTGAGGGGGACCGACCCTCAACTCGAGGAACTGTAATTTTGAATGGTACCTCAACTACTTGTCTCTTTGACACTGGATTAAGCTTTAGTTGTATTGTTGCTAGACACCTAGTCAAACCCGGTCAGGAGACAGAGGAAACCGTCAAACTTAGTGGAGTTTTCACGAGTGATGCACCCAGGACGCTTCCTATCGCACTGGTAGAAATACACTCTGATTTTGTCAGAGGTGTTATTAAAGCGGGCATTATGGATGATCCTATCTACCCAGTTATCCTGGGATGTAGATATGTGTTTATTGGGAGACCAAAGGAGCCGATTGTGGCAGCGGTAACCACAAGAGGGCAAGCCAAGAAAGAGAGGGAGCCTGCGCCAAATTTGTTGCCGAATGAACTGAAGGAGGCGCAACAAAAGGACCCTACCTGGAGCCCTGCTTTAAAAGACTGCCCATGGCTAAAGACCCCAGACACAACAAAGACATCTTTTCTAAGGATGGCGTATTGTATCGTAGAACGGGCAACCCGGACACGGGGAATAACCAGCTCCTAGTACCGACGCAGTACAGAAGCCAGATCTTAGAAATGGGGCACTCTCTTCCCTTTAGCGGACATATGGGACAAAAACGCCACTATTCAGCGAATAAAAAACCACTATTGGTGGCCAGGAATGAACTCTGACATTATCAGGTACGTGAAATCCTGCGCCCAGTGCCAACGGGTAGCACCAAAGCACTTGACACCCCCAGTACCTATGGGGCAAATGCCAATAGTGGGTACTCCATTTGAACGGGTTGCTGTCGACATCATTGGACCCCTGGAAAGGACCAAAAGAAAGCACAGGTTCATCCTGACTTTAGTCGACACTTGCACAATGTGGGCCGAAGCTATACCGCTAACATGCACAGATTCCAGGCATGTCGCAGAAGCCCTCGTGCAAATCTTTACACGGTTGGGATTCCCTCAACAAGTTTTGACGGACAATGGATCCCAATTCCGTAGCCTGTTAATGGAGGAGATCTTTAAGATCTTGAGGGCCAAACATATCCACACAAGTCCCTACCATCCGGCCGGAAATGGGCTCGTGGAACGTTTTAATGGTACCCTCACCACCATGTTACGTAAGCTGGGTCAGGAGAAACCGGAAGACTGGGACCTATATATATCGGCTGCCTTATTCGCCTACCGAGAGGTACCCCAAGCGTCTACGGGATTCGCGCCAGCTACACTTTTATTTGGCAGACCTATAAAGAGGCCACTAGAAGCCTTACTTCGGTCCCTGACAGACAAAAAGGCTGACGAGACAGTCGTGTCTGCAAGCAAGTATGTATCTGAACTTAAGGAAAGGCTAAAGCTAGGATGGGATCTAGCTACTACCAACCTTACAAAAGCCCGCGCTAAACATGCTAAAAGATACAACAAAGCTGCAAAAGAGAGAGAACTGCAACCAGGGGAGAAAGTTTTGTTGCTACTTCCAACCGGAAGCAATAAACTTCGCATCGGATGGCAAGGGCCGTTTACCGTCCTTAAAAAGATCTCACGTACCAATTACAAGATCTCCATCAAAGGAAAGGAGAAGGTCTTCCACGTAAATCTGCTTAAGAAATATTTGGAAAGACCGGTGCCATCCTCCGAGCATCTCCTGGCTGTCGCCATAGCAACGGAAGACGAGGAAGATGATGATGGTTGCATGGAGTATCCATTGCAACCCACAGAATCCTTTAAAGATGTCAAGTTCGGCGACAATCTCTCACCAGAACAACAAACAGAAACCAGGGCTCTACTAAAACAGTACAGTGCAGTCTTAACGGATGTACCTGGTCGAACAAATCTCATCGAATTTGATATGAAATTAACAAACGAGACCCCTGTTCGAACCAGAGTTTACCCCATACCGTACGCTAAAGCTGATGCACTTCGCGGAGAAATAGACAAGCTGCGTCAAGCAGGAATTATCAGTGAGTCTACATCTCCTTACAGTTCCAGTGTAGTGCTGTTGCAGAAGCCCAATAAGGAAGTTCGGCTGTGTATAGATTACCGGCTGCTAAACGCTGTAACGGAATTCCAGCCCGAACCTCTCCAAACTGTTTCTGAGTTGTTCACCAAGCTCAGCAAAGCAAAGATTGTCTCCAAGATTAACCTCAGTAAAGGTTATTATCAGATATCAGTCAAGGAGGAAATTAAACCTTTGTTAGCTTTCAGCACTAGTGAAGGACATTACACATTTAATGTGATGCCGTTCGGATTGCATAACGCACCAGGAGTGTTCTACTATTTCTCACGGATGCAGTTGGCCTATTAAGAAGAACGTGGAGAAAATAGCTGCAGCCAAAAGACCCCGAACGAAGAAAGACGTACGTTCCTTCCTATCATTATGTGCATATTATCAGAAATACATCCAGAACTTCAACGGTAATATATATATTGTGTAAAGTGATCAGTGGTCTAGTTCATTCATTATATTTCAATGGATTTTGTGTTAATTTAAACCTATTAAATTAAACCGTCTCAATAGTTCCAGTTGTAAATCTAATGATATACCTGCTATACTTTTTCCAAAAAGATAATAGATGTTTAATGCTTAAATTAACTTTTAAAGTCGCGAAGGAATTTATAATTAATAAATTTAGTTAAGTCCTATATTTATAGATGTGTGATTTAACCACTAGAACTCGCGCAGTGTTTATTAAATACATAATTAAATACGCGAGCATATATATAATAGGCTTAACGGGAAATTTATCGCGCGCTTAGAAGATTATTTGATTTTTAAAG
Organism: Oreohelix idahoensis; assembly: GCA_024509875.1. Taxonomy (NCBI): domain Eukaryota; kingdom Metazoa; phylum Mollusca; class Gastropoda; order Stylommatophora; family Oreohelicidae; genus Oreohelix; species Oreohelix idahoensis. Next base: position 279,639 of record JAMPIV010017364.1, read on the forward strand.
TATAATTATGTTGTTATGGGTTTTCTATCTTTTTCTCTAGATTGATCACCTTTTGCAATCCCAGCAATAACGAAATCTTTCAGAGTTTCCATACTCGGTTCTTAAACTTCCAGACAGTTTGATGAGACATTTTTTTAAAGTAAATCTTGTGGTGGTCCGGTGCGGCCTGGCTAACATAATTACATGAAAGAAAGCCTACCCAAGATCATTTGATTATTATCATCAAATTAAATTACAATCTGTAAGATAAACTGGAAGATGAACAGTGCCAGTAGCGATAGTTTATATACTGCTCTATTGTGAGAGATTACCGATTTACCTGACTGTGACTGAGCCTAGTTTTTCCTCACTGGATTAAAAACTGTACCGGTCAGTGGCTATCATCACGCACTGAAGGATTATACCATCACCTCATTTTCACCCCTATGTCGAACTGTGTCAGTGCCATCTCATAGACTCCTTTTATATATATAAACACAAGAACTCTTAGAACTTCAAGTCCGGCGATAAGCGGGAATATTTGCTCTCAGTGAATCCTCGCATTATCTGGGGCGGGACATAGAAGGACTAGACAGTTGTCACACGTAAAGAGTTTAAGTAGTGTGTTTATCATTCTAGGGATTAACTTATGCTGCAACTCGGTAAGTGTGTGAGTATATATGAGTGTGGATCCGCACAGTGTGCATGAATGACAGGAGATTTAATTTTTTTTTGCAACAAACCATTTGTTAACTTGCCTACCGGGTAATACGTTTTCTGTATACCCGGCATTGTTCCTTTAGTGGGATAATTTGTTAACTCTGTTTCATCCCCCCCCCCCCTTTTTTTCTTTGCTTAGTAAAGGGAAGACACCAGTTGGGATAACAGTATTTTTTGTCTACCTCCATAACTAATATTGTAACACCTCTTTCAGAGTAATTAAACTCACTGTTGGGTTAACTTTCCTATGCTCCTGATAACTATCTATCTTGAGACTGGGTCTATCTTTGTCTAATACAAGCGGGAAGGGCTTAGTCGATACCAATCTCCTTCACCCCCTCCCTACCTTGATATTTGCATTTTTCTGTACTTATGATAATTTTATGTAACACTTGATATTGGTTTTTTGTGATTTGATCTTTAAGATTAATAAACATCATAAACTTTTATCGGACTGTGTTGGAATACCCAAAAGCCCAATAAAATTCCCCATTTGTTTAATATAGCTGTATCCACGTCGTCTGAGTGTTTGAAGCACCAAACGTGTGTCTGGAAAACTGGCAAATAATTGTTTGACCAGGAGAGTGGAAGAGAAGATTGAGAGAAACGATTTGTCGTAAATAAGTCTGTCTTTACTCTCTTCCAGCACTCTGTGGAACATCATATTTAATCTATACATTTCTATCACTGAGTTTTCATCATCATTCTACACTCTAAACCGGACTACTATTTCTAGACTCTTTTCTCTCAAAATAAATTTACGACAGTGAGGATACAGAATTGCAGGGGTTTGCGGTGAATATAAGCTATCAGGAATGGCGAATATACAATTTGTTTGCTCACGTAGACCACCTTCCTGAAGAGGGTAGTTGGGATTTCCTGATAGATTTTTCCGATGAACCTAACAATAAGTGTTTGATTGTGATGGTGATTTTAATGCCAAGTCTAAGGAGTCGGGTAACATTACGAACAACAGACAGGGTATGCCATTGAATCGGCATTAATGAACACAAACTTAACCATCTTGAATGATGGACGCCGGACAAGACTGGCAACTAAACCTGGGGACACTGACGGCGACATAGATCTAGCATTGATTTCTAATGATGCCGCAACCCTTGAACGTCGGAATGTACTAGGAGCACAGGAAAGTGATCATCTATCTTGTGTGGTCCTCATTGCAAAGGGGAGGGAAACCAGACACAGGAGGCCTAAACACATTTTTAAGTATCCTGCAGGCTCATATGACAGTATTAGCCCTTTACATATATTGTGTCAAAATGCCAGGAAAAAGACAGTTAGAACACCTTTCACCCAACCACCCTTGTGGAATGAGATGTAGAATAAGCATGGATAGAAAAGGAAAGAGCGACGAAAGAATGGAGAAAGGCACGAAAGAGATGCACAATGAATAATGGAGGGGTTGAAGAGATAAAGGATAAAAAACATAAACGGATTCAAAAGCATCGCAAATGAAGCCAAAGACCAAGTGTGGGAGTCTTTCGTGACACAGGTGGACACGGAAAAGACTAGATAAATTCTGGTCCTTACAACGACAAATGAAAATGAACAATATAAGCCAACATATACCCAATATTCTGAGCTCCGCGGGAATACGTCTGAAGACCAATGAAGAGAAAGGACGTGCATTACTCAGTCGGTATATCACTCAGACAGATAAAGGTGATAAAGATGCCCGTCAAGAGATTAAGAATCATGTACTGGAAAATGGCATCAGGGGCCAGAAATATTTTGACCTCATATCTGAAGAGGACGTTATGTATACTTTAAAAACAAGTAGAAACACTGCTCCAGGTCCTGAAGGTGTACAGAAATCAACACATCAAAGAGCTTGATGACAGAGGCATTATGTATGTAAAGATGGATTTCAACACCAGTATACAGAATGTTGAGTTGCCGGAAGACAGGCTATATAGCTACCTACGGCCACTTCCTAAACCTGGTAAAGACCACACACTGCTTAGCAGCTATCGAATCATCACATTGCAGAATGTCTACGGCAAATTACTGGAGAAGATATTGACGAGATAATTAATGAATCACGTTGAAAATGCACACATCCTCTCTGATACCCTGGGCAGTTATAGACCAATACAAGTAACATGGTGTAACGCTGGAACATTTGCGCACGATGTATATAAGCGTTACCGGTGTAAACAAGAAACGATGGCTGTGGTAGTGTCGTAGATTTGTGATAGGTGAATTAAGACTTAGATTGGTCCCTTCTGAATAGCAATAGAACAGGTGATATCTCAGTGGGAGATGATAAAATAGAAATAGATTTTACGAGTGAGATGGAGAAAATATATTAGAGTCTGTCTCTGACGCTCGAGAAATTTCTCTGAGTCAGCCTATCATCTACAACAGATTTAGATTAGTCAGACAGTCTAGTATAATATATATATATATATATATATATATATATATATATATATATATATATATATATATATATATATATATATATATATCCTTCACATGACGCCACTAGGGGTGATGGGAAACAATGGCAAAGAAAACCTATCTGCTGTTGCCCTAAGGCGCCACTAGGCGTAATGGCCACTGACTGCTTTGACGGTCGGTGGCTAAGGACGGAAGAAGAAGAAGAATATCCCTCACATACACACACACATAAGTGACGACAATAGACGCACATACATGAAACTATGACAGTGAAAATATAGATATTTTGGGAACGTGCTGACCGCAACACATTTGATAAGTTTCTGTAAATTTTATTATCATAGAAAAATTTACCACAACCCCATAAATGTTAATATTGTCACAAAATTAACCGTGATGCAACGTTAAAATATCTCCAATGATACAACGTAGGGATAAAACTAATGCGTAAGCTGCTAGAATACATGATCGCCCACGCCGCGGGTCATCACCCGCCATGGAAATTAAATTGTTAGACTTGACGGCAAAACGGAACGGGATGAGAACGGAGATCAAAAAGGAAAAATCTGACTGAACGCGTGCTTGAAACTAGCAATGCTAAAAGGACGCAAATTGGTGGAGAAAGGAGGAAAAAGTCACGTCCCCCCAAGTTGACATAAAGTAAAGAAATCGACAAAAGGGACCTTGGATATTATACGCCACAGTCATTTATTGGACGCTTTTGCGATAACTTAGCCCGTTTATTTGAATGCAGTGATTCCAGAAGATTCTAGAAAATATTTGAAAAGTAACTTTTCTTAATAATAATGTTAGGAATATAAAACCTAGCTGGCCGGATGGCCCATCTTGAGCAGTGAAATAATATGCTTTCATTTATACAGACGGACAGATAATACGAAAGATATTGACAAAAGACTGTGTTGTTCATATCAGCGAACGTCTGCATTGGGATAAAACATGTCACTAATTTTCAAAAAGTTGTGGCCTTGAAGACGCAAGTGCTAAAATCTAGTGGAATGAAGAGACGGGGTGGGATGGTGAATTGTGGCTAAAAATAACTTTAAAGGCGAAAGTGTGTAGGGGAAGGCAGGGTTGGTTCAAAAAACAAGTGTGTTTTTTTGTGAAACGCAAGTAGAGACGGACGGACCAACAGACAATAAGGCATACTTGACTGAGGTCTGACTGAAATGACTTTTGGTAGGATATTTGAATTTGAAAAAAGAAAAGGCAGTGATTGGCCCTAGATTAAGATATTATCGGCGCTCAGACGCGCATTTTGTGCCATTCAGTATAAGTTGTCCTTGTAGACACAGTGAATTATTAAGTGGTGTAATTCCCAGAAGCTATTGAAATATTTAGAGGGACGCCATCATAAGGCCAGCAGCTCAGCTGAGTTTTGCTAGCATTTATTTAACTGTGTTCTATATTCATATTTCTGGTAAGACTGAAATTATTTCTTTGTACATTTTAATATTTGTTTAAGGTTCGAGTGATTTGATACTGCAATAGCATAATCTGTTCCTTACAACAAGTAAGGATTCGCTCTAGACCCCCCGCCCCAGTTCAGGGTCTAGAGACAAATAAAATACATAAACTCCAGCAAGGATTATGAAGGACAGATCAAGTGTTGAGGTCAGTGAAACATATCACCTATCCTATTTTATGGCAGGAAACTAATGAACATATTTCACAATCTGTAGTCTGGGAGAACTTATCCTATGTGAAACCAACTTGGTAAGATGTGTTGTTTGGTCAGAAAGATCTGACCCGTCTATGTGGTGTTGTTGTTGTGTAGTGTTGTGTCCAGAAATGGTTAGAGGATGGAATTCTGACACATGACTAATACTTTGATTGCAGAGCTGTGAGTTTCAGTTGGCACCCATGCGGTGTCAAATGAGTTGTTGAATTTTACCAGAGTGGACCCGTGCAGTAACATTTGGTCAGAGCAGCCTATTATAGCCCCCAAGCACGGAGAGGTGGGGCCACCAGACTTCTGATATTGCCCCCAAGCACGGAGAGGTGGGGCCACCAGATCTCAGCACCAGAGCTACACCTTCAAGTTACGTGAGCGCCTGGTCTGCTGAGAGTTCACCAACTCAACTTATTTCCTGACACACTCATAAAAATTCCATCAAATAACGGGACAATGTGTAGTCACCATAGACAGGGAGTGATGAGGCCACCCCAAAAGCACATCCATTAAAAGTTCTCCCACAATAGATTACTACTATACCCAGTAATAATAGTAACTAGTCTAGTAACATATATATATATGTACACACCTTGCATTTATTATGTAATATTCATGCATTTTTTCATAATTTCTAAAACCTTTCATATGTTCTGGCCAAAATAAAACCTTGGTCCGGAACAAATAAATGTAAGAAAATTACTATCAAAATTTTACACAACTGAGTTAGTTCCGTGTATTATAACATTTTATTAATATTATTAGACTTAGTAAATATCTGTGTGTGTGTCTGTAAACTACCACAACACATTACACGTCATTACCCTAGACATTTAACGTAGCCACATTCATTAGTAAAAAAAAGATAGGTGTGAGGTCGTAGTGGTAGCAAGAAGGGCCTTCTGACAATTCACAGCTACGTTTTATCTCAGGAGCCTTCACAGCTGACCTCATGCATCACACTTAGAAATATCACCACCATACAATACCATCAAACCCACTACAAATATCAAGCATAGAAAATACATATAAGGTAATGAATTACTGCAAGTATAATAGACCTATAGGTGTAATCTTTTCCCTCGATGTTTAGCCCACGATCCTGTTAGAAGAAAAGTGCTAGCCCCAAAGAGTCACGGATATATACGTGTGATGGGACCGTAAAGACAACCCAGACGCCCCCTCCATGTTCAAGGCATATTTATCGCCCATATATTTTCGATGTGCGCGCAGCACGCTGGGATGTGGAAAGTCTGACAAAGAAGATTGATGACTAGGCCATAATAAAGCCTAAGAATTAGTTGTGGTGTGTTATATTTGATAGTCGTGTGTTATATTTAATAGCTGTAGGTTTTATTTGTGTTTTCGTGCCTAATAGAGCATCTAAAGTGAGTGTTATTTGCGTGGCGCAATTAATAAGCGCAGCGGATTAAGTTTAGTGATTCGACCTAGGGCTTATAAACGAGATAGCGCGCGGCAAATAGGCCTATTTGAAGATTCAGTCCAGACAAGAGAAAACGAAACGAGGCGCCCTGTGTGAATAGCAGAAAAACAAAGACATGACACGTGAGTTTGATTTAAAAGCAGATTAGCATTAGTGTTCTATAATTCTGAAATTATATTGAGCGTGTCTGTTTTAATGGTTAATGAAATAAATAGATTGATGTGTTTCCAGGACCTTATAATTTAGTCTTGAAATATAAATGAGTGAAAATAATGTGTGGATAGGTTTTATTAGCACGCTATGCCCAAATCACATATGTGAGAGTTTAAGAGCGATTGTTTCATTCATCAGAAAGGCAAAGATAGTAGGGAACTATTTCATACATGAAACTGGACAGAGAGGTTATCAGAAACTGTAATTTAGATAGTATAACTATTAGCAAGATGGCAGCAACGTGTTGATGACTGTATAAAAGCGGCGCCAGCAAGTCTGCATAACATTCTTAGTTATCACGTGTTATAGGCCTAGTAATGTTACGCAGTTTTGTATCGTGTGAATTGACACGTGGGTGAAAGTAGGTTAAATGTAATTTTCCCCAGTAATAGAAGAGAGAGTTTTCGTGGTAAATTTCCTTTAGGTGATGTATTTAGTTCCAGTTTTGTTTATGTCAAGAGTGTTTGTTTGGTGTTTGGTTTGTTGGTTTATTTGTTTAATGTTTGCTTCAGTGTGCTCTTAATGTCACAGATAGGGTTGTAGAAATAAATACAGCCCCTGCCTTAAGAATCAGAGTTTTATTGTTGAATCGGGTCGGTTGCGAGTGTGCAAGAGAGTGATCAAATATCACAACATCATCATCACCATCTCGCCCACCCTATCACATACGCTATAGTCTCAGATTTCCCTCTAAGGTTAAGAACAGAATTGATACTCTAAGCTATCCTAAGAGAAGAAAAACCTGCATTAGCAACAAGTTGCATAAATGAAATTACAAAGTGGGTGCACAAATCATATCATAAAAGAATCACTCAGTCTACTTTCACTCTGTTCTTTCAGCAGGGATCCCTGTCTCACTTTCTTACCAAATAGCTTGCTGGTGTTCGCCGTCTGGCGCACTTTATGACACACACACCGTTAATCTGTTTTTTTTTCTTTTGGTGAAGCGGATTCCCAGCTCTGCAGATCTTGGTTTCATCCAATGGGTCCGGGGGGCGTCTTCTTCATGCGATATTTTGTTCAGATTTAAGTTAGTGTCAATTTACGCAGTTCATGTAAGAATTAGTTTAAGTGGGCTCACGGTGTCTGAATCACGAGGTTTCCCTTATTTAGGAAAATGACCGGTTAGTAACTTTTCTCAGTAGATAATTATTGGTCACACCACAATTAGTTAAAATTTCGGAATGTTAATAGTTTGTAATTTTTCTCACCACAGGGCTGCATGTACATGAGAGTTTGTGAAGAAATATAATCTGGCTCAATAGGCCCCGTATAGGTATTTAGTCTTTGAAAACCCGTTAGTGGGATTTGTACTCTGTCTATTTCTGGAGGCAAACACACTGCCAGACAAGTGTTAACTTGAAGACCCACGTGGTTTAAGCTAAAAATATTTCTACTTCACAGATAATTCTCATCAGTACTAAAACCGCTGGCAAAGTTGGGCTACCCCAGTTTCACTGTATAACAGAAAAAGCAACATATAAAATACTTATACATAATATTCACTTCGGTTATAACTTTACATTATAAACTGCAAGTGTAGAGCTTGTCTTATCGTTTAAACTCCCGTGAAATAATTATATTCATAAAATCAATCATCATGAATTAGAAATACATACGTATTTCGTCAATACTCAATGATGAATCAGTGCAGTTATAAGTTAGTTTAAAATATTCTCGACTGATTATTAGCAATTTAATTAAATTCATTTACAGCTGCATGAGTTTAAGCTAGAAATTATAGTTTATTCTGCTTTCCACTGTAACACGTCAACTAGAGATTATAACAGACTTATAATTTAATCTCTCTGCACAGAAATCTAACTAGTGAAAATGAAATAGGCGATTTATCACTTAAATCACTCAACACTACTAGATAGATATATTATTACCTCCACACAGAACTACAGACTAACACCATGAACTAGAATCATTCAATATAAGGGTTTTCCAGAACTCGGCACAATGTCGAGAAACTAGAACTTCGCAATACACAAGATATTTTCTAGCACGAGCGGTCTGTCTACTGCAACTGGAGGAGGACTGAATGAAATCAAGTCTAAACTGCGGGTATAGATATTTGAAAACCAGCAAAGGATGCCACGCTATTTCTCAAAACCCCGAAATAGTCCCCCGTCTCCCCCTCACCTCTTAACACTTCACATTAACTCAGACGCCGGCCATAAACTGCCAATGCGCGTCTTTACACCTCCTGCTAACTTCGGTCATTTCTGAGCAATGCGTGTTGGCGCCTCTCACACCTCACGCCGAGAAACTTAGCCATAGAAGCGCTCGTGTCATGGAAAAATGAGACGAATGTCTGCCATCCTGTCTGTCGAGAACGAATTTCTCACACTATTCGGTCTCGTCACGGCTTTACATAATAGAAATAAAATGCGTTTCTAAATGAGAACAGAAACAGGCGAAAGTTTGAATGGGAGAGTTATATTTTTTCGCAATCGAACGAATGCGAAAAAAAAGAAATAAAAGAGCGATAATAAAGTAGAAGACACGGGTAGAATAAGAAAAGAATATAGAATTTTTATTGATCTCAATCTCTATGCCACAGAAGGCCCCCTTTAAGATATGGAAGCACTCCATGTCTACGTTATGGAAATAAATTTCCTATATCCGTAGCTTCAGGGTGTCTGTTCTCTTCCCTCTCATCTCCCCCATTCGTCTCCATCGAACTCCTCCTCATGTCTGCTCCAACATTCTTCCTTCTCTGGAATGTCTGCCGTGTGCGCTTGAAAGAGCGTCGCCGCTTTTGACATTTTTGAAAGATTCCGTGTGATTGCAGTGGAATTTCCCTGCCACTATCGTCATCTTCGTCAATTTTGGCGATCGTCAGGAGATGTTCGGAGGTCGGCACCGGTCTTTCCAAGAATTTCTTTAACAGATTTAAATGGGAAACCTTCTCCTTTCTTTTAATAGAGATCTGGTAGTTAGCCTTAGAAATCTTTTTCAGGACGGTAAACGGCCCTTGCCATCCGATCCTCAGTTTATTGTTCCCGGTAGGGAGTAACACCAAAACTTTCTCTCCTGCTTCCAGTTCTCTTTCTTTCGCGACTTTCCTGTATCGTTTAGCGGGCTTTGCGCGTGCTCGCTTAAAGTTTGTCGTTGCTAGGTCCCATCCTAGTTTCATCCTTTCCTTTAAATCCGACACATATTTACTGGCTGAGACGACTGTCTCATCAGCCTTCTGGTCTGTCAGCGACTGAAGTAAGGCTTCAAGCGGCCCCTTAATAGGTCTGCCGAATAAAAGCGTAGCTGGCGGAAATCCTGTGGAAGTATGTGGAGCTTCTCTGTAGCTAAATAAAGCTGCAGGAATACAGAGATCCCACTCTTCAGGTTTCACTTGTGCCAGTGTACTTAACATCATGTTGAGGTTTCCATTAACACGCTCTACTTACCCACTTCCGGCCAGAGTATAAGGCTTTGTGTAGATGTGTTGGTTCCTCAAGATCTTCACGATCTCCTCCATTAACAGGTTTCGATATGGAGATCCGTTATCCGTCAACCCTTGTTGAGGAAATCCCAACCGAGTGAAAATCTGCACGAGGGCTTCTGCGACATGCTTGGCATCCGCGCATGTAGGCGGTATAGCTTCTGCCCATAAAGTGCATGTGTCGACTAGGGTCAGGATAAACCTGTTCCTTCTTTTAGTCCTTTCTAAGGGTCCTAAAATGTCGATCACCACCCGTTCAAATGGTGTTCCCATTATTGGCATTTCACCCATGTGGACTGGGGGTGTCCGTTGCTTGGGTGGCACACGTTGGCACTGGGCACAGGATTTCACATACCTGATATCAGTATTTACTCCTGGCCACCAATAATGAGTAGTTATCCGTTGGTTTGTGGCGTTCTGTTCCATATGTCCGCTGAAGGGAAGAGAGTGCCCCATGTCTAGGATTTGGCTTCTGTACTGTTTCGGTACTAGGAGCTGGTTGTAACCTTGTTCAGGCTTGCCCGTTCTGCGATAAAGTACGCCATCCTTAGAAAAAATGTCCCCGTGCTGTCTGGGTTCCTTAGCCATGGGCAGTTTCCTAAAGCAGGGTGCTAAAGTAGGGTCCTTTTGTTGCGCCTCTTTAAGTTCCATAGGTAACAAATTTACTCCTTGATAAAGGTGGATTTGAGCTGAAATGATAACTTGCCACCCCTATCGACACCTGGTATTAAAGTGCAAGATGTAGGTGTCTTCTCTGATTTAGAATGTTGCTGTGTGTGTTGCAGTAGAACAGTTCACAGGGTACACCACAGGCAACATGACGTGTAGAGTCATAGAAATGGTAACTTCGCTTTAGGTTTATACCATTTATTGCACGCCACAAAACAGTCATGATATTTATGTCATCACCAGCATAGTATAACGAATGCAGCATTCAAAATCATATTAACTGATAGTCATGTAGGATTCAATACTCAATAGTTGTATTGTAAACAGATATCATAAAGTTCTGGTTCGTGAAGCTGTATAAATAATATATATAACTTCTGCAACAGTGTCAGCTGCAGATCTTCAATGTTCATAGACAACAATAAATGCTCCCTTTCTGATGCTAGCAGATCAGATGTATACAATAAGTCCGTTTACTGTCTGCACGTGAATAGCATATTGGGAATACAGGTCAAACCGACCTTTATAACGTTTCTAAGTCTAACCATCTGACTTGGACGTGATCTCTGATATAACGAATCCTGGAACACAGACAATAGTCTTGTTGGTCTAGAGCGACCCATATATATAACTAGTTCAGGTATAAAGATACCGGTGGCGAAAAACCTAGTCAAAGTACCTCTCCATTTAAAATCACACAGGCGAGCAAGGAGCGACAAAAATGACGAACTTCTAGATGATAGCAAAAAAGTTCGATACAAGAGGAATTACCTTTCTTCGGAAATCAACCACGAACATATGCCTCCAGGCAGGCTTGAATAATACTGGGAAATAGTCTAGTTAGCTAACTAACTCACAAAGACAACGTATTTCCCTCAGAAAATCACAAGACGCAGGTTGCGTCCGCTCGCTACTCAGACCATTTCTAAACTGCCCAGCTGGGCGGAACACACAGAACGAACTCCCAGTTTTTGACATGCGCAGAACTCATCTACGTGAGTATCAATTCACACAAAGCGGTTCTAAGAACATTCGAGATAAAAGTCTTACACAGTCGCGCCTTTTATGGTCATGAACAGAAGCGTTAAGACAGGTTTCAGACATCTACAACAGTTGACTGATACTACCAAATAAGGAGATATGGTCACGCTTCGTTCAAGAAATTATAGACCGAACGTGTCTCTATACAAGAGAAGGCAAACTCCTAAAAAATTGTAGTCTCAATAACTCGGGTTATGTCCCTTTGACTGTAAAAAACATAATACACACTTCAGTCAAAAAATGATCATACATACGAAAAATGATCATACAAAGACTTTGGAAAAAGTAATTATTTGTGCGTAACATTACCGCACCCTCCCGGGAAAAAAAAAAATGAAACATTTTTTTTTTAAATCCTGGAGCCGGAAAAATCTAGGCTCCTAACGCACGTATGATGCGCGGATATATACCTAACAAAATAGCTCAACACTTGGAGCGAAACTGAGATCATATCCCAGGTCCTTAGAGAAAAAATTTATCTAAGTATTCGCGTATATATTCCAGGAAGGTGCCACCAACACAAGCCACCATGATGGCAACATCATAATAAAAGTCAAATTACTCTCATACCAATATATGAAATTAAATATATTATTATGATATCATATAATGTGTTGTGCAAACAGCGGTGTAATATATTAATATACCGCACTATTTTATTACATTATATAATGCATCAGTAATTAATAAGTAATACAATGTTGTTCTTTGTTGACATAAACAAGCAATAGAAGATGTGGACATCATCCGCTCCCAATCTAGGACAGGACTTGATATCCTCAAAGTTCCACAATGGACATAATCTCGCAGACTTCAATGATGTGCTGCGAAAATATCAATAACACAAATCTTAAAGACAACTGGTAAATCTCTTAATACAATTATGCAAATATATTATGTAAATGTGGCCGAGTGATCTTTTGGCCCGTATATCACTAACTAAGCCTTCTTAGATAATTACATGGTACAATGTTATAAATTTCCCTCAAAAAAAAGTGAGAAAAAATCTACTAACATGTCATTATAATATTGGACTGTATATCAGGAAATATATATATATATGACAGAAGAATCATGTGGAATCGTGTGGGCATCTGGACAGAATGTCTGCCATCACATTATCCGAACCACGGATAGCTCGAACCGAGAAATGAATGGTTGAAGAGCTATGGCATAACGAGTGGACCTCGAGCTCTTCAAGTTTTTGCTCTGAATAGCAGTAAGCGCTTTCTGGTCAGTTTCCACAATGAAGTGTGCGCCTAGAAGAAATCTTTGTAACTTCAGAATAGACCATACCATAGCCAATAACTCACGGTCTAAAACCGAGTAATTCTTTTCTGCAGCATTTAATTTCCTAGAGATATACATCACCGGATGCAGAGTATCAGAATACTCCTGCATTAGTGCCGCCCCAATCCCAGTTGACGAGGCGTCACTTCGAAGAACAAAAGTCTTCTCAATAGTAGGTAACCTAAGAATAGGTGGAGATGAAAATAGGGCTTTAACCTGGTCCAATGAGGATTGACATTCTTTAGACCAGCGGATCAGATTAGGCGACCCTTTCTTCAATAAAGTAGAAAGCGGTGCCATAATGGAGGACAGATTCGGAATGAATCGTCCGTAGAATTGGATCAAACCTAATAGACTCCTTACTTGTTTCTTCGTTTTAGGGACCGAAATGTTAAGTATTTTTGAAACATTGTAGTCCTCTGTCTTTAAAAGACCACGACCAACACGATGACCTAGGAAAGAAATCTCACTAAATCCTATAAAGGCTTTAGAGGGTTTTGCAGTCAAGTTATACTCGCGAAGATTAGACAGTAATTCGTATAAACCCAAATAGTGATCTTCCCAGGAATCACTGAATAGACAGATATCATCTAGGTATGCTATGACATCTGTACGATATGCGAGAATTCGCCGCATCATGCGTACGAATGTAGCAGGGGCGTTCATAAGACCGAAAGGCATGAAATTCCATTGGAATAAACCCCTAGGTGTAGAAAAAGCTGTAAAAGGTTTGGCACGTTCAGTTAGCGGGACTTGCCAATAACCTTTAGACAAATCTAGTTTGGTAACGAATCTAGAATTAGAAAGTTTATTGAGTAGCTCTTCTAATGAAGGCATAGGTTCAGCATCGAACTTCGTAACTTGGTTCAATTTGCGATAATCTACGCAAATGCGAATGTTATTATCCTTCTTTCGAACAATAACCATAGACGAAGAGTATGCTGAAGTGGATGGTTCAATGATTTCCAAACGTATCATTTCATCCAATTCTTTTTCGACTTGAGACTGGAAATGGATAGGTATTGGATAGGGTCTGACTCTGATAGGATTATGATCAGTTAGCACAATGTCATGTTCAATGACATGTGTGTGTCCCGGGATGTCTGTAAGAACATCCTGAAATGTTTGCAACATCGAAGAAACTTGTCGATGTTCCTCGGCGGAAAGATTTGGAGAAACGGTCACGTTTTTCCAAGATTCCGTAGAATAAATTGGGACCATAGAAAGAGGAAGATTGACATCAGAAAAAGTAGTTTCCTCATCCTGTATAACTGACAGAGATGAGTACTGACCATGAGGTACTTGAGAATTGTCCGTAGCCTGGAAAATAGGCTGCAAATAGTCAGGTCTTTCATAAAATTCCGTGAGCATATTTATGTGGAAAGTTTTATGCTTTCCATCAATATCGACAACATAGTCGACATCAGAAATTTTGGAGACTATTGCATATAGACCTTTCCATGCAATTAGAAGTCTGTTCTCCCTTGAAGGAAGTAGAACGAGAGCTTTGTCACCTGGACAAAGTTGTCGTAGACATCTATTCTTATTTGCAAACTGCCTTGCCTTTTCTTTAGCAAATTCGGAAGACGAAGTTGCTAGTTTGCATGCCTCGATGATCTTTTGCCTAAGAGCAATGACGTACTCATAAGAAGATTGAGTCTCATCGCTAATATTATCGGCAGTGATTAGATCGTGAAGTAAAGACACAGGGCCGCGCGGTTGCGCGCCAAAGACAAGTTCAAAAGGGGAAAACCCTGTATGTTCATTGGGGACCTCTCTATACGCAAAGAGAGCCGCGGGTAAGACCCTGTCCCAATCCTGAGGATGATCCTCAGTTATTTTACCAAGTAAAGTTTTCAGAGTCCTATTTAAACGTTCGACCAACCCATTAGACATTGGGTGATAGATACTGCTGAGATACCTTTTAATGTGTAGTATAGACATTACCTGTGACATAGTGTCTGATATAAGTTGAGTGCCATGGTCTGACAATATTTCTCCGGGAAAACCCAAGCGAGAAAATATCAGCCAAAGAGCGTCTGCGATATCAGCAGTTGAGATGCTCTTGAGAGGTATTGCCTCTGGCCAACGTGTGCACATATCGACACATGTAAGAATAAATTGATGTCCTCTAGCTGACTTAATTCTAAAAGGACCGATAATATCTATTGCCATTTTTTGAAAAGGGCGAATAGGAATGTCAGCAGCCTGGATAGGCGCAGCATGTCGTGGTCCTTTAGATTTGACCTCCTGACATACTTTGCAAGAGCGACAGTACATTCGTATGTCCTTGCTCACAAATGGCCAAAAGAAAGCCGCAAGAACCCTCGACTTTGTACGGGAAAAACCCATATGTCCAGCACATTGCGAGTCATGAGCATGTTGCAATATTTGCACTCTCATGCTCTTAGGCACAAGAATTTGTGAATGAGTGGACGTAGTCGAGTCTTGTACTATACGTACAAGTACGCCGTTCTTCATAGAAATCCAAGACTTTCTATTAGTATCCTGATTAGGATCCCCTTTTTTTGCTAGAATGAAGAATTTTTGTAAAGAAGGATCTTCTTCTTGCAATTTGATAAATGAGTCACGTGTAATAGTCAAGTGACTATCTTGGTCATTTACTTCATCATTATTAGTTAATGAAGTTTGAGGTGGATCCAGAGCATGTGCTCTTGTGACCACCGCATTGGTAGCTTCAATGTTTTGCTCTTCCCAAACAGCAATCTGCTGTGGGGTACATTCCCAAACTCCGTGAATACGACCAATAATAAGGTCCGCAATAGGATTTGGAAGTAGACACGCGTGGACCTCTCCCGTGAAGAAAGGAGTAGCAATATGTATTATAGCAGTAGGATACTTTTCCAACGTGCCACCAAATGTGACACATTTGATGACCTTTCCTGTAGCACAGGATGGATCTACAAGAGATTGCCTAACGCCGACAGTAGTACATTCAGAATCAAACAACACCGAGACTGGATTACTATTTACTAGCCCCTTATGTAATATAAGAGAACCTCTCCCGTCATGAGCAACATTAGCAGGAAGAGCGGGCAAAGGATGACCACAGCTTAGAGTACTAACGGTCTTCGGATCAAATAAAGTACTGCATTGGATACATTTATTTGCCCTACCAAAATCAAAAGATGAGCATCCGATAGCATTATGGTCTTTATCATTATTAACCTGCTTATCTGCTCCCTGAGATTCTTGTTGAACAGCGTTTGTCTGTTGATATTTTTTTCTCTTATGTTGCGATCTACCGCGACCATTATTGCCTCTGCAATTATCATTAAAGTCCCTACTGTAATTTTTATCCTGGTTTGAGTTCCAGTTTCCATAACTGTCATTACCATCTCTATGCTGTTGAGAACCTCTATTATCTTGGTATTGAGGTCTCTGCGAAAAATATTTCCCTCTATGCCGATTACCTTTGTGGAAATTTCTAAAGTTAACCGGAGTAGAATAACGTGTAGTATTAGGATGTATTAGAATTATTAGTATTAGAATAAAAGATACACCAGAGTATCTAGTGGTGTAGATATTTTCCTATAACTGACCTCGAAACCCTCGAATCGGTCGGTTGGATCGGAGGGTTGATCAGTGAGTTAACAATTCACTATCGTAAAACAAGCTATTGTTACCGAAACAGAACCAGGCTCGACAGTAAACATGACTCACTCTAATATCTTGGGGGCTAAGGAGATTTTTAAAATTGGATACTGGAATGTAAGAACTATGTATCAAGACGGAAAATTGGAAGAAGTAATTAAAGAAATGGATAATTATAAGTTGGACTTATTGGGTGTCAGCGAGTGTAGATGGACGGGGAAGGGCATAAAATATATTTCAGAAGAAAAAAAGCAAATTATATACTCTGGTAGTAATGATAATCGTCACACAGAGGGAGTAGCCATCCTAATGACACAGAAAGCAGCAGCATCGCTTATCAGCTGGGTACCTATCAATGAGAGGCTAATATTAGCTAGATTTCAGACACGATTTTTCAAGCTCTCAATTGTACAATGTTATGCACCAACTAACGACGCTCTTGATATCACAAAAGATGACTTCTATGAAGCACTTCTAAGTACCATCAACACAATACCCAAGCATGACATAATAGCAGTCATGGGTGATTTTAACGCCAAAGTAGGTGACAACAACGATGGAGTACAAAGATATCTCGGTACTCATGGCATAGGCTGTATGAATCAAAATGGCGAAAGACTTCTAGAACTTTGTGAAATATCAAACCTCGTTGTGGCAGACACCATCTTTCCACATAAGAATATCCACAAGATAACATGGAATTCACCTGATGGCAGAACTAAGAACCAGATAGATCACTTCTGCATAAGCGCTAAATTTCGCTCATCAGTTCAAGACGTCAGAGCATACAGAGGTGCAGAGATCGGAAGCGATCATAACCTCTGCATAGCTAAACTGAGAATTAAACTGAAGAAGTTATACCAACAAAATAAAAATAGAAGAATAGATGTACACAGACTGCATTCAAATGATATAAAGGAGGAATATAATGTTAAAATGAACAACTATTTCGATGCTTTAGGCAAAATTGACAACGATATCAACACCAAGACAATCGATACTAAATGGGAACAACTGAGAACAGCAATGACAGAAGCAGCAGTAGCGACCACCGGATACCTAGTACATAAAAAGAAAAAATGGATGAGAGAAGATACTTGGGATAAAATACAAGAAAGGAAAACAGCAAAACTTAAACTACTAGCGGCAAGTACACATAATGCAGTTGAATCTTGCAAACTAACTTATAACTTGTTAAATAAAGAAGTGAAGACAAAAACTCGAAGAGATAAAAGACATTTCATCAATGAACTGGCCGTAGAAGCTGAAAATGCTGCAAGAACTGGTAATAGTAGGTGCCTTTATCAAATTACAAAACAACTATGTCACCAGCCTACTGCTATGGAAACACCTGTTAAAGATAAATTAGGGAATTCAATACCAACAGAAAAAGAACAAATGAAGAGATGGGCTGAGCACTTCATGGAGGTGCTAAACAGACCACCACCAACAGTAACACCTGATTTTAATAATGAAACACCCATCACCACCTTGCCAATAACTTGCGATGAATTCACGCTGGACGAGATCAAACAAGCCGTTAAAAGATTTAAAAATTTTAAAGCTGCTGGAGTTGACGAAATTTCAGGGGAAATGATTAAAGCAATTAATGACAACAACCTCTTGAGAATTTTAGATATTATAAATGAAGTATGGAGAGAAGAACAACCACCACAACAATGGAAAGACAGTATTATTGTAAAGTTACCGAAGAAAGGTGATCTATCAGACTGTAATAACTGGCGTGGTATATCTCTATTATCAGTACCTGGAAAATTATTATGTTGCATGATGTTAGAAAGACTTAAATTGCATGCTGACGAAAAGATCAGAGAAGAACAAGCGGGTTTCAGGCCGAAACGATCATGTATTGATCAAATATTCACACTAAGAACAATTATAGAAGAATCAGTGGAAAGGCAATCGCCACTTATTATCACCTTCGTCGATTTTCAAAAAGCCTTTGATAGTCTACACCGCCCATCATTGTGGAAGATACTTACAATCTATGGTTTTCCAACAAAATATGTGAATATAATCAAAGCACTATATGACAATGCAAGATGTTGTGTTAGAACAAATGAAGGGAATGCAGAATTGTTTACAGTAGAAACAGGGGTGAAACAGGGCTGTATTATGTCACCACTACTTTTTGGAAAAGCTATTGATTGGGTTATGAGAAACTATACCCACAATGAACAATTAGGTATAAAATGGACAAATGGAAAATTCCTGGGGGACCTGGATTTCGCAGATGATGTAGCATTCTTAAGTTCAACACCAAGACAATCCCAAGAAGCAATAAATAATTTGTGTCATCTCTCGGTTAAAATAGGCCTCCAAATAAATGCCTCTAAAACTAAAGCTATGAACTTTTCTAACGAGACCTTTGATATCATCTTGAACGGGGAAAAACTACAGAAAGTTGAAAGTTTCAATTATTTAGGCAGTAAAATGACTCAGGATGGTGACACAACAAGAGAAATCCATACTAGAATTGCTTTGGCAGCTAGCGCCTTCAATAGATTATCTAACATTTGGAAATTACGATCATTGAATATACATACCAAGCTTTGTCTGTTTAATTCAAATGTTATCTCAGTGTTAACATACGGCTGTGAGAGTTGGAAAATAACAAAATCATTGGAGAACAAGCTGAATACATTCGAGAACAAATGTCTTAGAAAACTCATGAACATCAGTTGGAAAGAATTCAAGACTAATCGACAAATAAGAGAAGACTCTAAGCAGAAATATGTCTCCGACTATATAAGGAAAAGACGATGGTCATATATCGGTCATGTCCTACGAATATGTTACGCACGGATCATTATTATTTTTCGTTTGTATAAACATTTTTTGATATGTATGATCATTTTTTGACTGAAGTGTGTATTATGTTTTCTATGGTCAAAGGGACATAATCCGAGTTATCGAAACTACAATTTTTTAGGAGTTTGCCTTCTCTTGTATAGAGACACGTTCGGTCTATAATTTCTTGAACGAAGCGTGACCACATCTCCTTATTTGGTAGTACCAGTCAACTAGGGTAGATGTCTGAAACCTTTCTTAACGCTTCTTTTCATGACCATAAAAGGCGCGACTGTGTAAGACTTTTATCTCGAATGTTCTTAGAATCGTCTTATTGTGAACGGCAACTCAGAGATTGTCGTTCTGCGCATGTCAAAAGCTGGGAGTTCGTTCTGTGTGTTCCGCCCAGTTCGGCAGTTGAGAAATGGTTTAAGAAGCGAGCAGACGCAACTGCGTCTTGTGATTTTCTGAGGGAAATACAGTGTCTTTGTGAGTTAGTTAGCTAACTAGACTATTTCCCAGTATTATTCACGCCTGCCTGGAGGCATATGTTCATGGTTGATTTTCCGAAATAAGGTAATTCCTCTTGTATCGAACTTTATGCTATCATCTAGAGGTTCGTCATTTTGTCGCCTATTTGCTCGCCTGTGTGATGCAAAATGGAGAGGTACTTTGACTAGGATTAAGTCACCGGTATCTGTATACCTGAACTAGTTAAATATATATGGGTCGCTCTAGACCAACAAGACTATTGTCTGTGTTCCAGGATTCGTTATATCAGAGATCACGTCCAAGTCAGATGGTTAGACTTAGGAACATTATAAAGGTTGAGCTGACCAGTAGCCCATGTATGCTATTCACGTGCAGACAGTGAACGGACTTATTGTATACAACTGATCTGCTAGCATCAGAATGGGAGCATTTATTATTGTTTATGAACATTGAAGATCTGTAGCTGACACTGTTGCAGAAGTTATAGAAATTATTATTATTTATACAGCTTCACGAACTAGAACTCTATGATTTATGAATTTCTGAATCTATTGAACTGTGATGTCTTATGACGCATATATACAACAGCTGTCATTGCTGACTACAGAAATTGTTTTCAATGTGCCTTATCATCTTGCTGAACTCGTTAACTATGTTGATGTCATAAGTATCATGACTGTTTTGTGGCGTGCAATAAATAGAAGAAACTTATACAACGAAGTTACCCTTTCTATGACTCTACACGTCATGTTGCCTGTGTGATAACCCTGTGAACTGTTCCACTACCACATACACAGCAACATCCTAAATCAGAGAAGACACCTACATCTTGCACTTTATACCAGGTGTCGATAAGGGTGGCAAGTTACCACTTCAGCTCAAATCCACCCTTATCATTTTTGGTGGCCAGAGCTGGTTCTATCATCTGATATTTTGGCGCACCATATCATTTTTGGTGGCCATAGTTTGGTTCACTCTGATTCCAGCTATCAAGGGGGTCAGCAAACCCAGACATCATCATCATACTAGATACAACTACAGCATCAACTACCACCTTACAAGAAATTTTATTGAAAGTATCCGGATTTTCTGACAGTTGCTGATTTTGAAACTACCCGGCGCTGCTCGGCAATATTGAAGTTTATGTAAAATTAGAAGGACAAGTACCGAGCAAATGGATTTCCTGATCTGGTGAAAAGAAGGACAAGTGCCGTAACAACTGTTCCGGTCTCAGGGGTACTGTTGCGGGTTCAGAAGGTCAAGTGCCGGTTAAATCAATTTAGAAGATTCAGAAGGTCAAGTGCCGTAACAACTGTTGCAGTATTAGAAGCTCTTTTCCTTCGTCATGGCTGTTTATGGGAGCAGAAGTTAATCAACGTTGGATCATTATCCTCAGAATGCTGATTACATCCTGTTCTGCACCGTGCTGACGCTGGATTTATAGAAGTTAAGTGGCCTGTTTTGTTTGTGAACTGTGCCCTTATGTTCTAACTGAGCCTTCTGTACTTTCACACTTTCTCCTATTGTTTTCATGATACATGTTTATATGTTATATGTTATTTGTTATTTGTATATTTATATGTTTATATTTCAGCGGGTTTTCTCGGTTGGGCGGAGTCTTGCAGTAGAAGATACCACGTCACAGAGGTTCTACTGTTAGCGTTTTCGTTAGGGACTGTGCGAATTTCCTACAGTGAAATTTGCTAGCGACAATCGTTGCTATATCTGTTTAGTTGTGACGAGTTGTGCTTTATTTTTGTTTCTTATATATATATATATTTTTTTTCTTTTTTTCTTTTCTCTCTTTCTTTGTGTTTTTTAGTTTCGATTTCGATTGTTTGTATTTGTAGGTCTCCCCTTTGCTATTATTCAGTTCTTTACGTATATTTTTGTGTATACACTGTAGCGTCATTTGTTAGTCATATCTTCGCATATTTCTTTTTAGTTTTGCTGTTTGTGTATTTGACTTATGCGAATGTTTTCGTATTGTTTGATCTTTGGTGTTGTTTACATTGACTTTGATCTTTGTTATTGTTTACATTGTTGGTGACCTTTGTTATTGTTTACATTGTCTTGTTATTGTTTACATAGTTCTTGCATAGTTAGCTTTCACTATTGTTAATATATGCTCATGCACTATTGGTCTATAGTGCACTTATCATAACAAACTGGTGGTTTTTTGCTTATGCACTATTGTAGTGCAGTTATGATAAATAACTGATGGTTATGCACTGATTTGGGTAGTGCACTGATGATTAAGAAGTGACTTGTGATATTATTATACATTTGATAATACAAGTTGGTGTCAACTCCTGTTTCCCACAGAGATTGGGTTCAACATAGAGATTATACAAGCACTTTATTAAGTCTTGTTGCTATTTAACATTGAAATAAGATAATTAATTATTTCAGGTTCTGTACTCACATTTTAGACATCATGTCTACATTTGAGTACTTTATTGAGCAGGGTAAAGCCCTTGGGAAGACAGGTGATAAATTAGAAGAATTTGCGACTGTTCAATATGCCAAGGCATTGAAGTCGGAAGAAAAGAAAATGAAAGAACAAACTGAACAAAAGAGAATAGAGGCTGAAATAGAACAAAAGAAACTGCAGATGCAGGTGGAGGAAAAAAGATTTCAAATGGAAATGGAAAAACAAAAAAGAGAAGCAGAATTTCAGGAGAAGAGGCTTCAGGCTGAAGCTGAAAATAAGAGACTTGAAAAAGAAGCTGAAAATAAGAGACTTGAAAAAGAAGCTGAAAATAAGAGACTTGAAAAAGAAGCTGAAAATAAGAGACTTGAAAAAGAAGCTGAAAATAAGAGACTTGAAATAGAGGCTGAAGAAAAAAAGTTACAGGCGGAAGAAAGAAGGTTACAAAGAGAGGCTGATGAGAGAAAAGCAAAAATGGAACATGATGAAAAAGTCTTAGCTTTAGAGTTAGAGAAGTTAAAGTTATTGAACACTGGTAATGCTAATGATGCAAATAAGGTGTCAAATAAGACTAATGCTAAGGATTTCAAGCTTAATCTACCAGCATTTAATCCCTCAATCGATGATATAACATTTTATCTAGATAGATTTGAAAGTGCATGTAATGTGCATAATATAGATAAAACATTATATGTGTATCATCTGTCCAAGATACTTAGAGGTGATGCTTTGACTTTGTTGAGTATGGTAGATGTGCCTGACAAAAACAACTATGAGGTTGTCAGGGCGGCATTGTTAAAGAAGTACCAACTTAACGAGGACGGATATCGTCTTAAATTTAAAACCATGTTACCAGAAACTGGAGTTGAATTCTCTGAATTCATCTCAGGCATCCGTCTTACTTTTTTACGATGGGTTGAGTTGTCTAAGACAGAAAATACATTTGAAGCTCTTATGGATTTACTACTTAGAGATAAGGTTATGTCTTCTGTTAATGAAGCTTTTCTATCTTTTCTTCATGAGCGTAAGCCTAAAAACATAAAAGAAATGGAAGAATACTGTAGCCAGTATGTTACTGCGCATCCGCACATAACCATTAGTAACTCTAAGGTGAAAGAAGGTCTGCCAGTTGCTTCGGCAGCACCTTATGGCCCAAATTTTATGCGTAAATTTCAGGGTAGCCAGAAAAATTTCAATAAAAAGAGTAATCGTAATTATGCCCAGAACCATAGTGATCAATTCCAGGGTGATTCTTCTTCCCAGAACTGGAGACAACCGAATACTACACGTTATTCTACTCCGGTTAACTTTAGAAATTTTCACAAAGGTAATCGGTATAGAGGGAAATATTTTATGCAGAGACCTCAATACCAAGATAATAGAGGTTCTCAACAGCATAGAGATAGTAATGACAGTTATGGAAACTGGAACTCAAACCAGGATAAAAATTACAGTAGGGACTTTAATGATAATTGCAGAGGCAATAATGGTCGCGGTAGATCGCAACATAAGAGAAAAAGATATCAACAGACAAACTCTGTTCAACAAGAATCTCAGGGAGCAGATAAACAGGTTAATAATGATAAAGACCATAATGCTATCGGATGCTCATCTTTTGATTTTGGTAGGGCAAATAAATGTATCCAATGCAGTACTTTATTTGATCCGAAAACCGTTAGTACTCTAAGCTGTGGTCATCCTTTGCCCGCTCTTCCTGCTAATGTTGCTCATGATGGGAGAGGTTCTCTTATATTACATAAGGGGCTAGTAAATAGTAATCCAGTCTCAGTGTTGTTTGATTCTGGATGTACTACTGTCGGCGTTAGGCAATCTCTTGTAGATCCATCCTGTGCTACAGGAAAAGTCATCAAATGTGTCACATTTGGTGGCACGTTAGAAAAGTATCCTACTGCTATAATACACATTGCTACTCCTTTCTTCACGGGAGAGGTCCACGCGTGTCTACTTCCAAACCCTATTGCGGACCTTATTATTGGTCGTATTCACGGAGTTAGGGAATGTACCCCACAGCAGATTGCTGTTTGGGAAGAGCAAAACATTGAAGCTACCAATGCGGTGGTCACAAGAGCACATGCTCTGGATCCACCTCAAACTTCATTAACTAATAATGATGAAGTAAATGACCAAGATAGTCACTTGACTATTACACGTGACTCATTTATCAAATTGCAAGAAGAAGATCCTTCTTTACAAAAATTCTTCATTCTAGCAAAAAAAGGTGATCCTAATCAGAACACTAATAGGAAATCTTGGATTTCTATGAAGAACGGCGTACTTGTACGTATGGTACAAGACTCGACTACGTCCACTCATTCACAAATTCTTGTGCCTAAGAGCATGAGATTGCAAATATTGCAACATGCTCATGACTCGCAATGTGCTGGACATATGGGTTTTTCCCGTACAAAGTCGAGGGTTCTTGCGGCTTTCTTTTGGCCATTTGTGAGCAAGGACATACGAATGTACTGTCGCTCTTGCAAAGTATGTCAGGAGGTCAAATCTAAAGGACCACGACATGCTGCGCCTATCCAGGCTGCTGACATTCCTATTCGCCCTTTTCAAAAAATGGCAATAGATATTATCGGTCCTTTTAGAATTAAGTCGGCTAGAGGACATCAATTTATCCTTACATGTGTCGATATGTGCACACGTTGGCCAGAGGCAATACCTCTCAAGAGCATCTCAACTGCTGATATCGCAGACGCTCTTTGGCTGATATTTTCTCGCTTGGGTTTTCCCGGAGAAATATTGTCAGACCATGGCACTCAACTTATATCAGACACTATGTCACAGGTAATGTCTATGCTACACATTAAAAGGTCTCTCAGCAGTATCTATCACCCAATGTCTAATGGGTTGGTCGAACGTTTAAATAGGACTCTGAAAACTTTACTTGGTAAAATAACTGAGGATCATCCTCAGGATTGGGACAGGGTCTTACCCGCGGCTCTCTTTGCGTATAGAGAGGTCCCCAATGAACATACGGGGTTTTCCCCTTTTGAACTTGTCTTTGGCGCGCAACCGCGCGGCCCTATGTCTTTACTTCACGATCTAATCACTGCCGATAATATTAGCGATGAGACTCAATCTTCTTATGAGTACGTCATTGCTCTTAGGCAAAAGATCATCGAGGCATGCAAACTAGCAACTTCGTCTTCAGAATTTGCTAAAGAAAAGGCAAGGCAGTTTGCAAATAAGAATAGATGTCTACGACAACTTTGTCCAGGTGACAAAGCTCTCGTTCTACTTCCTTCAAGGGAGAACAGACTTCTAATTGCATGGAAAGGTCCATATGCAATAGTCTCCAAAATTTCTGATGTCGACTATGTTGTCGATATTGATGGAAAGCATAAAACTTTCCACATAAATATGCTCACAGAATTTTATGAAAGACCTGACTATTTGCAGCCTATTTTCCAGGCTACGGCAATTCACAAGCAACTCATGGTCAGTACTCATCTCTGTCAGTTATACAGGATGAGGAAACTACTTTTTCTGATGTCAATCTTCCTCTTTCTATGGTCCCACTTTATTCTACGGAATCTTGGAAAAACGTGACCGTTTCTCCAAATCTTTCCGCTGAGGAACATCGACAAGTTTCTTCGATGTTGCAAACATTTCAGGATGTTCTTACAGACATCCCGGGGCACACACATGTCATAGAACATGACATTGTGCTAACTGATCACAATCCTATCAGAGTCAGACCATATCCAATACCTATCCATTTCCAGTCTCAAGTCGAAAAAGAGTTGGATGAAATGATACGTTTGCAAATCATTGAACCATCCACTTCAGCATACTCTTCGTCTATGGTTATTGTTCGAAAGAAGGATAATAACATTCGCATTTGCGTAGATTATCGCAAATTGAACCAAGTTACGAAGTTCGATGCTGAACCTATGCCTTCATTAGAAGAGCTACTCAATAAACTTTCTAATTCTAGATTCTTTACCAAACTAGATTTGTCTAAAGGTTATTGGCAAGTCCCGCTAACTGAACGTGCCAAACCTTTTACAGCTTTTTCTACACCTAGGGGTTTATTCCAATGGAATTTCATGCCTTTTGGTCTTATGAACGCCCCTGCTACATTCGTACGCATGATGCGGCGAATTCTCGCATATCGTACAGATGTCATAGCATACCTAGATGATATCTGTCTATTCAGTGATTCTTGGGAAGATCATTATTTGGGTTTATACGAATTACTGTCTACTCTTCGCGAGTATAACTTGACTGCAAAACCCTCTAAAGCCTTTATAGGATTTAGCGAGATTTCTTTCCTAGGTCATCGGGTTGGTCATGGTCTTTTAAAGACAGAGGACCACAATGTTTCAAAAATACTTAACATTTCGGTCCCTAAGACGAAGAAACAAGTAAGGAGTCTATTAGGTTTGATTCAATTCTACGGACGATTCATTCCGAATCTGTCCTCCATTATGGCACCGCTTTCTACTTTATTGAAGAAAGGGTCGCCTAATCTGATCCGCTGGTCTAAAGAATGTCAATCCTCATTGGACCAGGTTAAAGCCCTATTTTCATCTCCACCTATTCTTAAGTTACCTACTATTGAGAAGACTTTTGTTCTTCGAAGTGACGCCTCGTCAACAGGGATTGGGGCAGCACTAATGCAGGAGTATTCTGATACTTTGCATCCGGTGATGTATATCTCTAGGAAATTAAACGCTGCAGAAAAGAATTACTCGGTTTTAGACCGTGAGTTATTGGCTATGGTATGGTCTATTCTAAAGTTACAAAGATTTCTTCTAGGCGCACATTTCATTGTGGAAACCGACCAGAAAGCGCTTACTGCTATTCAGAGCAAAAACTTGAAGAGCTCGAGGTCCACTCGTTATGCCATAGCTCTTCAACCATTTCATTTCTCGGTTCGAGCTATCCGTGGTTCGGATAATGTAATGGCAGACATTCTGTCCAGATGTCCACACGATTCCACATGATTCTTCTGTCATATATATATATTTCCTGATATACAGTCCAATGTTATAATGACATGTTAGTAGATTTTGTCTCACTTTTTTTTTTTTTTTTGAGGGAAATTTATAACATTGTACCATGTAATTATCTAAGAAGGCTTAGTTAGTGATATACGGGCCAAAAGATCACTCGGCCACATTTAAATAAATTATTTTCAGGATTGTATTAAGAAATTTACCAGTTGTCTTTAAAATTTGTGTTATTGATATTTTCGCAGCACATCATTGAAGTCTGCGAGTTTATGTCCATTGTGGAACTTTGAGGATATCAAGTCCTGTCCTACATTGGGAGCGGATGATGTCCACATCTTCTTCTATTGAATGTTTTATGTCACCGAAGATCAACACATGTATTACTTATTAATTACTGTTACTTTATATAATGTAATAATATAGTGCGGTATATTAGTAAATTACACCGCTATTTGCAACACATTGTATGATAACACATAATATATTTAATTTCATATATTGGTATGAGAATAATTTGATTGTCATTATGTTGTTGCCATCATTGTGGCGTGTGTTGGTGGCACCTTCCTGGAATATATCAGCGTATACTTAGATAAATTTTTCTCTAAGGATCTGAGATATGATCTCAGTGTCGCTCCATGCGTTGAGCTAATTTGTTAGGTATATATCCACGCATCATACGTGCGTTAGGAGCCTAGATTTTTTCCGGCTCCAGGATTTTAAAAAAAAAATGTTTCATTTTTTTTTCCAGGGAGGGTGCGGTAATGTTACGCACGGATCATTATTATTTTTCGTTTGTATAAACATTTTTTGATATGTATGATCATTTTTTGACTGAAGTGTGTATTATGTTTTCTATGGTCAAAGGGACATAATCCGAGTTATCGAAACTACAATTTTTTAGGAGTTTGCCTTCTCTTGTATAGAGACACGTTCGGTCTATAATTTCTTGAACGAAGCGTGACCACATCTCCTTATTTGGTAGTACCAGTCAACTAGGGTAGATGTCTGAAACCTTTCTTAACGCTTCTTTTCATGACCATAAAAGGCGCGACTGTGTAAGACTTTTATCTCGAATGTTCTTAGAATCGTCTTATTGTGAACGGCAACTCAGAGATTGTCGTTCTGCGCATGTCAAAAGCTGGGAGTTCGTTCTGTGTGTTCCGCCCAGTTCGGCAGTTGAGAAATGGTTTAAGAAGCGAGCAGACGCAACTGCGTCTTGTGATTTTCTGAGGGAAATACAGTGTCTTTGTGAGTTAGTTAGCTAACTAGACTATTTCCCAGTATTATTCACGCCTGCCTGGAGGCATATGTTCATGGTTGATTTTCCGAAATAAGGTAATTCCTCTTGTATCGAACTTTATGCTATCATCTAGAGGTTCGTCATTTTGTCGCCTATTTGCTCGCCTGTGTGATGCAAAATGGAGAGGTACTTTGACTAGGATTAAGTCACCGGTATCTGTATACCTGAACTAGTTAAATATATATGGGTCGCTCTAGACCAACAAGACTATTGTCTGTGTTCCAGGATTCGTTATATCAGAGATCACGTCCAAGTCAGATGGTTAGACTTAGGAACATTATAAAGGTTGAGCTGACCAGTAGCCCATGTATGCTATTCACGTGCAGACAGTGAACGGACTTATTGTATACAACTGATCTGCTAGCATCAGAATGGGAGCATTTATTATTGTTTATGAACATTGAAGATCTGTAGCTGACACTGTTGCAGAAGTTATAGAAATTATTATTATTTATACAGCTTCACGAACTAGAACTCTATGATTTATGAATTTCTGAATCTATTGAACTGTGATGTCTTATGACGCATATATACAACAGCTGTCATTGCTGACTACAGAAATTGTTTTCAATGTGCCTTATCATCTTGCTGAACTCGTTAACTATGTTGATGTCATAAGTATCATGACTGTTTTGTGGCGTGCAATAAATAGAAGAAACTTATACAACGAAGTTACCCTTTCTATGACTCTACACGTCATGTTGCCTGTGTGATAACCCTGTGAACTGTTCCACTACCACATACACAGCAACATCCTAAATCAGAGAAGACACCTACATCTTGCACTTTTATACCAGGTGTCGATAAGGGTGGCAAGTTACCACTTCAGCTCAAATCCACCCTTATCAGAATGCAAAACAACAGAATACCACTACAGGCGCTCACTTGGGTTCCTGAGGGTAAGAGGTAAAAAGGAAGACCAAAAGAAACACTCAGAAGAACAATAATAAGAGAAGGAAGAACGTTGGGCCTAAATAATGTGCAAGAGCTAAGAGGAGTGGCGTCACAACGAACAACCTGGAGAGCACTGGTTTCTGCCTTATGCGCCGTGTTTGGTGCTTAAAGAATTTATTATTATTATTATTATTAGGATGTCTCCAGTTCTGGGAAGAAGAATCACCCTGGAATTGATTACTATGATTCTGGTCATAATTACGGTTACTCTTTTTATTGAAATTTTGCTGGCTACCCTGAAATTTACGCTTAAAATTTGGGCCATAAGGTGCTGCCGAAGCAACTGGCAGACCTTCTTTTACTTTAGAGTTGCTAATGGTTATGTGAGGATGCGCAGTAACATACTGGCTACAGTATTCTTCCATTTTTTTTATGTTTTTAGGCTTACGCTCATGAAGAAAAGAAAGAAAAGCTTCATTAACAGAAGACATGACCTTGTCTCTAAGTAGTAAGTCCATGAGGGCTTCAAATGTACTTTCTGTCTTAGACAACTCAATCCATCGTAAAAAAGTAAGACGTATGCTTGAGATGAATTCAGAGAATTCAACTCCAGTTTCTGGTAACATGTTTTTAAATTTAAGACGATATCCGTCCTCGTTAAGTTGGTACTTCTTTAACAATGCCGCCCTGACAACCTCATAGTTGTTTTTGTCAGGCACATCTACCATACTCAACAAAGTCAAAGCATCACCTCTAAGTATCTTGGACAGATGATAAACATATAATGTTTTATCTATATTATGCACCTTACATGCACTTTCAAATCTATCTAGATAAAATGTTATATCATCGATTGAGGGATTAAATGCTGGTAGATTAAGCTTGAAATCCTTAGCATTAGTCTTATCTGACACCTTATTTGCATCATTAGCATTACCAGCGTTCAATAACTTTAACTTCTCTAACTCTAAAGCTATGAGTTTTTCTTCATGCTCCATTTTTGCTTTTCTCTCATCAGCTTCTCTTTGTAACCTTCTTTTTTCAGCCTCAGCCTGTAACTTTCTTTCTTCAGCCTCAGCCTGTAACTTTCTTTCTTCAGCCTGAGCCTGTAACTTTCTTTCTTCAGCCTCAATTTCAAGTCTCTTATTTTCAGCCTCTTTTTCAAGTCTCTTATTTTCAGCCTCTTTTTCAAGTCTCTTATTTTCAGCCTCTTTTTCAAGTCTCTTATTTTCAGCCTCAGCCTGAAGTCTCTTCTCCTGAGATTCTGCTTCTCTTTTTTGTTTTTCCATTTCCATTTGTAATCTTTTCTCATCCACCTGCATCTGCAGTTTCTTTTGTTCTATCTCAGCATCTATTCTCTTTTGTTCAGTTTGTTCTTTCATTTTCTTTTCTTCCGACTTCAATGCCTTGGCATATTGAACAGTCGCAAATTCTTCTAATTTATCACCTGTCTTCCCAAGGGCTTTACCCTGCTCAATAAAGTACTCAAATGTAGACATGATGTCTAAAATGTGAGTACAGAACCTGAAATAATTAATTATCTTATTTCAATCTTAATAGCAACAAGACTTAATAAAGTGCTTGTATAATCACTATGTTTACTCCAATCTCTGTGGGAAACAAGACTTGACACCAACTTGTATTATCAAATGTATAATAATAATATCACAAGTCACCTCTTAATTATCAGTGCACTACCCAAATCAGTGCATAACCATCAGTTATTTATCATAACTGCACTACAATAGTGCATAAGCAAAAAACCACCAGTTAGTTATGATAAGTGCACTATAGACCAATAGTGCATGAGCATATATGTAACAATAGTGAAAGCTAACTATGCAAGAACTATGCAAACAATAACAAGACAATGTAAACAATAACAAAGGTCACCAACAATGTAAACAATAACAAAGATCAAAGTCAATGTAAACAACAACAAAGATCAGAGTCAATGTAAACAACAACAAAGATCAAAGTCAATGTAAACAATAACAAAGATCAGAGTCAATGTAAACAATAACAAAGATCAAACAATACGAAAACATTCGCATAAGTCAAATAAATAAACAGCGAAACTAAAAAGAAATGTGATGACAAAATGCGAAGATATGACAAACAAATGACGCTACAGTTGTAGCGGGAGGTTATTTAAATTTATTTATTATGTAAGAGTATGCCAGTAAAGAGTTCTGACCTTACAAGTAATACCCCAGTCTTAGAAATAAGCACTGGTGTATTGTTATCATAACAATAGTCAGACTGTGAAAACCCTGGCCCAGTTGGTAAGAAGTAGTACCAGGATTTAAGGTGTCTCCTCCCTGTGACTATCTTATGATTACTTATATGCTAGGGGATAAGTAAAATGTACATTCACTGAACCCACAAAATGGAAAAAGTGAATAAATCCTCAGGTACAGTTAAAATAGTTTAATAATTACACTAATATTCTATTTCTACTAGTTGGAAAAGAGTATACACATATATATATATAAAAATATTCACACAATTACTATTATTTTCTGTTTAGACTTCAAGATCTTAAATAATAAAGTTACTGAAATCACTGTTATTAGTCCTTTGAATTTAAGGATAACTGTCATCAGTTGACTGAGTTTATGTATGGTTACTTATTGTTTTCAACTATTGGCTGTTTCACATGTATAGGTGGTCAGTGTCAAACAGGACACTTATCTTTCCAACTTGATACTGCTGAAACTGTCCTTTGCTGATATCAGACTTGGTAGGCCCAACAGTAGGGATGCCAATGATCAGTTGAAGTTCACTCTTTGGGGTCCTGCACTTTTGTGGGATTGCCTCGGAGGAACTGCACCGGCTTCTGATACTGGACAGTCTGGTTTGAGTTAT
Source organism: Oreohelix idahoensis (assembly GCA_024509875.1). Lineage (NCBI taxonomy): Eukaryota > Metazoa > Mollusca > Gastropoda > Stylommatophora > Oreohelicidae > Oreohelix > Oreohelix idahoensis. The sequence continues at coordinate 311,959 of JAMPIV010017364.1, forward strand.
TTCATGGAACCTGCAACATATCAGCCTTGGCTAGTATCTGGCTAGACTTGTAGCTGACTAGCACAGATGTCAGACCAGTCAGTCATCAGATGTCACCGTTATACAATCATAGTAAGCAAGGACATCATTGCAGTGATATAGCATTAATCTTAACATTTCAATTAAGTATAACTGACTAGCACATAAGTCAGACAAGTCAGTCATCAGGTGTCAGAGTTATACAGTCATAGCAAGTAACATCATTTCAATGATACAGAATTAATATTAACATATCAGTAATAAACATCATCTGTTTTTATTCCGCTCCTATACATCCCTTCATATTCTATAACTTGATCCTTCCAAATCATATCAAGTACAAATTCAAATCTGATGCTATCTTAGCAACTACCCAAAATTAATACATAAAATAAATAGAGTGAGTGACCACGTGATCAGGTTGCTTTCTACTGAAACTGGCTGTAGAACACTCCAGTTTACCAGCTGTAAATGGGTACAAAGTTGTGCGCTCGAACTAGGGAAGGCAAAGGCAGCGAGGAAGGGGACTAGTCACCTTAGCCTCGTAACTGGGATCTTCCATGATGAAGTTTCTAACACTTCATTTCCCTATGACAATCTCTGGTCATGGGACTGCCCTTATCTTCGTAAGCGATAATGCATTTAATATCGACGAGATACAGCATTAAATATAATAAATATTTTCTATTTGGCTGTGGGGCTAGTTTTGATACGTTTTTGTACAAGCAACCATCTTCCACTAAGCACATGAATAAATCATATTAAAATAATAATACGTTATATCAATGAATATTATACAGGCATATTTTGTGAATTCTAAATGAACCTGTAATACAAAATAAAAGAAATTATTATACAGGATAGCTATCGTAAATTCGCTTACCCTCAGACTCCAGACACTTAGACTGAAATTTTCTGGCGATCCGCTCACACTTCAGATGGATTTAGAGTCGTGGCGTTATCTGCCCTCAGTCTTGTCTCAACCTCTTGCGTTGTGTATCTCTCTCAGTTTACCGATCCGCTTTAAATACGTATAGCGCGGACGTATCGGAGAGTACCGACGTCACAGCTTAAACCTAACCTGAAAAAATCCTTCCCGAACCGTGATTTCAGCCGATCTGTGCGTCGACTGAAATTTTGCCTTTCTCATTCTCAGCATACATAATATCCATATTGTTCCATCTTATCTAGTTTTATTCAGCTGAAAAAACTCTATCTTCCTATCCATGTAAATTCCCAAACTGTTATTTGTTGATTTTAATATTTAGAACAGAAGTGAGTTTACATGCTTTTAGCGTAACTGTGGGCAGCCGAAATACGCATATATCTCCGTAAATGAGAACTTCCTACCGTTCCATCTTATATGCAGTTATACACCATCCTTCCCTGTACTGAAATGTAAAATCCTTTTCATACGGATTCCCTTCGTTTTATTTTATCGTTGGCGATTTCCTCTGTCCGATACACATTTCGCTGATACGCCGCCATTTTGAAAGCGGTCACTCGATCGTAGATGGGTTTATAAATCTAACTGAACTCATTTGCAATGACTTGAAACCAATTTTGCGACATAGCTCCCCCATATTTTAAGCTGGATGATATCTAGCTTAACTATTGGGTACAAGACAATTGCAAATCGACCATTCCGAGGTTAGTTTTCCTTCCTTCTATCCTCCTCAAGCTCTGTGGGATGGCGACTTAGAAAATCTGCGCCTACATTCTGTTTTCCCGGAATATATTCAATAGTGAAGGAATATGGCTGAATCAATAATGACCATCTTAATAAGCGAGTGTTTGCATGACGTGATGAGGCCAAAAATGATAGGGGTTGATGATCGCACTGGACCACAAATGGTTTGCCATACAAAAAGGGTTGAAACTTATTGATGGCCCACACCAATGCTAAACATTCCCTCTCTATAGTAGAGTAATTCTTTTCTGCCACGTTCAACTTGCGGCTGGCATAAGCCACAGGAAACAGTTCCTCATTCTGGGTCTGAGATTTTTGCAAAAGCGCGGCCCCAATTCCTACATTGCTTGCATCAGTCCGTACTATAAACTCTTGCGTCAGATCTGGTAACTTCAGAATAGGCTTACTAGTGAGTCTATGCTTCAATTCTGAATATGCATGCTCACACTCCGCCGTCCACTTTATTGTGTCAGGTTTTCCTTTCTTTGTCAGATCCGTCAAAGGTGCACATAAGGTGTTGAAGTCTTTGATGTACTTTTGATAGAATCCTCCTAAGGATACGAACGACCTCACATCCTTTTTTGTCTGTGGTCTAGGTGCATTCCTTAACTTTTCTATATTTTTGGGATCAGGAGACATGTTTCCATGACAAATTGTATGTCCCAAAAATTCTAATTCCTGACATCCGATTACACACTTTGTTGGACGAGCAGTCAAACCTGCCTCTCTGAGTCTACCCAGTAACATTGATAGAGAATGTAGATGATCCTCAAATGTTTCCGTGGCTATGAGAATGTCATCCATAAAGTTGGTGATGTTAGAGTTGTTCAAGGGTTCCAGCAATTTCCTCATCATCCTTGAAAATACGCTTGGTGCGTTTTTCAACCCGAATGGTAGTACATTAAATTCGTAGTGACCATCCGAAGTGCTAAAAGCCAGCATGTGTCGGATCTCGGGTTTGACAGGAATCTGGTAATATCCCTTACTTAAATCGACCTTAGAGAAATATTTCGCAGTACTTAGCGTCGAGAACAGCTGATTGGTATCCGGTAATGGATCAGCTTGGGTTTCTGTGATCGCATTTAATTTCCGGTAATCGATACAGAGTCGGTGTTCTCCACTTGGTTTTCTCAACAGTACAACACTTGAACTGTAAGGTGATTCTGACTTGGAAATGATTTGTTCTTGCAACAGATAATCAATTTCCTCCTTCAATGCCTGTGCCTTGGCATATGGTATAGGGTAGGTCTTCATGCAGATAGGTGTTGGATCGATGACCTTCATATCATATGTCAATAAGTTGGTGCATCCTGGTTTATCAGTTAACACATCTGCATGTGTTTTTAAAACTTCTTTAACTTGCTCCCTCTGTTCCTGAGTTAACTGAGTACTAATTTTGACTTGTTCATATGTCTCAGTCGGTCTTAATGGATACTCTATTGAGGTAAGTGGTTCATGCTTCATTTCGGTTGCGATGGCCAGAGTCATCATATGAGCTACCTCCGTTGATGTCCTGTCATAATATTTCTTTAACAGATTAACATGGTACACCCTTTCTTTGCCCTTCTTGTCAATTTTGTAATTAGTCCTCGATATTTTCTCTAGCACGTTATATGGACCCTGCCAACCAATCTGCAGTTTGTTGTTACTGCTGGGCAATAGAAGAAGCACTTTTCTCTCCAACCGCAAGTTCCCTATCCTTTGCTTTCTTGTTATAGTATTCAGTATGTTTCTTTCTGGCTCTGCGAAGATTGTCATTAGCCAATTTCCAGCCCATTTTCAGTCGAGTGGTCAACTCATTTACATACTGAATTGATGAGGTGACACTTTCCTCTGCCTTCTCATCTGTCCAAGTCCGCAGCAATGCTTCCAGTGGACCTTTTATAGGCCGACCAAACAACAATGTGGCCGGTGCCATTCCTGTGGAATTGTGTGGGACTTCCCGGTATGCGAATAATGCAGCGGGTAAGTATACATCCCATGTTTCAGGTTTTTCACTTGCCAGCTTCCTGAGAATAGAAATGAGCGTACCGTTGAACCGCTCGACTTGACCATTTCCTTGTGGGTGATAAGGAGAGCAATGATAATGTCTGGCTTGAAAAATCCTGAACACTTCTTGGGTTAGCTTTCCCTTGAACTGGGAACCATTGTCCGTCAATATTTGATGTGGAAAGCCTAACCGGGTGAATATTGTCAACAATGCCTCTGCCACATGCTTAGAATCTATAGATGCCATGGCTACGGCCTCTCCCCACATAGAGCATGTATCAACTAGAGTTAAGATATAACTATTCCTTCTCTTAGTCCTAGTGAGGGGTCCAACAATATCCACTGCAACTCTCTCGAATGGAGTACCCATGATTGGCATTTCTCCTAGAGTTGCTGGTGCAGTCCCATGCTTGGGGGCTACACGTTGACACTCTGGACAAGATTTCACATATCGTTTGATATCTTCCGTGATCCCTGGCCAGTAATAGTGACAAGCTATCCGTTGACTGGTGGCACCAATTCCCATGTGTCCACTAAATGGAATAGCATGTGCGAGCTCCATAACTTTCTCCCTGTATGACTTTGGTACTACCAGCTGTCCATGTCCTTGAGGTCCTGTACCAGCTTTTCTATACAGTAGTCCATTTTTCATATACAAGTCTCCTTTTTCTGGAGGGTTATGGGCCTTTGGCAATTTGCCAAAACAAGGCTTCAATGTGTCATCTTCTGATTGAGCCTGTTTCATCTGCTCTGGCTGAGTATTGTTAGGATTTTCCTCCTCGTTTTTGGTGCTCGACCTGGTCTGGACTGCTGCCAGGACAACAGGTTTTACTGGGTCACCCAAAAATACATACCTACACCCCAATATCAGCGGGTATATAGGGTCATCTATCACTGCGGCTGTTATCACTCCTTCCACGTAGCGAGATTTCACATTGATCCTAGCTATAGGAAGTGTCATGGTTGCTGTTCCCTTAGTTGCCCCTTGTATTTCCACGGTGTCTGTGGTAATTTGATCAGAGTGCACTAGGGTTGAACTCACAACTGAGTCGAAATCCAGGCCGGTATCATATAAGCACATGACTCGATTGCCGTTCACGGTTACGAGCTCACTCACAGGGGGATGACGGAGGCTATTCTGACTCCCTGTCAGTTCCATCATATCTGTCCTATTCCCTGTTGCTAAACATGCAGCGTGATGAGGGGTTTTCCTTCTACAATCTACAGTGTTGTGGTTGCTCATCTTACAAATTTTGCACCACTTATCTCCCTGTTTGTAGGGTTTCTTTTCCTGAGTCTGAGGGTTCTTGTCCTTATTATCAAATCTTGGCTTATTTCTGTATGGATGATCCTTCTGGTCAAACTGGGTATTCTGCGGTGGTGGCTTATATCCTTCTACCTGCTTCCTTTTCGTTCCTACTAGTTCAGCTTGAGCGGCTTGGTACCTCTCTGCACATTTCAAAGTGTCTTCCAGCCTCTCTGCTCCTTGTTCCATAAGGAATTTCCGCATTTCTTGAGACATGGAATCTTTCACTTGCTCTAACATAACCATTTCTTTCAGATCCTCGTATGTTTTCTGATACTTACCTAAACTACTCCATTTCAACAAATACGTTTCTAGCCTAGCTGAGAACTGGTTATATGTTTCTCCAGGTAGAGGTTTAGAAGTTCTAAATTTCTTCCTATATGCCTCAGAGTTCTTTTCATACCGGATCAGTAAGGCTTGCTTTAGTATCTCATAATTTTCCTGATCTTCTTTGGGGAGTTTCAGAAACACATCATATGCAATACCTCTCAATCCCTGGGATAACTTTAGACTCCATTTTTCCTTTTCCAGTCCATAGGTAGAGGCTAGCCTTTCATACCTATCCAGGTACGACTCTATTGCGTCCTCCTTTTCAACAAATGGATCTAGGTGGAAGTTCATGGCCCCATTTGCTGTGTTCTGAAAAGAGCTATTCGCAGAATGAGGTGAGCTATTACCATGGGTGATAGTCCCAGCCTGAAGTTCAAGATCAAGCTGTCTCATTTTCAGCTCATGGTCTCTCTCTGCTTGTAACCTCCTTTCTTCTCTCTCAGCTTCTAATTTCTTGGCTTCTCTCTCTGCTTCTAATTCTAATTTCTTGGCTTCTCTTTCTGCTTCCAATTTCTTGGCTTCTCTTTCTGCTTCCAATTTCTTGGCTTCTCTTTCTGCTTCCAATTTCTTGGCTTCTCTTTCTGCTTCCAATTGCTTTGCTTCTCTCTCGGTGTACTTTTCACATTCCGTCGTGACATACCGGATCAGAACGTCACCATCCATGCCAAGCTCTTTTCCCACCTGCAGTGTAGCAGACCTAAATTTGACCAAGTCAGCCATGATGTATCTGTAGTCTAGTAGGGCAAGCGATCTTACTCAAACTAATTTACTACAATATAATTAACTTATTTAAAATTAAAGTTAATTAAACTGACTTCACCATATATGAAACAGCTTTCTTTATCTGTACTCAATGGTACTCCTAAAAAATTATATATTTCCTACTATGTTAACTCTTTCCAAAAAATTTTCTACACAGCAGAAATAGAAAGTTGGCTCAGGAATATCAAAGATATATCCCGCAGACGAGCCCCCACTGTAGCGGGAGGTTATTTAAATTTATTTATTATGTAAGAGTATGCCAGTAAAGAGTTCTGACCTTACAAGTAATACCCCAGTCTTAGAAATAAGCACTGGTGTATTGTTATCATAACAATAGTCAGACTGTGAAAACCCTGGCCCAGTTGGTAAGAAGTAGTACCAGGATTTAAGGTGTCTCCTCCCTGTGACTATCTTATGATTACTTATATGCTAGGGGATAAGTAAAATGTACATTCACTGAACCCACAAAATGGAAAAAGTGAATAAATCCTCAGGTACAGTTAAAATAGTTTAATAATTACACTAATATTCTATTTCTACTAGTTGGAAAAGAGTATACACATATATATATATAAAAATATTCACACAATTACTATTATTTTCTGTTTAGACTTCAAGATCTTAAATAATAAAGTTACTGAAATCACTGTTATTAGTCCTTTGAATTTAAGGATAACTGTCATCAGTTGACTGAGTTTATGTATGGTTACTTATTGTTTTCAACTATTGGCTGTTTCACATGTATAGGTGGTCAGTGTCAAACAGGACACTTATCTTTCCAACTTGATACTGCTGAAACTGTCCTTTGCTGATATCAGACTTGGTAGGCCCAACAGTAGGGATGCCAATGATCAGTTGAAGTTCACTCTTTGGGGTCCTGCACTTTTGTGGGATTGCCTCGGAGGAACTGCACCGGCTTCTGATACTGGACAGTCTGGTTTGAGTTATTTCATGGAACCTGCAACATATCAGCCTTGGCTAGTATCTGGCTAGACTTGTAGCTGACTAGCACAGATGTCAGACCAGTCAGTCATCAGATGTCACCGTTATACAATCATAGTAAGCAAGGACATCATTTCAGTGATATAGCATTAATATTAACATTTCAATTAAGTATAACTGACTAGCACATAAGTCAGACAAGTCAGTCATCAGGTGTCAGAGTTATACAGTCATAGCAAGTAACATCATTTCAATGATACAGAATTAATATTAACATATCAGTAATAAACATCATCTGGTTTAATCCGCTCCTATACATCCCTTCATATTCTATAACTTGATCCTTCCAAATCATATCAAGTACAAATTCAAATCTGATGCTATCTTAGCAACTACCCAAAATTAATACATAAAATAAATAGAGTGAGTGACCACGTGATCAGGTTGCTTTCTACTGAAACTGGCTGTAGAACACTCCAGTTTACCAGCTGTAAATGGGTACAAAGTTGTGCGCTCGAACTAGGGAAGGCAAAGGCAGCGAGGAAGGGGACTAGTCACCTTAGCCTCGTAACTGGGATCTTCCATGATGAAGTTTCTAACACTTCATTTCCCTATGACAATCTCTGGTCATGGGACTGCCCTTATCTTCGTAAGCGATAATGCATTTAATATCGACGAGATACAGCATTAAATATAATAAATATTTTCTATTTGGCTGTGGGGCTAGTTTTGATACGTTTTTGTACAAGCAACCATCTTCCACTAAGCACATGAATAAATCATATTAAAATAATAATACGTTATATCAATGAATATTATACAGGCATATTTTGTGAATTCTAAATGAACCTGTAATACAAAATAAAAGAAATTATTATACAGGATAGCTATCGTAAATTCGCTTACCCTCAGACTCCAGACACTTAGACTGAAATTTTCTGGCGATCCGCTCACACTTCAGATGGATTTAGAGTCGTGGCGTTATCTGCCCTCAGTCTTGTCTCAACCTCTTGCGTTGTGTATCTCTCTCAGTTTACCGATCCGCTTTAAATACGTATAGCGCGGACGTATCGGAGAGTACCGACGTCACAGCTTAAACCTAACCTGAAAAAATCCTTCCCGAACCGTGATTTCAGCCGATCTGTGCGTCGACTGAAATTTTGCCTTTCTCATTCTCAGCATATATAATATCCATATTGTTCCATCTTATCTAGTTTTATTCAGCTGATAAAACTCTATCTTCCTATCCATGTAAATTCCCAAACTGTTATTTGTTGATTTTAATATTTAGAACAGAAGTGAGTTTACATGCTTTTAGCGTAACTGTGGGCAGCCGAAATACGCATATATCTCCGTAAATGAGAACTTCCTACCGTTCCATCTTATATGCAGTTATACACCATCCTTCCCTGTACTGAAATGTAAAATCCTTTTCATACGGATTCCCTTCGTTTTATTTTATCGTTGGCGATTTCCTCTGTCCGATACACATTTCGCTGATATGCCGCCATTTTGAAAGCGGTCACTCGATCGTAGATGGGTTTATAAATCTAACTGAACTCATTTGCAATGACTTGAAACCAATTTTGCGACAACAGTGTATACACAAAAATTTACGTAAAGAACTGAATAATAGAAAAGAGGAGACCTACAAATACAAACAATTGAAATCGAAACTAAAAAACAGAAAGAAAGAGAGGAAAAAAAATATACAAAAAACGAAAATAAAGCACAACTCGTCACAACTAAACAGATATAGCAACGATTGTCGCTAGCAAATTTCACAGTAGGAAATTCGCACAGTCCCTAACGAAACGCTAACAGTAGAACCTCTGTGACGTGGTATCTTCCACTGAAAGACACCGCCCAACCGAAAAAACCCGCTGAATATAAACATATAAATATACAAATACAAATAACATATAACATGTAACAAATAGCAAAAAGTGTGAAAGAATTTAGAAGGCTCAGCTAGAACATAAGGGCACAGTTCACAAACAAAACAGGCCACTTAACTTCTATGTATCCAAAACGTCAGCACAGTTCAGAACAGGATGTGATCAGCATTCTTAGGACAATGATCCAACGTTGATCCATATCTGCTCTCGTAAACTGCCATGACGAAGGAAATGAGCTTCTGACAGGAAACAGCTTCTGAACTTGACCTTCTGAATCTGCAACAGTACCTCTGAGACCGGAACAGTTGTTACGGCACTTGTTCTTCTTCCTAACAGATCAGGAAAACTGCCAACTTGACGAGCAACGCCGGGTATTTTGAAACAATTTCCAACTTTCAGCAACGCCGGGTACTTTCAAAATCTTTCATCAAACATTGAGGTGATGAGTTGAAACTGTAATGTTGAAAGCTTGATGATGATGTCTGGGTTTGTTGACCCCCTTGATAGCTGGTATCAGAGTAAACCAACATATGGTCACCAAAAATGATAAAGGTGGATTTGAGCTGAAATGATAACTTGCCACCCCTATCGACACCTGGTATTAAAGTGCAAGATGTAGGTGTCTTCTCTGATTTAGAATGTTGCTGTGTGTGTTGCAGTAGAACAGTTCACAGGGTGCACCACAGGCAACATGACGTGTAGAGTCATAGAAATGGTAACTTCGCTTTAGGTTTATACCATTTATTGCACGCCACAAAACAGTCATGATATTTATGTCATCACCAGCATAGTATAACGAATGCAGCATTCAAAATCATATTAACTGATAGTCATGTAGGATTCAATACTCAATAGTTGTATTGTAAACAGATATCATAAAGTTCTGGTTCGTGAAGCTGTATAAATAATATAAATAACTTCTGCAACAGTGTCAGCTGCAGATCTTCAATGTTTATAGACAACAATAAATGCTCCCTTTCTGATGCTAGCAGATCAGATGTATACAATAAGTCCGTTTACTGTCTGCACGTGAATAGCATATTGGGAATACAGGTCAAACCGACCTTTATAACGTTTCTAAGTCTAACCATCTGACTTGGACGTGATCTCTGATATAACGAATCCTGGAACACAGACAATAGTCTTGTTGGTCTAGAGCGACCCATATATATATAACTAGTTCAGGTATAAAGATACCGGTGGCGAAAAACCTAGTCAAAGTACCTCTCCATTTAAAATCACACAGGCGAGCAAGGAGCGACAAAAATGACGAACTTCTAGATGATAGCAAAAAAGTTCGATACAAGAGGAATTACCTTTCTTCGGAAATCAACCACGAACATATGCCTCCAGACAGGCTTGAATAATACTGGGAAATAGTCTAGTTAGCTAACTAACTCACAAAGACAACGTATTTCCCTCAGAAAATCACAAGACGCAGGTTGCGTCCGCTCGCTACTCAGACCATTTCTAAACTGCCCAGCTGGGCGGAACACACAGAACGAACTCCCAGTTTTTGACATGCGCAGAACTCATCTACGTGAGTATCAATTCACACAAAGCGGTTCTAAGAACATTCGAGATAAAAGTCTTACACAGTCGCGCCTTTTATGGTCATGAACAGAAGCGTTAAGACAGGTTTCAGACATCTACAACAGTTGACTGATACTACCAAATAAGGAGATATGGTCACGCTTCGTTCAAGAAATTATAGACCGAACGTGTCTCTATACAAGAGAAGGCAAACTCCTAAAAAATTGTAGTCTCAATAACTCGGGTTATGTCCCTTTGACTGTAAAAAACATAATACACACTTCAGTCAAAAAATGATCATACATACGAAAAATGATCATACAAAGACTTTGGAAAAAGTAATTATCTGTGCGTAACACTCCTGTCTATGTAAAAAAAATTGCACGTTACGGAAACAACAATAAATGGAAAAACTTTGCTGCGGGACGGACATCCGGAGTCTCAGGCTCGTATGACTGACAGTGGTGAAAGCCGAAAGGAAGCCACTGGCATGAAAACGGATGCCCCGACCGCAAAACACGAAACCAGAATTGGTTTTTGGAACGTCAGAACTATGAATGAGGCAGGAAAGCTGAGACAAATCACAGCAGAGATGAAGAACTACAAGATACATATCCTGGGAATAAGCGAGAGCAGATGGACAGGTAGGGGGAGAATACAAACAGCTACAGGGGAAACAGTACTTTATTCTGGCAGGGAGGATGGTCAGCACAACGAAGGTGTTGCCATCATCCTGAAGAAAGGAATGGAAAGGTCTTTACTGGAATGGAAACCCATCAACAACAGACTGATAAGAGCAAGACTAAGAGGGAGGTTCACCAACACCACAATTATACAATGCTATGCACCAACAAACGACAGCGATGAAGAGATCAAGGACGAGTTCTATCAACAGGTACAAAAAGAAATGGAAACTACATCCAGGTACGATCTCATTATAGTAATGGGAGACCTAAATGCGAAAGTGAGAGCACACAATAATTATAACGAAAGAGTAATGGGGAAATGCGGCAGTGGAACAGCAAATGAGAACGGGGACAAATTAATAAGCTTCTGCAGTATTAACAGCCTGGTCATTGGAGGAACACTTTTTCCACACAAGGAAGTGCATAAGTTAACATGTGAATCACCAAACGGACGAGACAGAAACCAGATAGATCACATAATGATCAATGGCAGATGGAGACATGCACTACAAAACGTGAAAGTGAGAAGAGGCGCAGATGTGGAAAGTGATCATCACCTAGTAGTAGCAAGACTGAAAGTGAAACTCAGAGCTGCTGGACCAGTTGCAGTCAAACAGAAAAGATACAACATCACGAAACTGAAGGATCCCCTCACCAGAAAAGCTTTCGTGGTCGACGTAAAGAGAAGATATGAGATTATCAAAAGCCAGGAAAGAACAGAGACCGATGATGTTGACCAGAGATTCAACACCATCTCACCAATATACAAGGAAAGCAGCAAGTCATGCTTGGGATTCCAGGAAAGAAAGAGCCAAGACTGGATAACACCAGATACGCTAAACACCATAGCGAAGAGAAAGGAAATGAAAAGAAAGAAAACAGAAGCTAAGTCTCCCAGATTAAAGGCAATATATAGTGAACAGTACAGTCAGCTGGACAAGGAAGTTAAACGTCAAACCCGTGCTAACAAAAGGACATTTCTGGATGACCTTGCAAGACAGGCAGAAGAGACAGCACTGAGAAATGAACAAAGCACAGTATACAAAATAACTAAAATCATCAGTGGAAAACGAGGTGCAAACAATATTACATTAGTAAGAGATAAGCAAGGAAATCTCATCACAACAGTAGAGGGAGAGGAAACAAAATGGGCAGAGCATTTCAGAGAAACTCTGAATAAGGAACCACCAGAGACACAATTGAATGTTCCTGAGGCTGAAAATGATCTAGATGTTAATACAGACATCCCACGAAAAGAATAAATCATCACAGCAATCAAAGGGTTAAAGAATGGAAAAGCTCCTGGTCATGGTAACTTAAATGCAGAGCTATTTAAGACAGACCCAGAGCTAGCAGCAGAACTATTAGAACCACTATTTGCACAAGTCTGGAAAACAGGGACTACACCAACAGAGTGGAGAAAAGGAATAATTGTCAAATTGCCCAAGAAGGGAGATCTTGCAGACTGCAATAATTGGAGAGGAATAACTCTTCTCTCAGTTCCCAGCAAAATACTAGGCAGGATAATTATACAGAGAATCTCAAAAGCAGTAGACCACAAACTGAGGAAAGAACAAGCAGGATTTAGAAAGAACAGAAGATGTGTAGATCATATATTTACCCTCAGGAACATTATAGAGCAGTGCTCAGAATGGCAAAAACAGGTGTACATTAATTTCGTTGATTTTGAAAAGGCTTTTGACAGTATACATAGGGACAGTTTATGGAAAATACTGAGGGCTTATGGAATTCCAAGCTACATAGTGTCAATCATAAAAAGCCTTTATGCCAACTTTACGCGCAGCATTGGGCAGAGCAACCTAACCTTTGAAGTGAAGACAGGAGTACGACAGGGATGCCCCTTATCAACCACTCTATTTTTAACAGTCATAGACTGGGTGATGCGCCAGACAACAGAGGGCAATCCAAGAGGAATAAGATGGACAACATTTTCTACATTGGAAAATCTGGAATATGCAGATGACATTGCACTGCTAGCACATTCACATCAACACATCCAGGAAAAAATGGATAGACTTAATAAGTATAGCCAGCAGGTGGGCTTGAGCATCAACCTAAAGAAGACAGAGGTCATGACGCTCAATGTGAGCAACCCTGAGCTCAAATCAGTAAGGAATCAGCAACTGGAACAGACAGATGCCTTCACATACCTAGGATGCATAGTAACACCAGACTGCGGAGCAAGAAAAGACATCAGCAACAGAATGAACAAAGCAAGAATAGCCTTTTTAGTCTAAACAACATCTGGAAGTCCTCTCAGTACAGCACAAGCACAAAATTAGGATTATATCAGAGCTGTGTGCTTTCTGTGCTTCTCTATGGCGCGGAGGGCTGGAGAGTTACAGAGAAGGAAATGTCGAAATTGTCCTTTTTTCACACAACATGCCTAAGAAAAATTCTCCGAATCTTTTGGCCGAATATCATCACCAACCAAGATCTGCTTACTCAGAGCAAGCAAGAGGACATGCACACCATCATAGATGGCAGACGCTGGAGCTGGGTTGGCCATGTCCTCAGAAGAGACCCCGATGCCATCACAAGAACAGCTATGCTATGGACCCCTGAAGGAAAACGAAAGAGAGGCCGACTAAAAACAACTTAGCGGAGGACTGTGGAGGCTGAGATGCAAAGAATGAACCAGAGTTGGGGCACTGTACGAAGGATGGCCGCCGACCGAGCAAAGTGGAATCAATTTGTGGTTGCCCTACAAGACGCCACCAGGCGTAATGGCCACTGACTGCTTTGACGGTCGGCGGCTAAGGATCAAAGAAGAAGAAGAGGTAACAAATTTGGCGCAGGCTCCCGTTCCTTCTTGGTTTGCTCTCTTGTAGTTACTGCTGTCACAATCGGCTCTTCCGGTTTCCCAATAAACACGTATCTACCGTCAAGTATGACTGGGTAGATCGGGTCATCCATAACAGCCGCTTTGATCACACCTCTGACAAAGTCAGAGTGTACCTCCACCAATGCGATGGGAAGCGCTGTAGGTGCATCACTCTTAGAAACTCCACAAAGTTGGACGGTCTCTCCTGTCTCTTGACTGGGTTTGACCAGGTGTTTGGCAACAATGCAATCAAAAGAATGCCCCGTGTCAAATAAACAAAAAGTTTGAGAACCTTTCAACATAACAGTACCTCGCTTAGAGGGTCTCTCTCCCTCAAGTTGAGAATCACTGACATTAATTCCACCTTGCGAGACTGTTAGCAAGCATCCGATGCGTTTAGGCTCGGTGTGCTCGCTCTGATCATTAGTCCCGTGCGCAGGGGTTTGCCCTTTGTCACCTTGTCCTTTCTGGCCCCGCTGCCATGTAGAACGGTTGGGTTGATCAGACTGTTTGTTGTTGGTGGGGTACTTGTTTTTGTAGAACTTAGACTTTTCAGGAGGGGGGTTTTGGGGTCCAGTTTCTCTGTGGTTATTCTGGTTAGAAGAATGAGAAGATTGGTCTAGATTATTCTTTCGAAAATGCTCTTCTGTCGGTTTACGTTTTGTAGCCAGCAGTTCAGCCAGCGCATTGTGATATCCCTCAGACTTTTCCAAAATGTCTTCAAGCTTTTCTGCACCTTGCTCAGCTAAAAATCTTCGGGTGTCCGCACACAAAATGTTCTTTATTTGTTCTGTTATAACAAATTCCTCAAGTCCTTCATAGGTAGAGGCGAGCTGTGAAAGCTCCAGACACTTTGTCAGATATCCCTTTAGACGAGAAGAGAACTGCTGAAAAGTTTCAGAGCCCTCTTTCCTGCTGTTGCGAAACAGTTGCAAAAGTTTTCGAGCGTTCATTTCAAAGCGCTCCAGTAACGCTTTCTTCAACACTTCATAGTTGTCTTGTTGGCTGCTTTCTAGTTTCGAGTAAACATCATAAGCAGAACTTTTTAAAGCCTGAGACAGCTTCATACACCAACGCGACCTCTCTAAACCGTACAGAGTTGCCATTTTTTCGAATTTTTCCAGGTATGTGTCAATCTTCTCGTTAGGACAAGGGAAAGATTCTAGAGCGAAATACATAGCGGTGAGGTGAGGAGATTGAGTATTAGAAGGTTCAGTCAAAGAAGAATGAGGAGAAGACTCTCCATTGCTGGAGGTAGAGGCAGCACCACGACTTTGGAACTCTAGAGTCTTAAGCGCCAACTCATGCTGTCGTCGTTGCTCATTTTCTTTTTCCACATGCTGATTTCCATTTCCTCATCCATCTTCTTCTGCTCTCTAGCTTTGGCCGCTTTCCTCTCCGCATCATATCTGTCAAGTTCGTCCCTGACAAAAGCTTTCGCTTCCTCTCCGTCCAAACCTTCTTCTCTTGCCTCGTCCCTGAGGATCTGTCTAAGCTTCGCCCTCTCTGCCATTGTAAATCAGTGACTGAGACTAGTCGAGAAAGAAGTAAGACAAAGGATACACTTGTTCTCTGCCACTTACGAGAAAAATACCAAAAATCAAAAGATGATATAATTTTGACTGGGATACCTCCTCCTATAATATTGTGTCTAACTATCGCTGCTATTAATCGGCAATAAAACACTAAGCGCAAGCGACTATGCCAAATAAATGGTAGTTAAGATTACTCACTTAAAAAAAATAAGTTGCTACAGTGGAAACAAAATAATTATTGCAAAAATTTAAAGAGAAAAAAAATCCCTTAATTTTTAAGTCCACTACAAGTTCACCCCTGAAGTCAGATCGGGTAAGGGAGGCAATTAATTTGGACGAAATAGTCCGAAACGCGCTCCTTAACTTAGTTCAAAACACCTTTCTGCTTCAAACCCAGTGATTGTTAGACAATCACAAACTTTACCAGTGGTTCAGTATTACAGAATCAATAATTAACATATATTCCGACAAAATCAACCTGTAACTCAAAAAATGTATAATACTCAATAATGCTGTGGAAAAACAAATTATTATTTGTGTGGTCAGCAAGCCCATAAACAGATCGTTAGTCTAGGGGATAGTTATTTTTAAAGATACTAAAATCCACGAGACAATCACACTCTTACTCTATTTCAGAATAAAGAATCTTACAGACGAGCTAATATATTGTCGTGCTAGCTCAGGACTAAGAATTCAATTCCCATAAAAACAAGCACTATTTGTCGTATCGTCTGCCTATTCTAAGTTCAAAATCCCGATAGACGAGACCTCATTTGTCGTACTTGCTCAGGATTTTGAGTTCAATTCCCGGAAACGAGCTACCATTTGTCGTCTCGTTTTCCTCTACTCAGTTCAAAAGATCCTTCGGACAAGCCCACATTTGTCGTAGATTTGTGATAGGTGAATTAAGACTTAGATTGGTCCCTTCTGAATAGCAATAGAACAGGTGATATCTCAGTGGGAGATGATAAAATAGAAATAGATTTTACGAGTGAGATGGAGGAAATATATTAGAGTCTGTCTCTGACGCTCGAGAAATTTCTCTGAGTCAGCCTATCATCTACAACAGATTTAGATTAGTCAGACAGTCTAGTATAATATATATATATATATATATATATATATATATATATATATATATATATATATATATATATATATATATCCCTCACATACACACACATATAAGTGACGACAATAGACGCACATACATGAAACTATGACAGTGAAAATATAGATAATTTGGGAACGAGCTGACCGCCACACTTTTAATAAGTTTCTGTAAATTTTATTACCATAGGAAAATTTACCACAACCACATAAATGTTAATATCAAGCATAGAAAATACATATAAGGTAATGAATTACTGCAAGTATAATAGACCTATAGGTGTAATCTTTTCCCTCGATGTTTAGCCCACGATCCTGTTAGAAGAAAAGTGCTAGCCCCAAAAAGTCACGGATATATACGCTATAGTCTCAGATTTCCCTCTAAGGTTAAGAACAGAATTGATACTCTAAGCTATCCTAAGAGAAGAAAACCTGCATTAGCAACAAGTTGCATAAATGAAATTACAAAGTGGGTGCACAAATCATATCATAAAAGAATCAGTCAGTCTACTTTCACTCTGTTCTTTCAGCAGGGATCCCTGTCTCACTTTCTTACCGAATAGCTTGCTGATGTTCGCCGTCTGTCGCACTTTGTGACACACACACCGTTAATCTGTTTTTTTTTCTTTTGATGAAGCGGATTCCCAGCTCTGCAGATCTTGGTTTCATCCAATGGGTCCGGGGAGCGTCTTCTTCATGCGATATTTTGTTTAGATTTAAGTTAGTGTCAATTTACGCAGTTCATGTAAGAATTAGTTTAAGCGGGCTCACAGTGTCAGAATCACTAGGTTTCCCTTATTTAGGAAAATGACCGGTTGGTATCTTTTCTCAGTAGATAATTATTGGTCACACCACAATTAGTCAAAATGTCGGAATGTTAATAGTTTGTAATTTTTCTCGCCACAGGGCTGCATGTACATAAGAGTTTGTGAAGAAATATAATCTGGCTCAATAGGCCCCGTATAGGTATTTAGTCTTTGAAAACCCGTTAGTGGGATTTGTACTCTGTCTATTTCTGGAGGCAAACACACTGCCAGACAAGTGTTAACTTGAAGACCCACGTGGTTTAAGCTAAAAGTATTTCTACTTCACAGATAATTCTCATCAGTACTAAAACCGCTGGCAAAGTTGGGCTACCCCAGTTTCACTGTATAACAGAAAAAGCAACATATAAAATACTTATACATAATATTCACTTCGGTTATAACTTTACATTATAAACTGCAAGCGTAGAGCTTGTCTTATCGTTTAAACTCCCGTGAAATAATTATATTCATAAAATCAATCATCATGAATTAGAAATACATACGTATTTCGTCAATACTCAATGATGAATCAGTGCAGTTATAAGTTAGTTTAAAATATTCTCGACTGATTATTAGCAATTTAATTAAATTCATTTACAGCTGCATGGGACAGGCGAAAGTTTGAATGGGAGAGTTATATTTTTTCGCACTCGAACGAATGCGAAAAAAAGAAATAAAAGAGCGATAATAAAGTAGAAGACATGGGTAGAATAAGAAAAGAATATAGAAATTTTATTGATCATAATCTCTATGCCACAGGTAGTTGACCTAGAGCAGGGGTCGGCAAACTTTTAGTAGTGTCGTGCCGAAGTAATGTTGCAAAGTCACTCAGAGTGCCAACCTAAGTCCACCATATTTTTATATACAACAATTATTGAAACAATTTAAAAATGATCTTATATTAACATGTTTCCGCTACATTAAATAACTATTCTATTCTTTGTAGATTATTCAATATTTTAATATAAATAGGAACAAATATCAATACAAATATTATGTTTTGCAAAATTTAAGTTCTGAACACATTAGTTTGAATTTTTTTAATAAAATTGCCATATGTATATTTTGTTAAGACAGAAAGTCCAATAGTTTGAAGAACAAAACAATTAAATAAACCAAACATAAAAGAGTAATCATTGATTATTATTGATCTGAGTCATTAATCAATTAATGGGACCCATGTCCTTGCTTCTCCTTGGTTAATTGTTCAATATCAGGTGTGTATTTTGTCAATTTCAGCTTCACACAGGCTTCTGAATGCACAGGTGTTAGGCGACTTCTCTGTGGACTTAAAACAGCTTTCATGTGTGAGAAAATTTGTTCACATGTATAAGTTGACCCAAAAGCCGAAAGTAGAGCAAATGCAACTTTCTTCAAACAGGTGAACGCTTCAGGCAGGGATGTCCAACAGTTGAGGATGGCAGCTGACTTTTCCAAGCAACTTCCTTCAAGAGTTTTTCGCAATTCTACAAATTTTATCGTCCATAACTCTGATGCCTTGAATTCGATGTGTTGCATTTCAAAATTGTCAACATCCATCCACTCGAAAAGAGATAGGTCAAATGGGATGTTAGTATGATCAATTAAGTTGGGCTTGATGAGGTAAGAAAACATGGGCCCGTGAATTTTGAAGTCTTGACCTCGTTTAGCAAACTCTCATTTGAGCGCTTCAACGTATTTCTGAAGCTCATCTCTGTTGACAGTAAATCGATTTGAATGAGCCTTTAGGTTTGGAAAGTACTTGTATGTGTTAGTGGTAATATCTCTACAAAATGTGTCTAATTTTGACGCAAATCCTTTCCAGTGCTCAAAAAGATCAAGTACTGTTTGACCCTGCCCTTGTAAACGCAAGTTTAATTCATTCAGATTTGTAGTTATGTCAGCCAGAAACATCAGCTTGCACAGCCAGTCCTCGTCATTCAATTCCGGGAAATGTTCTTTGTCATCAAGAAACACCTTGATTGCTTCTAGACATGATACAAATCTGTTCAAAACATTACCTCAACTAAGCCAACGAACATTGCTGTACAGCGGGAGGTCCGCATATGCGCTCTCCATTTCTTGTAGAAGAGATTTGAATTGCCTGTGGGTCAATGAAGAGCGAGAAACTATGAAGTTAACTATCTTGACAACAGTTTCCATTACAGAGTTCAAGGATAGTGACGAAATCTTTGCACACAAACTCTCCTGGTGTATAATGCAATGGAAGCTCAATACTTGACGTCCAATACGATCCTCAAGAAGTTTAACAAATCCTTTGTTCTTTCCGACAAATGCATTGGCGGCATCAGTAATAACACAGAATATTTTATTCATGTTAATGTTCTGATTTTCGAAATAGCTTACAAATGCAGTTATAATGTCCTCTCCCTTGGCTGTACCATCAAAAGGTATCAAGCAGCACAGTTCTTCATAAATACGGTCGTTGTCACAATATCGCGCAACTATAGCTAGGCGCGCCACGTCATTCACATCGACACTTTCGTCAAGAGCGACACTAAATACAACAGCTTGTTGTAACCCGGTTGTTTGTTTTACCATTAAATTTTCAGCCATATCAGTTATGCGCCTCTCGATTGATCTCGCAGAAGCCGGTATTTCTCGAATCCGAGACAGTATTGTTTCTTTATTTGGTAAATTACTAAACAAAATTTCAGCACTGCTCAAAAGTTTCCTTGATGTATTCTCCATCTGTGAAAGGTTTGCCCTTCGAAGCCACACACTGTGCAATTTTGTAACTACATTCGGTAGCTTTATTTTTGGTTCCAATTACTTGACTAAAAATACTACTTTGTTTTTTTGTAGCCAGAAACAGCCATTTTTATGGCTTCACTTTTCTCCTCAGAGTTTTTAAACATGGACTGATGTTTGGTTTGATAGTGTCTTTGTACACTTGACGTACGGCACACGACACTTTCATAACATAAAGCACAAACAGCACGATCCTTTTGTTGTATGAATCCATATTCGTTTGTCCAAAAGTCTTGAAAGGAGCGTATATCAAGTTTTTTTTTCTTTTTTGAGTCATTTTAACGGCACCGCATTACTTAATAACAACACCAACTTTTGTGCTGCGGTCAACGGACTGTACGGGCATGAGTATGCGACAGCCGAGAGAACTGTAGAGGTGGTGGTGGTCGGGAGAGAGGGGAAGGAGAGGACGGAAATATAACTTCGTCGAGGTCAGTCATTGTTGCTCCAAACTCACACTGGGAGTCAAAAACTGCGAGCGAAAACGAAATAAATACGCTCGTCCAGGCGCTAGCCAGACACTATTGCGTAATTATGATATTACGTCTCCGCTTGCCCGTCAAAATTCGCTTGGGATTCTTTTCAAGAATCTCATCCTGCAAACTACGGTAGCAGGTAGACGCCAGACTAGCGGGCATCGCAAAATATAACCACTCCCCTTGAAATTCGTTGAAGAATGTTGGTTCTCGGAAATGGTCCGTAAAAACAAAGACTTACGTGCAGTATAGTATGATAAGGCCTTTAGTTTGCATCAGGTGGCACATTCTTACCTTCAATGTCTAAAAACTTTCGTTTTGAAGGGTTGTGAAAACGGGTATAGCTTTAAAAGAATTATATGCTTCTATTTAATTAAAAATTCAATTTTTTAAAAATGAGATCATATACTGTACAGTATTTTAATTCACTCAGCGTGCCATTGAAAATCGTTCCACGTGCCACGCTTGGCACGCGTGCCGTAGTTTGCCGACCCCTGACCTAGAGGATGCTTACAACAGTGTTGACTATGCAACATTGATGGACTGTGTAATGGAATGTGCTGTAAACCCATGGCTAACAAGGTGGATATCAGCTGCCTTAACTGAGAGAGTAGTTTCAATGCGCTTGGGAAAATGGACATCAGAACCAATGCACATTTGCCAGGGATTGCCCCAGAGTTCTCCATTATCACCGGTGCTGTTTAACATATATACAGCAAAGGAGCTGCAATCCAACCAATTGCTGCAGCGCACCTGGAGTGGAGACTACTGTCTCTCCTATGTCATCAGCCAGTCTTGTCTGTAATCGACTATGGCCTGGGAATACTCACGCTGTCAATATGTCAATGTGAGCGACTGGAACACATTCAAAACGAAAGGATGCGTATAGTCTTGGGCTGTACGCGAGATACCATTGTGATGATGCGGCACATGCTTGGATTGCTATCAATTAGATCCAGATATACGATGGCCCAGGTAAAAGCATATACGCGAGTAACCACAGACAAAAGGCATCCCCTGCATGGGAACATAACTGACATCAAAGGAGCAATAATAAAGAGGGGGATGTCATGGATAGCGCAGGCAGAGGAGACAATTAGGCAATGTCCACTGTTGAAACTGTATTCAAGGGAAACGAGTGGAGTAAGTCAGACGAGAACTGGATGAACTACCAGTAAGTCATCATCAGCCTTGGTAGAGTGCGCAGAACATAGGCCAATGGGAGAGCAGAGCTGGAAATTGATCAGCTTATAAATTTTAATGCTGGCGATGATGATGAAATTGTGTACACTGATGGGTCTGTAATTCTTGGTAATAAATCAGGGTTGGGCTGCTCTGCTAGATTAAAGGGCAGAACCGTCGCTGACCATAGTGGGGCTTACATGATAACAAACTCCAGCATGGAAATGGAGGTAGAGGCAGTTTCTTAAGATGGCTGTCTGAGACTTTATTAACAAAGGCAGTTATTGTATCGAACTAGGGATCCGCGCTGGTGTAGTGGTTACCAAACTGCGCTGGCGACCGGGTGACCGAGGATCAAACCCGGGCGAGAACATTTAAAGGTTTTTCGTCGACCTGGATTTGGACTGGATTAACTCGAGCCCAGGCGAGGACATTTGAAGAGTGTCGTCGACCAGGGACTGGCGGCTCATGAGCCGACCCAGCTCTAATGGGTACCTCCAAAATCACCGAGTATCTGCCTGAATGGCGATGGACACCTGTCTCTGTACAAGAAAAATCGATACTCACGTAAAAATCAGTCTCAGGTTAGACATACTAATCTCAAGTAATACCGGGCGTACGGAAAAAAAAGTATCAAACTCACAATCCATGCTTAGAAAGGTCCAAAATAGATGGCTCCGACATGAATGGAGAAACTCCGTAGAAGCATCTAATATTCAAGAGCTGATATGGATCTACTATCCTGGTCATGCAGGTGTACACGGCAATGAAAGGGCTGGCAGACTAGCTTCAAGAGCACCCATAGAAGGTGCATTGGACATGGATAAGAGAGACATAGAGACGGCAATTCATGATCGCCTCTTAGAGAATGACACTGCAATCAATGAATCATCAAGGCTAACACTGCTGGAGTTTGGCAACAGGTACGATCTAAAACAGAACATGCTTTAAGATCTAATACAGTTGGAAACACCAAAAGAAATAAAAACAACGAATTGATCGGGGGTTAAAAAAACAAATAAAGGTGTTGAAGCTGCAAACGAACTTTGGATCTTGCCAATTCATGTGGAAACGCTAAATTCGTAAGTTGACACATTAAAAAAAAAAAAATTTAATAAAAAGCCAGGCGCTATTCCACCTTAGTATAACAGACGAAGGTGGAAAACGCATTTTAAAAATTCACTTTTATTATTGCTATTCAATGCACTGAAAAACAAAGAAACAAATATTCCATACATTCTAATAGTGGACAAGCAAAATGTGAAGAATTAGTGATTGATGATGGCTGATCACCCTGTTATATTCTACGTAACAAAATGTATGGAAAACTTATTTTCTATATGTATGTGTGTGCTCATTTTTTATTTTTTTTTTATTTTTTTTTAAAGTGCATTAGTTAGTTGCTTATCCTTTACAGGACGTGGCAATCAACCCCAGCTTTTATTGGCTGTTTGTGATTTTTCTAGGCAATTTTTTTCATTCAGTAGTTTGCCATTGCTTTCTGAACGGTACGGCGCTTATACCATTGTTAAAAATCCACACAAAGCGATCTGCTACCAAACCGCCTGCAGCAGGTTTCGAACCTGGTATATCTGGATTATGAAACTGCGTTCATATCCATTAGGCAACCTAAATAAAATTGGATTCTTAAAATTAGTTATATCTTTTATTTGTCTTATGATATAATTCATAGTTGAATATTAGTTGTTCAAAAGGGTTGTCACTTCTGCTCAGTAAAATTCACTTTTGAATAAAATAAGCTTTGATAACATTATTTAAACACCTAATGCCAGTCTCACAGGAAAGTTGGCTATTGCTAGAACTGTCTTTATACTCGCTAATTTGTTGTTTAAGGAAACGCTTTGGTTTAATCGGAAACATCAACATTAATCACCGGCGCCCGCCCATTCAAATATGAAACAAAGTCTATATCCGCATTTCATTACTTCTCTTAACCCCTTAGGGACCAAGAGCTTCAGATGAACACTAAATTGTATACTTTACTCAAGATTCTAAGACTCAATACGTAATTTACGATGTGTGTGTGTTTTTTTAAAAGTTAGTTCCCAGAAACAAAATAAAATTTAACATGGCAAATAAACAGCCGTCGCAAGAGATATCGAAAATTGGCCTTCGCGCCCTGAGCCAGTGATCTCATTGGCTTGACTCTATTTTTCTGTCACATAGAATGTATGTCATTTTCCCACACGCATTTGATAAGAATGAAAACAGTGGATTTAATTCTTTTTTTCAATAACTTATTTCATTTGGCGGCAACTGTAAAACCTTCTTGACTTACGCCGCTTTAAATCGGTTCCAGAAAAAAAAAATCCCAGATCTTATTACGCCACTAATCGAACATAAAGTGGAATGAAATAATCTGGCCGGATTCGAAATAGGTCCACATGGGGAAACCGTTTTGTTAGTACATTTTATTTTATTTTTTTTTTAATTACGAAAACATGTACAATTAATTATAGCAATCAAATTATACAACCAAACAAATAGATAAAACTAAAAACACAAAATCAAAGCAAATACATTATTTTACGTCATAACAAGATAACGTCATGTGTTGAGAGACTACCTTATCAAGTAAAAATCCATGTAATCTCACATTGAAGCCCCGTTAATTCCACTCACAAGCGTATATGTAAACATAATCCAGGAACTTGACTCACACACATTAGCACAGATACAGAAGTCAACGTGCAACAGACGCCGATTCACTCACGGATAGTTTCCTTCTTCCTGCTCGGAAACGGCGGGTGTCTTTCACAGTTTCTGTCCCACACAAAAGATTCACCTTTGCGTCACGGTGTTCCAACAATCGCCCTCCATGACGCGAAGTGAGTGAACCTTGAAAGGAAATAGAGTGTTTTAGTACGTGTGTTTCGGAAAAAAAGAGGTTGGGGGGGGGGGGCCCCTTACGTAAGAGGTCAGAGTAATGCCAAGACTGCACATCGATGAATAAAGAAGTATACTGTCAGTCGCTAAATGAATAAGTGGTTATAAGTATCAAGTAAAAGAAACGAAAAGGGTTAATAACCAGTTTATTATTGTTACCACATGCAGGGAAAAGCAAAATAGATGTTCTACGTATTCTTTTGTAAAGAATAAAAGTGAATAGCGAGTTATTATTAATTAGTAATTCGTTTTGCGTGTACACAAAAGATGAATAAATGTATGAATGATATGATAAATTACCAATAATTAATAACCAGTAATCTATTTTTATTATGTGCAGTAGAATGTGTGAAACATTTTTTTCCTGTTTTCAAACGATTTGACATTTTTTTCCTGTTTTCAAACGATTTGAAATTTTTTTCCTGTTTTCAAACCATTTGACAAGAATAATGAAAGTGGCCTTAAAACTAATAAAATAAGTGCAAAGTATGACAATTACTTCTTACACATAACTTAGGGCCAGATGTGATGATCCTTTAAATGCAAGACAACCTGGAGAAACTGGTGCTCATGACCTCAGCTCAGCACGTTTCGGAATAGCAGAAACACCACAAGAAAAGCCTAGATCTACAGTGTAGATAATACCAAGGAGTCTTGGTATTGACTGCAAAGGGGCGAGAATTTCAGCAGCCCTAGATAAACAACAATAATCTCTGAGGATTCACTCGTGCACAAGGGCTACCGTCTAAATGGAGCTATTACTCGTCTTGTAAACTTCTAGTGGGTTGTAACGTGACCCAACCATTGAGCTCGTAAAATTCTCCCAAAAATTATTCTTTTACATGATAACGACAACACGACAGAAGATTGCACATCTTTAATTAAGCCACGTTCCATATCAATTGTAGTGCATTATGTGAAATACATGATGAGCATACCTGACATCATATTCTTGCAATAAGTCCTGGATGAACCATTTGAATCTCACATAAGTTACACTCACATGACCATGACCATACAACATCTCAATGCTCACTTCTGGAGCTGTAGTGTTTTATAAATACCAGAGGACACCATCTCTCTTTATCACAGTTGTAAGAACAAGTCTTAACACGCTAGACGTTTATAACCAACTACAATCAACATGCATACGTCTCTACCTAACAACGCGCCATTCATTCAACAGAGATGCATGGTTTTCAAAACCCTATGCTTAAGGCATTGAAACATTACTACTTGTCGTCGTTTGAGACATGAAGATATAAAGAATTAAACCTGGACGAAAACACCAGCTATGCGAGTGCTAAGGAATATCGTAAATAGATAATTGATAAGCACACGTGAGGACGAGCCAACATAAGGAGGAAACTAGATTAGAAATGTAACTTATTTAATAGGGATACCTGTTAAGACTCATACTGGCCAGTAGTTGTTAAATCACGATTTATTTGTTAGATGCCGTGAATGTCCACCAGTTGATAAATGTAGAGGTTGGGACTGGTGTAGTAAAGTGTAACGATTGTCAACTCATTAAACCCAGCACAGTTTTGGTCATACAGGTCATCTTGTCCTGGAACGTGATGAGGCTCCGACAAGAATGTGAGTGTAGACAATGAGTGTGTATATGAATGTCAGAACGCGAATGGTAGAATGATTCGATAGAGTTGACAGGTTGGTAGTACATCACTCATACTCACACTGTTCGAATTCAAGAAGTACTGGAACTACGGTGGTCTTTTATAACATTTAATGAGACGCACACTTGGACAGTACGTGTATGGTTACAGGAACAAATGTCGACATAGACAGCATAATGTTGATCACAGGAATATCATCTTAAGTTAGCATTCATGCTTGGCAAATATCATAATGGAGCATTCGTAAATAAGCATTCAGAGTTCCATCATGTAAATCATCTGGCTTTACTGACTGGGCACGTCAGTCCATAACCAATATATAGGAAGGCTCCTAGACCTAACCTCGTCTAGCGAATATCCCTTCACGTAAAGTTCAATATATATATTTTTCATAAAGATATAGGAATCCCAGACATGGGTTCTCACATGTAGCAGTGATCTCTTGGTTCATCGAGCGATAGTACAGGCATCCCTTTTTCTCACTCGATAAATACAAAGTATATGGATTTCAACATGGCTGTGCTTCTCTCGTGAGCTTCACTCACTATTGGATATAGACCAAAATTGGTCATTCGTTAAATGTCCTCATTTCTTCATAGCTTCTATCATAGAGGTAATTGAATAATATCATATAATCTAGTGCTGATACATAGGAATGTCATCTTCCTTCGAATAAAAATTTCTTTTCAAAAGTACCACTGTGCATCTGCTTATCGACAACGATGGCGAAGCCCAAGTTCATAATAAATTGTGGTTTTACCTTTCTATGCGAAATATAACTTTGCCATTCCTTGGCAAGAGAGAATAAACACTGGGGTAAAGTACATACAACATGTCTAAATGACTATCACTTTTCCCCATTTACTTATAGATCACTTTTCCGGCGATAAGCCAGCTACAACAAAATTCGACATCCCGACAGGATGACAGCCATGAATCACACACCCTGCTAGCGATACTTCCGCTGCATAGCCTTTGACCTTTTCTAGCGACAACCAACATAGTTCGACTTAGAAATGTAAAGATATCCATATATAAGACAGACTCGTCCTACTCATACAAACACTACGTATAAATTCAGGCCATAGATATACTGAAGCAAGAACAATCTATTCCTACCCAGGCAAAGAATAAATCGCAGTAGGCCTAGATCCGTCCGCGGAGTCCGATCGAAGATGACGGAACTCCTTTCAAGGGAAGTAACTCAAAAATGACTTCTCCTTAAGCACTTAAAAAAGGAAATACTTTGTTTACAAAATATTTGCGAACATAATAAGTATATAAATGTATTATATTGCAAGATAGTAAAGATTGCACTTTACAATACCGGAGACTCGAGCCAAAGTAGATGTTAGATACATGGTATAAACAGAACAAACACAACAAGACAAAATATTCAAGAAGCTAAGTGAGATTGTCATCTGGCTGCTAGTAAATTCACTCTATATTTTTCTTAGTGTTTTTTAGTAGTAATCTCTCTATTTAATTTCAGTGTCTGATTCATTCTTATTTACATATATCTTTATATTGTTTTGTTTTTCCTTTCAGAGATGCTCACTTTATCATGAAGTAATTAAGTACTCTAGAATTTCTCATTATATGTACAGGCAATATATATGTAAATATTAACATGACGTAGCAGTTCTCTCTCATATTTGTATCCCGCCACCTCAGAATAATGCCCCAACATTAATCCCTTACCGCTGTTGTCAGTAAAATAAAAAGTTTGTTAGGAAAGTCGATTACATGAAGTATTCAATACCATGATATCCGTGTAGAAGGGGAAAGATGTAGCCCTTGTGTACGAGGGCGCCCTCGGTGATCAGTTTGCAACCAGCTCAGAAATGGTCTGTTTAGGGTGCTGTTGGATAACATATGCTCCAGAATACAACCACCTAATTTTTTGGAGACCTGATACTAAGCCCTTCGCCAGGCAACCACAGATCGTATGCACACGTGCAGATGGAGGCTGACCTGCGGTACCCCTGCTCAAGGAAAATTCCACTATTAAATTCCCGTCTATTACAGAATTACTTAAATGTGCATGTAGTATTCACATTAGTCCCGTCACTCGTCAGGTTGCACTTACTGCTAAACCTACTACTACATCTGACAGACTCAAACTTGTCTTAACTTTCCACCCTTACTGTTTGGCGGTGAAAAAAATTATGTTCCGTCATCTGCCTATTCTCCACTCCGATCCTGATACCAGAGAGTTGTTTCGTTATACCCCTTTGTTGGCATATCGTAAGGATAAGAATTTTAGGGATATTCTTGTGCATAGTCGCTTGAGACAAACTAGTACTTCTCCCTTTGGTACTAAACCGTGCCAACGCCGCATATGTAAGACCTGTCCTTTTGTACTCCAAACGCAGTCAGTCTCCTTTCCGAACGGTAAATTCGCCATTGGGGAGTCTTTCACGTGCGAATCCAGAAACCTGATTTATCCTATCATCTGCAAGAGGTGTGACATGACCTATATTGGTGAAACTTGCAGACGTTTGGCAGACAGGTTTCGGGAGCATTTGAGTGACATCCATCATGGCAAACATTTGCCGGTGGCCCTTCACTTCAACAGCCCTGACCATTCAGGTAACTCTGACATTCATGTCACTGCCCTCCGTTCATGTATCGGCGACGACCGAACTCGTTTTTCGTTGGAGAATCGTCACATTTTTCAAATGGGCGTTTTAGCTCCTGCTGGGATTAATGTCCAGCATCATTTTGCATAATTCTTGTCGCTTCTGTCGTTATTTTCCTATCTATCCTTGTTTTTGTTTTGGTTCGTTTCGTTTCCTCTATTATCTGTTCTTAGCCGTCACTAGCTCCTACGTCACTTCCGCATGACGCCTTATTTTCTCAGCCATTTTAAATGTTTCTTTCTTCGATCCAGTTAAGTGATTTTTTACGCATTTTAATAGTGTTGTTCATTTCTGTCTTCGTTTCGTTGATTATTTATTTTCATGTCTCGACATGTCTTTCTGGTTTCACGATTTTCTTGCATCATTACTGTTATCGTTTCGCTCATCACCGTGGTTTCATCTGCTTGTGTCGCTCATTTGAAGTTTTCCTCATCATCATAGACCTTTGTAGTACCTATATGTAGTTCTTGTCCTTGTCAACTGTTCGTAACTGTGGCTGACGAAGGGTAAAACCCGAAACGTCCCTTATCTCATGTGTACCGTTTACTTGTAAAACTGATTTCATACCATATTATTTTTTAATTTATATATTTGTAGTATTCACGCAATGGTTATTGGAAATAAAAAAAGGGACACTACCCATTTCCATTCAAGCATCATCGTATTATTTTAGTTGCGTCCCGTTGGACAGGAACTAAAATGATGAAATAGTAAACATATTCGGATAAGTAGATCTTAGATACCTGGTAGATACACAACATACACAAGAAGATAAAAGATTCCATAAGACAAGTGATATTATCATCATGTAGCAAAACTGAAGCCTCGAGATAAACCAAGAATATTCTTCTTTTATTTACTTTAAAACTGCGATGACTATTCTTCTTCTTCTTCTTCTTCCTCGTTCGTCCCGAAAAGGAAGTTGGTTGCGTTGTGTCTGTTTACAGCGGAGCTGCGATATCTGCGCCTTTCGGCCGGCACATCCGACTTCAGCATGGCATTTTTTGGGACCGGGTTTGCCTTCCCTCTTCGATCCCTACTCTCTCAGCCAGACTGCAGTGATGCAGCCTGTTTCCAGGACCACCACGTGGAGGTGGAGCAGGGTCTTGGTCAGCTCTGGTTTGCTGACGCTGACGCCAGCAGTCAAGCTATGGGTCGCTGGCTGCATTCTCTATCGCTGCGTCTTTGAGAACTTTGAAATCTTATGAAGGACATTTTGCCTATTTAACAAAAACAAAATTCTCTCAGGTTGTTTGATCGTGATTATGTTTAAAAACCATCTTTTTCTGGTAGTCAAACTTTCACTCCGTATTTTACTCACTTGTTCAATACGTTATATAGTGTTGTAGAATTTCTCATCACATCTACAGGCAATACAAATTATGTTTTTCCTCCTTCAACATTTGAATAATAAAGTAACAGAAAAAAATTTTACCCATCACTTTTTAGCTGTTAATCATTGTTGTATAACCCTGGCAGTCTGTGGTATGAGTCACTCAACATGGGCCGACGTACGGATTCACAGACCATAATTGAACGGATACACCAAGCCAGGATGATCCATATGTTTTATTTAACAGCTTAACTTCAACAATAAATCATCACAGAGCATTTTCTGACATCTCATTTCTAATATCTTCTTTCATGACCCCTGTAATGAATGCTGTACATATTTCTACCGTCGGGCTCGGTTATATAAAAAAGTTAATTCATCACAACCTATGATACAAATCCTTACCTCATTTGATACCTAATAGACTTCTTCTTCTTTGATCCTTAGCCGCCGACCGTCAAAGCAGTCAGTGGCCATCACGCCTAGTGGCGTCTTGTAGGGCAACAACAAATTGATTCCACTTTGCTCGGTCGGTGGCCATCCTTCGTACAGTGCCCCAACTCTGGTTCATTTTTTTGCATCTCAGACTCCACAGTCCTCCGCCAAGTTGTTTTTGGTCGGCCTCTCTTTCGTTTTCCTTCACGGGTCCAAAGCATAGCTGTTCTTGTGATGGCATCGGGATCTCTTCTGAGGACATGGCCAACCCTGCTCCAGCGTCTGCCAGCAATGATGGTGTGCATATCCTCTTGCTTGCTAAGCAGATCTTGGTTGGTGATGGTATTCGGCCAAAAGATTCGGTGAATTTTTCTTAGGCATGTTGTGTGAAAAGAGGACAATTTTGACATTTCCTTCTCTGTAACTCTCCAGCATTCCGCACCATAGAGAAGCACACTAACTTGCTTCAAAATCCCATATCCTTGGACTGTACGTTTTCAGAGACACCTTTTCCTTCCACCGACTCATGCATGTTTTTTCCCTCTGTCGTCACACTTCTGTCTGACGTCTTCCTTCACAACACTTCTGACATATTCAATAAAGCCGCGCAACGATAATCAAAGAAACTCTCTATCGGGGAAATCCGAAATCTTCAATAATCGTGCGCAGCTTTCAACAATCATTCACTCCATATTGTTCTTAGTTTTTTTTTTTGTAGCAGCTACCTCTGCGATTATTTTCTGTGCCTGATTCACTCTTATTTAGATATATCTTTCATGTTCTCTTTCAAAGATGCTAACTTTCTCATGATTTAATTTTAACTATTCTAGAATTTCTCGTCATAGGTACGGGCAATACAATCTACATTTCTCGTTACATCTGTTAAAAATAACGTCACATCACAGTTTTATGTCATATTAACATCCAGCTGCCGCAGAATAATGCTCCAATATCAATTCGTCTTCTATAATAAGGTTGGAACACATAATACATACAGTAAAAAAAGTTATGCGAAGATACTGTAGCAGAAAAGCAAATAGAAATGTTGATAAATTGAAAGGCTGTTTGTGGCATTAGGAACCTGGTCTTTTGTGAAACACAACTTCCACACAAGACAATAAATAAATTAACGTGGGAGTTACCAAATGACCGTGACAGAAACCTGATAGACCTCTGTCTCTGCAAGATGTGAAAGTATGAAGAGGCACAGATATGGGAAATGATCGCCACCTAGTACTAACAAGATTGAAGATGAAGGTCAGGACTACTGGGCTTAAAAAACAAATAGAAAAGATTAGACATCTGTAAATTTAAGGACCACTCTCTTCCTTGTCGTTGGCGATGGATAGGACACACGCTGAGGAAATCTGTTGATATCATTACAAGACAGTCCTTGTTCTGCAATCCACAGGGAAAGGGGAACTTTCACTTGGCAGCTTTTATTTGACTACTTAGCTGCCAATGAAGTTTCTGCTTTCGCTGGTTTTTTGGTTCTTTGCAGATAGGTGACTGAATTGCTCACGTTCAAGATTAAGAGTTGCAGCATGTTCCATGCAGAATTAGGGAGTAACTGCAAAGCTGTCCCGCGTCTCTAAGTGCCGTCTGATGATGGTGTCTATCGTCGAGTTCAGGTCACTTATACCCTCACGTTTTCCAGAAATAGTACCCTCAACTGATACCACCAACTAGTATGGCAAAAGAAGAGAAACAAATATCCTCTGAGGATTGAGTTTCCCGAAACATACTTATCTGTTCCCTTCTTCCTATTCCACTATCCCATCTATCTTCATAATTTTTACCCTCTCTGAGAGTTTAATCTCAATGGGCGAAAAGCCAACTTTCATTTAAAATGAACAGTTTTATATTTAACATTACTTGAAAATGAAGGATGAAAGGGAATGGTGAAATAAATTATGTACATACTTGTTATATTATTAACCTTTTCAAGCAGTGTCAATGTAAAACATATTCACTCTAAGTGTAATGAAAGTTTCAACCTTTTCAACCAACTAAGAAATGAATGAAGCCAACCAGACATAGCAGAGGACGTGTTACAACTTAGTACACACCTAAATAATGGGGGCTGCTCAGTATTATTAGCATGGATACATACCCTCGCAAGTGGGAATAGAAGGAAACGAGGAATCCGACTAAACAGCTTGATGATCTGAATTTTGCAGATGACTTGGCTCGTTTGTCCCATACCCATAATCAGATGCAAGAGAAAATGAAAATTCTCAATGAGAGGTCACAACAAGTGGGCCTGAAAATACACAGGATGGAGACAAAGTTTATGAGAATAAATACAAGAAATGATAACAAGATTGAACTTGAAGAAACACCACTAAAAGATGTAGAATCGTACACATATCTGACAAGTTTGGTTTGGTTTGATGTTTAAGGACTATCTTCATTGCACACGGACAATGCCATCGGTGCTGCGATCGCCTCCCTTAGATCACATAAGGAGGATCTCAGCGCAGTTCACGATCTCCGTAGCACCGGCGAGAATCCCAATGTGTGTATGTAAAGTATAGGAATCAAACATTCTATAAATATTTTTTTGTGGTGGGTAAGTTTCCTAATTTTTAAATTTGGCCAGGGCAGCGGCCTGATAAGCCTACTCTTTACGATTTCCAACTGCCGTGGGATTTTTAACGTGCGCAACTTGCACACGGGACCTCCTATTTTTTCTTCCTTATTCGAGAAGGCTAGTCATCCGATCTCACTACACATGATACCAGGAGGGAGTATGACGTAATTATGATCAGTGGTTCTGAAAAAAAATTTCAGTAATTCTCTCAACTGGGATTTGAACACGGTACCTCTTGAATACGAGGCGGATGCCTTACCTCTGAGCCACTCTGATCCCCATCTTGGCAGTAATAAAGACAAAGTTGGAGGGACAGACATATGGAGATCAAGAGAAATCAAGTCAAACACAAAAATAAGAATCTTTAACTCAAATGTCAAGTCAGTACTATTGTACGGCTCTGAGACATAGAGAGCAACAAATACAACAACTAAAAAGCTACAGACTTTCATAAATGGGTGCTTGCGTAGAATAGAGGGATTAAAATGGTATGAAAAGGTTACCAACGTAGAATTTATGACAAGAACCAGACAAGTGCAAGTGGAACAAGAGTTGAGAAGAAGTTGTTGGCGATGGATAGGACACACGCTGAGGAAACCTGTTGATATCATTACAAGGCAGTCCTTGTTCTGTAATCCACAGGGAAAGGGGAACTTTCACTTGGCAGCTTTTATTTGACTACTTAGCTGCCAATGAAGTTTTTGCTCTCGCTGGTGTTTTGGTTTTTCGCAGATACGTGACTGAATTGCTCACGTTCAAGATTAAGAGTTGCAGCATTTTCCATGCAGAATTAGGAAGTAACTGCAAAGCTGTCCCGCGTCTCTAAGTGCCGTCTGATGATGGTGTCTATCGTCGAGTTCAGGTCACTTATACCCTCACGTGTTCCAGAAATAGTACCCTCAACTGATACCACCAATTAGTATGGCAAAAGAAGAGAAACGAATATCCTCTGAGGATTGAGTTTCCCGACACATACTTATCTGTCCCCTTCTTCCTATTCCACTATCCCATCTATCTTCATAATGTTTACCCTCTCTGAGAGTTTAATCCCAGTGGGCGAAAAGCCAACTTTCATTTAAAATGAACAGTTTTATATTTAACATTATTTGAAAATGAAGGATGAAATGGAATGGTGAAAAAATTATGTACATACTTGTTATATTATTAACCTTTTCAAGCAGTGTCAATGTAAAACATATTCACTCTAAGTGTAATGAAAGTTTCAACCTTTTCAACCAGTGTAAATGTAAAAGATATTCACTCTGAATGTAATGAAAGTTTCAACCTTTTCAACCAGTGTTGAAACAATATAGTTTGAACATGTTTACATTTCACCCGTGTGTTACCGGGGCCCGAAAGGGGAGCAAAGAATAGTAACACTGTCCCCTACCAAGCATGTCGTAAAAAGCGACTAAGGAGGGTTGGGCATGGGGCCGGTTACACCATCCTGTAAAAAAAATTTAAACCACAAAAAACTTCAACAAATATGGACAAGTCAAATAAAGAAAATAAAACACAGCCATCCAAGACAGGGGAAGGTCCTCTCGCGGGGAGGCGTATGATGCAACACAGAGAAAGCCGAAAGGAGTCTGTGTTGCTGACTAACCTTCTTTCTTCTAGGAGAACTTCCAGATTTGGCACCTGGAATGTTCGGACATTAAACGAACAAGGGAAAGTGGCGCAAGTAGCAGCAGAAATGAGGGAATACAAAATCGAGGTTCTGGGAATGTGTGAAACAAAGTGGAAGGGGGTAGACAGGAAGAAACTCATCACAGGTGAATTGGTGCTGTCCTCAGGACATGAAGACGAAAGTTCACACCACAGTGAAGGGGTAGCTCTTATGTTATCTAAAGAAGCACAGAAAGCACTAATTGAATGGGAAGCTGTTGGACCCAGAATAATAACAGCTTCTTTCAAAACAGCTAAAAAGAAAATTCATGTAAATGTCATCCAATGTTATGCACCAACTAATGACAAAGAAGAGTCTGTGAAAGAAGCATTTTATACTAAACTACAAGAAATTATGGATAAAGTAAAAAGAAGAGACATCACAATTTTGATGGGTGACATGAATGCAAAGATAGGTACAGTCAACACTGGATTTGAAGAAGTCATGGGAAAACATGGGCTAGGAGTAATGAATGAAAATGGAGAGCTATTCGCAAACTTCTGTGCTTCATATCAACTGGCTATAGGAGGAAGCATGTTTCCACATAAGAGAATACACAAGGCAACATGGATATCACCAGACCATAGAACAGAAAATCAGATTGATCATATATGCATAAACAAGAAGTTTAGATCATCATTGCAGGATGTAAAGGTATATAGAGGAGCAGATGTGGCATCAGATCACCATCTTCTGATAGCCAAAGTAAAAATGAAACTCAAGAGATATGCAACTATGCAAAATTATAGACAACAGTTTAATGTAGGACAGCTAAGAAATCAAGAAACAAGAGACAAATTTGCGGTCACAGTATCCAACAAATTCCAAGTGCTCCAACAGCTGGAAGATGTAGAGAATACAGAAGACTATTGGCAGCGGGTCAAAACAGTATGGAAGGAGACATGTGAAGAAATACTGGGGAAAAGGGAAAGACAACAAAAAGCATGGATAACAACAGAAACCATCAATAAGATAAAAGACAGAAAAAACAAGAAAGCAGAGTTAAACACAAGCAAAACTAGAAGCTCCAAAGCCAAGGCTCAAGAAGTGTACACAGAAGCAAACAAAGAAGTAAAAAGAAGTATCAAAAGAGACAAGAGGAAGTATATTGAGGAGTTGGCAAGAGAGGCAGAAGATGCTGCAGCCAAAGGAAATATGAGAGAACTGTATAGCAGTACAAAGAAGCTAACAGGGAAATACAAGCAAACAAGTTGCCTCATAAAAGACAAGAATGGGAAACTGCTCAGCAATATACAAGAGCAAATGAAGAGGTGGACAGAATATTTTGGGGACCTTCTCAATAGACCAGCTCCACAAAACCCGCCGGACATCCAGCCAGCAGAAGAAGAGCTACAAATTAACGGTGAAAGACCAACGAAGGAAGAAATAAAGAAAGCCATAAAGCTTCTAAGAGAGGGAAAAGCGTCTGGACCTGATGGCATTCCAGCAGAGGCCATCAAAGCAGATATCGACACGGCTACAGAGATGTTATATAAATTACTTGGTAAAGTCTGGGAAAAGGAAGAGATACCAGCAGAATGGAAGGAAGGATATCTGGTTAAGTTGCCTAAGAAGGGAAATTTACAAGAGTGCACAAATTATAGAGGAATAATGTTACTATCAGTGCCAAGAAAAGTATTAAACAGGATTATCATTGAGAAATTAAAAAAGTCCATAGACAAGAAACTGAGAGATGAACAAGCAGGTTTTCGACAAAACAGATCATGTACAGACCAGATAGCCACTTTGAGAATAATAGTTGAACAAAGTCTGGAATGGAATTCACCACTATACATCGGATTTGTGGACTACGAAAAGGCATTTGACAGTGTAGACAGAGAATCACTTTGGAAATTGATGAGGCATTATGGAGTTCCCCCGAAGATCATTAATTTAATAAAGAAAACATATGAAGACATGACATGCAGAGTTCTTCACGAAGGACAGCTAACAGAACCGTTTGGGATAAGAACAGGAGTGCGACAGGGATGCCTCTTGTCTCCATTTCTTTTCTTGCTGGCAATAGATTGGGTTATGAGATCATCGACAACACACAACAGAAATGGAATCCAGTGGACTCTGACTAAGCAGTTGGATGATCTGGATTTTGCTGATGACTTGGCTCTTCTGTCCCATAACCGTAATCAGATGCAGGACAAATTGAAAACACTCGAGGAGAGGTCACAGCAATTGGGTCTGAAAATACACAGGGAAAAGACAAAAATAATGAGAATAAATGCAGGTAATGATAACAGGGTTGAACTTGAAGAAACACCAATTCAAGATGTAGAATCATACACATATCTTGGCAGCAATATAGACAAAGTTGGAGGGACAGACAGCGATATCAAAATAAGAATACAAAAGGCAAGAGGAGCTTTCATTGCATTGGGAAATATATGGAGATCAAGAGAAATCGGATCCAACACGAAAATAAGAATCTTCAACTCAAATGTGAAGTCAGTCCTATTGTATGGCTCGGAGACATGGAGAACAACAAAGACAACAACCAAAAAGCTACAGACTTTCATAAATGGGTGCTTGCGTAGAATAGAGGGATTAAAATGGTATGACAAGGTTACCAACGTGGGACTGATGACAAGAACTAGACAAGTGCCAGTGGAACAAGAGATGAGAAGAAGACGATGGCGATGGATAGGACACACACTGAGGAAACCTGTTGATAGCATTACAAGGCAGTCCTTGTTCTGGAACCCCCAGGGCAAGAGAGGCAGAGGAAGACCAAGAAGTACATGGAGAAGAGAGTTGGAAACAGAGGTGAAAATGATGAGGAGAACATGGAAAGAACTTGAGATGATGGCACGGGACAGGAGGACTTGGCATGTGTTTGTTGAAGGCCTATGCTCCTTTGGGAGTGGAGGGTTATGAATGAATGATGTTTACATTTACCTTCAGTTGCACACTTTCACATGATTTAGTACGAATATGTTTAACATTTACACTGTTTGAAAAGGTGATATGAAATAGCTAATAGCTGCTAGATAATAGAAAAAGAAAATGGGCGACCACGGAAATGCAAGTAATTTAGTACCCACACAAAATGTAATTAAATGCTGGCATAGAGGAAAAAAGATCGACCCAATCATCCGTCACAGCTTATATTAACATATGTTTTCTCAAAGTCCACGGAGTTTTTAGGTAGGTATAATGCCGACTAGTCCACACATTTCTTTCCTTGAAACAAAAATCGTGTTAACAACATGCACGCGCTCGCGCGAACACACACACACACACACACACACACACACACACACACACACACACACACTCACATACATCCTGTACATAACTAACAATGTTACAAAATTCCACTAGTCACCCCACAGTTTACGTTTCCGCACCTTTTTTTTTTTTTTTTTTTGACATATGAAGTTTAAACATTACGGAGCTTGTTTAAAGGTATTTCCTGGAATTTACATTTGCGCAGTCTTGTAATTCGAAAATCCCGAAAATAGAGTCCTCAATAACTTATTTACCTGTTATGTAAGCAAATATGACGATATTGTTAAAAAATTGAATGAGGAAAAACAGTTTATATTGCCTGCAAATGTGACGAGAAACTCTAGAACACTGTAATACGAACTGAAAAAGTGAGCAAAAATATGTAGTGAAGATTGACAGCAAGAGAGAGATGGGTTTCAACAAATAGGCACAGTCACTTATCAGATTATTTCAAAGTTCAAAGCCAACAGAGACTTTAATGAAAATAAAGGAAGATTTTTTTTCTTTTTAAATCTCGAGACTCTTAGTTATAAAATTACGTAGTTGACTGTATAATTCTTCCTGTTGTGTGTGTTGTGTACATACTAGGTCAGGGGTCAGGAACCTTTCCATGACAAAGAGCCAAATATTTAATTTTGTCTCTATTTAAATAAAAATTAAAGAGCCGCATGAAAGAAAAATCACATTGTATCCCTCGTTCAATAATATCTCTGTGTGTGTGTATATATGTATTATGTGTCATATTTAATTGAAATTATAAACATTGTCTAAATGCTATGTACAATAAGTAATACTGTACAATGTTTTTGAGAAACAAATATTCAGATAAGATGTAACATAATAAGAAAATAAAATATACAAATGAAAAGTAAGGAAATTTAATGAGACTTTTGCTGTTGGATTTCCTTGCAAAGTTGGTCAATATATGGTGAATAATCTGTTGTTTTCATTTTCAAGCGTGACTCGAAACTTACGTCATTCAATTGGCTTCGTAATTTGCTTTTTATTTAATTTATGTTGGAAAATAATTGTTCACAAAAATACGCTGATCCAAAAATTGAAAGAAGCCCAAATGCAAATTGTTTCAGCTGAATATAACTGTCGGGTAAACAGTTTCAAACATCAATTATGATCTGATCTTTGTTTTTTGAGCTCACTTATTTCAGACCACTTGTGTTGCACTGACCCGGCTGATTTTTGCCTTTCAAGATTTTCAAGCTCGTGGACCAGATGTGGAAATTTTGAACACCAATTTGCTTTGTCCTCTAAACCTACCAATTCAAGTTCAAATTCAGCTTTGTCAATTTGAGGAATGGCTGAAAAATTCAGTTTGGTGATATCTGTTTCAAGAGGTTTTATCAAAAATGACAAGGTTGCCTTCTCTTTTCTGAACTCTTGAAAAGTGATCAGCAAATGAAACTGTCATTTTCTCAATAACTTTTTGGTCAAAAAAACCTTACAATTCTGCACATTTGGATACAAAAAACATGTCTCTTGTGTTTAAAATAAGAAAAATATAATAACATCTTCAAAGCCCCCCCCCCCCCCCCCCCCCCCCCCCCCCCTTTCCAAAAGTGTAGTCCAAGAAAAGTGTGTCAAAAGGTGGTTTTAGTGCACGGACACTAAGAGTTAAGTAGCCGAGAGCCAAGAGCCACACGAGATGGCTCAAAGATCCACATGCGGCTCGTGAGCTGCGTGTTCCCGACCTCTGTTGTAGGTATCAATCAAACAACTACTTTTTTTTAAGCATGTTTACTATTTGATACTTCTAGTTTCTGTTCAACGGGACGCAACTAAAATAATACGATGATGCTTAAACAGAAATTTGTAATGTCCCTTTATGCTTTTATTTATAGTAACCCCCCCCCCCCCCCCCCTTCCCCCCAGTCATAACTGACTATGGGCATCCACCGCTGCGGTGATAGCCCTCAGCTGATTTTTTTTTTTTAGTTTACTGGTGTTCGTTAAAGCGTGTACTTTTCTCTGTCGTTTGTTGTGAGAGTTTCTTTTCGCCTAGTATGAGGAACATCGCAGCTTCTTCATCAAAGATTGTTCGATTTATGTCCAGATCCTTCACTTCTCTCTTGCACACATCTTTGAACCTCAGCTACGGTCGCCTGCCTCCTCTTTTGCCATCTGCCAGTTGTCCATAGAAAATATCTCCGTATTAGGAATCAACTTCCATGTGGCGACATGACTAAGCCAGTGTAGTCTGCTCTGTCCAAGCAGTGGACACACGCATTGATGGCCAGCACGTTAGAGCACCTCGACATTCTGCCCTTCCAGAAAATACCAATATGTGTATTCGACAACCTTGATGTCATTTGTACATGTACATTGAAGTCTCTCGGCAATAGCTGTGCCGTTTGGCAATTTATTCGTCAAACATATTCTTATTTTATATGGCGTCTTGTGAGACAAAGAAATAATATGTCTAATGCTCAGTCATCTAGTCGTACATGGCAACTAATATGAGGTTGTATATGGGGCTAGCAAGCTCACCTTGATATACAAATTGCTAACGAAACCACTGCTACAAGAACATGTGAATACTTTATGTAGGCGTCCTACAAGATGGCAAGCTGTCATGGTGGGTTCATGCTCAGTAAGTAGCACAAAAGATAATTATAATAATGAAAGTAGCGTCATACAATTTTGATCAAAATGTAATTACTGCCGTCAGCCCAGAAGCCAGGTCATTATGTGTAGATTAAAGATTTATTTCTGATGAGTTCTTGATGATCAACTTAATTGTTACGTTCTGACAAGTTTTTTATTGTTTCTCCATGTAGTTTATACATTAAACTAGGCACATTCTCTCAATACCTAGTGTAATTACCAACATTTATGAGGAGGAACGACGGAATGGGCCCAC
The DNA here is from genome assembly GCA_024509875.1 of Oreohelix idahoensis. Taxonomy (NCBI): domain Eukaryota; kingdom Metazoa; phylum Mollusca; class Gastropoda; order Stylommatophora; family Oreohelicidae; genus Oreohelix; species Oreohelix idahoensis. The sequence continues at coordinate 353,152 of JAMPIV010017364.1, forward strand.
TGTCGATTCAGCCATATCGTAAGATGGTGATTAATGTTAGTTTGTGCATTGGGCTGACAACCTCATAATTCATAAACACGTTAGTTGAATACGTTTGCTGAAGAAGTATGACAACATATGATTAAACAATTTCTTTAATAATATTAAACACGGTTTTCATTTATTAATGTTGCTGTTCTCTAAAACACTGGTGTGCTGAAATTTGTTGTTGTGTTTTATTTGTTTCATTGATGAGCTATTAACAGCAAGAAGCAAAATTTACATAAACTGTGAAGAAACGCATGTGGTGCTCTATTAAAACTTCGACTTCTGCCAAAAGGTACAAATTTACAACATGCTCGGGTTAACAATTAACAAAACAAAAAAAATTAATGAATGACAGCATTTTAGGCTTTTTTGCAGTTAACGAATAACATCATAAAACAGATAATGTATCAGTATCATAAGACCAATCTTTTCAGAATAATGGATTGAAGCGTTCAGATTTCAGTTTAATTGACGAGGTTTTGTAACCTGAGCTCATTTTTTTATAAAAATAGATTTATGTGGTACTACCATTGTTAGTTTTATTCCATTATCATCTAAAAGTATCCCCATTCAGTCTCAAATAGTACGTAAACAAACAAGGATTTTTGTGTTTGATTCTTTTCTTTTTTTTAAATCTTTTGTAATCTTTGCTTGAATATTAATTTACATATGTTTTATTTTATCTTTGTTTCATGTTATATTTATATTTCTATATGATAATGAGGATGACGAGGATGATGATGAGGACAATGATGATGATATGTAATTTTCATGTCTATCGCCGATCTGCTTCCTGCTACTACCATCGAGAGAGCGATGGTAAATTAAATATTTCATCCAATGTTAACGTTATTCCCAAGATAAGAGCGCTTTCTATCTGATGCAGTTCAGGAATTAAGTAATCCAGCTAGCGGTTTTTCACTGGGAACGCGGTTAAAATAGTTTTATAGGGCAGAGGTCTTTAACGATTAATTAATCGGTTGGAATTTTACAATTGATTAATTGATAAAACAAGTTTTAATCTATTATTACACTTTCAGCAATGTTTATGTTTTTGATAACAAGCGAGGTATGTTAGAAGTTTTTTTATTTTTTTATTTATTTTGTGTTATGGAATTAAAGTTCTTTGTGATTTTAAAAATAATGTTATTTATGATTTTTTTTTAAATTTATCACATTGTTCGAAATTGATCGATTAATCTTCGAGTAAAGAAATTGGATTAATTAATAAAGACTTTTATAATCAATCCCAGCCCTAGTTTTAAACATTGGAGCACCTCGCTTTTCAGTGCCGGTTGTAGAGGGCTGGCTGATTTTCTATTTACCTTTTCCCCTCCCCTCTGTAACCTAGTATTTACCAAATAATCACCTGAGATGTACTGGTAAATCGACTTGTTAAAGACCCTTATTTTAAAGGGATCAGTTATGATCCTTACAGTGATTTTTCTGTACCAGGGAAATTGTTAATTCCCAGTAAAATAAATCTCTTCTGTTAATATTCTTCTTCTTCTTCTTTGATCCTTAGCCGCCGAACCGTCAAAGCAGTCAGTGGCCATCACCCCTAGTGGCGTCTTGTAGGGCAACAACGAATTGATTCCACTTTGCTCGGTCGGCAGCCATCCTTCGTACAGTGCCCCAACTCTGGTTCATTCTTTGCATCTCAGCCTCCACAGTCCTCCGCCAGGTTGTTTTTGGTCGGCCTCTCTTTCGTTTTCCTTCAGGGGTCCAAAGCATAGCTGTTCTTGTGATGGCATCGGGGTCTCTTCTGAGGACATGGCGTCTGCCAGCTATGATGGTGTGCATGTCCTCTTGCTTGCTCCGAGTAAGCAGATCTTGGTTGGTGATGGTATTCGGCCAAAAGATTCGGTGAATTTTTCTTTGGCATGTTTCTATTAATATGCTAACTCCCTACTGTAAGAGTCTTTCCCAGCAACAATTTATTTCACTAGATTTGCAACACATTGTACAATAAATATGGGGTTATTGGTCAGCAAGAGTGAGTTCTATGATAGTTACACTGCCAACACTGCTTTAGTGACGGCTCTGTCAGCAGCACTAAAATTGTTAAAACAAAAAAGTTCATAACATTTAATAACAATAACATTAACAACAATACAGATAAATGGAGGTAAACAAGAAACAAAAGAAAACTGTAACGTTAAAACGAAGGCCATCTACAACAGTAACAGTGGTAGTGATAAGCCTTCTTTTCCCCTTTTATTAAAAACAAAAAACAAGAAAAACAAAACAGAACAATTAATGAAAGAAAGAGAAAGAGAGAGAGAGAGAGAGAGAGAGAGAGAGAGAGAGAGAGAGAGAGAGAGAGAGAGAGAGAGAGAGAGAGAGAGAGAGAGAAACATACAGACAGACAGACAGACGACACAAACAGCAACAGCAACAATTAAAGAAAAACATGCAATAAACGATTCATTTTCTTCATTTTATTTATTCAGAATGTCTGCATTTCTTGAGATGTCCATGAACTCGACTATTTCTTAATCCAGAGTTTGATCGCATGGGCAACTTGAGCTGCGGCGAGACATCTCATTCAGCAGTACATTTTCTGAAAATGGAAGTGGTCAAAATGATTTCCAATAGCGTTCTATTATGTCATTTACAGGGTATAAACATTACGTCTTATACAGCGGTATCAAACACAAACCATTGACGGCACACAAGCACGGTTTCAGATTTTTTTTTTTTTAGCCACTTCACTTTAAACTAAGTCTTCATTGTTTATTTATTTTGTAGGTTTCACACTTTTGCTTCTGCGTTTGTCGTCAGTGTAACAGATTACTGCAAATATTGTTGAAAACATTGGAATACTATTTCTTGTTTAGATAAAATGTCATTATCTGCTATTACATTAATAAACACAGCTACAATATATATATATATATATACTCACATTCACACAATCACACACACATATAAATATATATAAATTTTTTTTAAATTTATTTATTAATTGATTGATTGTTGTTGTTTAATGTACGCTTTTTATTTAAATTAAATTTTGCCTCCTTCAGGCGAGGCATGACCCATTCAACATAAACCGTGGGACAGTTGGTTACATTTGGGCACAAGTTCAAAAATTGCAGGAATTGCTGTCAGAAATAAGTACAATTCAATGTACACTCAATTTTCCATTAATCAAAGAATAAGTGGAACACAAAATTTAAGCAATTGCTTACCACGTTTTCTCCTAGCTACCTCTAGACATAATACTGAGCTTAATATCAGATCCAATTACGAAAAGCACGAGAGTTTCTAGATAATTTTACTAATATATAATAAACAGATACTTTATAAATACTCTCAAAACTTACATGTTGTCGTCAGACTAGGCGTTCTTTTACAGAAGTGCTTGTACCAAACCAATGATAGTGGAGAGCGACAATCCCAGAATGCCATTCACACATCCCACGAGGGTAGCTAACGCGTCTATGGCTAAAATTGCTACCAGGTTCTGCAGACCTATTTCTGCCTCTATGGCCTTGCCAAGAATGGATGTAGCTGCGTCAAGAAGTGACTTTGTAATCCTAGTTAAGGCTTTCACCAAGTGATGGACTAAGCCTGCAGCAGTTTCAACTACTTTCACAACTGTCCCAAGAAGACCAATCAATGTAGGAGGAGCAATAGCCAACAATGAGTTAGCAATGTTACCCACTGTTTTAACAGCACCACCAACAAGGTTAACAGCACCACTAACTATTTCACCCAGGCCAACGTCCAAACGTTTGTCCAAATCTGCAGCTTCCGTCGAGATGAGAACGACAGCCAACAAAAACAATGCAATGACTAGAGAACGCATCTGTCAGAAACAAAAGAAACAAACATGTATGGACAGAGAATGCATGTCTTAGTTGTTTGTGTTTGATATCTCCAAGATAAGCAAGATGCAATCTCTATTAACCAACTCTGTGTTTACAAACTAAACTACGTATTACATTAAAATAATAGGTATATTTACAAAATCATGAGAACTCTAAAATATAAACGCTAATGATTATGGTTGCAGTAATTGAGGAACAATACCGAACATAGATATGCAAATGGTGATGAAATTGACTATAAAAATATGTAAGTAACAAAATATACAAAACCTTGTAAGCGCAATAGTGTCTCAGTTGAATGTCTCGTCTCTGGTTTCTGCTTCTGCAATGGTGAGCATGCTTCTGGATATGAGGCCTTTTATCCACCCATAGTGTTACTCGAGAAGTGTGATGCGGTCTTTCTTTTTCTCAAGTCAGCCGTAGGTGACAACCGCGTTCCTAAGCTCCTAACAAACCATAGTTCAAATATTGCCTCTTAAACCGGGACAAGTCTCTCTTCTAGCTGAAGAAATGCCTTACAAGGTGTTTATTAAAGATATCGCCATCTTAATGAAACAGATTCCCACATGACCTGATAGTGATGACGTTTGGCTAACATTTACCACCCCAATTGATTTCGACATCTCCGCGAGGGATCTAAACAAGGATTGCACACTGTGCACTGGCGTGGAAGCAAAGAGTCCGCCATCTTTGTTCTCACAAAAGCCAGTCCATTGCATATAGAAAAGGAAATAAATATCCTATCTTATTAACACAAATAAACAACACTTTTTGTTTGTCCCTAATCAAGAGATAAAATAAAATGTACAGGTAGTCCTGTAGCAGATACTGCTGTAGGGGAGTGAAGTTTAAAAGATTTCACTATACTAGATCCAGATCGACATTGGGTGGCCCATTTCCTTTCCTCACTGCCTTTGCCTTCCCTAACTCAAGAGCAGAGTTAAGTACACATTTACAGCTGGGTAGTCCTGAAGCGTGACGATAACCGTTTTTCGAATCCGGTAGCTTAGCCGCAAAAGGCCAAAGCTCTTACAACCTGCCAATCGTATGCTCAACCAAGAGATACAAGTCCATAATATACAGTTTAAACCCCCCCCCCCCCCCACCAAAAAAAACCCAAAAAACACAACCTCACCCACCCACCCCTCAACCCCTTATAAACAACCTTAACCACACTTCATTCACCCCACATATAATCCAAAAACCCATCCAATACCATCTTCCTACTAAAAAATTGACATCAAAATCATCAAATACACAAATCAAAAATAACTACAACATACAACCCTCCTCTTCACACCATTCCCCCCAATCTTCTACAAAATTTCCATCCAATCAACCCCTACCCCAAAAAAAAACCCATAATTTAACACACCCTCCTCCTTCCCACTCCCAAAACCCCATCATAGAACCCTACAAAACCTCACTCATCTCCTTCTCCCACCCCATCCCCTACAACCTCCCAATCAAAAAAACTTCATCACTTCATACCCTTTCCCACAACACCCCCCTACACCCCCTCCTCTTACCTACACAATATTCACTATCCCCTCACCCCCTTTCTTTTCCCATCCCTATACCAACTTTTTACATATAATCTCCCCCTCCAACCCCTAATATCATCCCACCCCATCCCATATACTCATCTCCCACACTTATCCATCTAATTCATAACCCACTTAACCTCCAATCAACCACCCCCCCTCAT
>JAMPIV010017365.1:0-77500 GCA_024509875.1 Oreohelix idahoensis
GGTTTATCCGATTACCGTACGTCACAGTTAGTAATGAACAATTATAATAGTAAACCTAGCGCTGAGTGCTTAGTTATTGTTCGGCCTTTGACTTTTTGAAGGTTGCTTCCCAATGGCCTCAGTGCACCACTTTATTTGTTCATACTACTATATATTCTCACTTGTAGTTGCGGTCATCCTCTGCCACGCTCTTCCTGCCGCGAGCGGCTCACTTGACGGGGATGAGGATCTCTTATTCTACATAGGAATCTAATGAATGGTTGATCAGTCTCAGTTCGCTTTGTTTCTGGATGTACCACTATTGGGGTTAGTACATCTTCTTGTAGATCCTTCAGGTGCCATGGAAGAGTAATCATATGTGTTTACATTTGGTGGAACAGTGGGAATTATACTCTTTCCGCTATCTTTAGGGTATAGCTACTCCCTTCTTTACGGGAGAGGTTCCAAGGCGTGTCCTGCTTCTTAACTCCTGTTGCGGATTCTTATCGTCGGGCGTTTAAACGGCATTTTAAAGATTGTTAACAATGCAGCAGACTTATTGCTTGGGGTAGAACATATAATTAGAAGCTGCTAATGCAGTTGTCAACGAGTGCTCAGGGCTCAGAATATGCCTTAGACTACATCGACCGAAGATGTTGAGGTAACGTGATTCAAGATGATCATGATGTCATTTCACGTGGCTCTTTTATTAAAAGTCAACAGGAAGACATTTCGTTAAATAAAAATTCTTCGTTCTGGCAAAAAAAGGGTGACCCATAATAAGAACACAAATCAGAATTCTCCCCGTGTGATCACTGATGAAGAATGGGGCGTACTAGTGCGTATGGTACAAACACTCTTGACATGTCTTTACATTCAACAAATTCTTGTTCCGAAAGACCATGAGAGAGTTAGAATACTGCAACTGCTCATGACTCCCAATGCCGCTGGTCATATGGGATTTCACGTACGAAGATCGAGAGTTCTTATTGCGGCTTTCTTTTGGCCATTGTCAAACTGAGACCTCCGTCTTTATTGCCGCTCGTGTAGAGTCTGTGTGTAAGAAGTGAAATCGAAAGGTCCTCGCCATGCAGCACCCTATCCAGGCTGGGACCATTCCTATCCGTCCATTTTCAGAAAAATGGCGATAGATATCATTGGTCCTTTCAAATAAAATCAGCCAGAGGACATCAATTTATTCTTACATGTGTTGACATGTGTACTCGATGGCCAGAGGGCCATACCTGCTGAAGAGCATTTCGACTGCCGATATTTGCAGACGCTCTTTTTGCTGATATTTTTACACGGTTGGGATTCCCTAGGGAAATCTTGTCAGACCATGGCATCCCAACTGTTATCTGAGACTATGTGCAAGTGATGTCTACTCTTAATATCAAGAGATCACTGAGTAGTATTTATCATCCTATGTCTAACGGACTAGTCGAACGTCTCAGTAGAACTCTCACCAATTTACTTGGGAAGATAACTGAGGATCATCCTCAGGATTGGGACAGAGTCTTACCCGCTGCTCTCTTTGCTTATAGAGAGGTTCCTAATAAACATACCGGGTTTTCTCCTTTCGAGCTGGTCTTTGGCGCGCGTCCGCGAGGCCCAATGTCCTTGCTTCACGATCTGATAGCTGCCGATGATATTAGTGATGACACACAATCTTCTTATGAGTATGTCATTGCTCTCAGGCAGAAAATCATTGAAGCTTGCAAATTAGCAACTTCCGCATCTGAATTTGCTAAAGCAAAGGCAAGACAGTTTGCAAATAAAAATAGATGCCTACGTCAACTTTGTCCTGGAGACAAAGCATTTGTATTACTTCCTACCATGGAAAATAGACTTCTTATTGGTTGGAAAGGTCCTTTTGAGATTGTGTCTAAAATTTCTGATGTCGACTATATCGTCGATATTGACGGAAAGCATAAAACATTTCACATAAATATGCTTACAGAATTTTATGAACGTCCAGAGTACTTACAACCTATTTTTCAAGCGACGGACGACGCTACGGTCGCTCGTGGCCATTACTCAAGCTGTCTGTCATACAAGATGAGGAATCTACTTTCTCTGATGTTAATCTGCCTCTTCCGATGATTCCACTTCATTCTACGGAATCATGGAAGGATGTTGCAATTTCACCTAATTTATCAACTATGGAACAGTCACAAATCTCTTCCATGTTACAAGAATTTCAGGATGTTCTCACGGACATCCCTGGACACACTACAGTCATTGAACATGACATTGTATTGACTGACCATACTCCTATCAGGGTCAGGCCTTATCCTATTCCTATCCACTTCCAAACTCAAGTCGAGAAAGAGTTGGATGAAATGATAAAGTTAGGAATAAATGAACCATCCAATTCGGCATACTCGTCGTCTATGGTTATTGTCCGAAGAAAGACAATATAACATAAGCATTTGTGTCGATTACCGTAAACTAAATCAAGTAACGAAGTTCGATGCAGAACCTATGCCTCTGTTGGATGAGTTACTTACTAGACTTCCAATTCTCGTTTCTTTACAAAGCTGGACTTGTCTAAAGGATACTGGCAAGTTCCTTTAACCGAACGAGCCAAACCTTTCACTGCTTTCTCCACACCTAGGGGTCTGTTCCAATGGAACTTTATGCCTTTTGGCCTTATGAATGCCCCAGCTACATTCGTACGCATGATGCGTCGAATACTGGCATATCGGTCTGATGTGATTGCATACTTAGACGTTCTCTGTCTTTTAGCAAGTCTTGGGAAGATCACTATCTGGGATTAGATGAACTGTTGTCTACTCTACGTGAGCATAATTTGACAGCTAAACTCTCTAAAGGCTATGTTGGGTTCAGTGAGATTTCTTTTCTTGGTCATCGTGTTGGTCATGGTCTCTTGAAAACAGAAGACCACAACACTTCTAAGATACTGAACATCACTATTCCTAAGACTAAAAAACAGATCCGTAGTCTCTTGGGCCTTATACAGTTCTATGGAAGATTCATTTCGAATCTTTCCTCTATTACGGCACCACTCTCAACCTTATTGAAGAAAGGGTCTCTTAATATGGTGCGTTGGTCTCAAGAATGCTAATCTTCATTGGATCAGATTAAGTCGTTATTTTCGTCTTCTCCTATTTTAAGACTACCTACAGCCGATAGGACGTTTGTCCTTCGTAGTGACGCCTCAGCAATAGGGATCGGGGCGGCACTGATGCAAGAGTATTCTGAGACTCTGCATCCTGTAATGTATGTCTCGAGAAAACTGAATGCGGCAGAAAGGAATTATTCTGTTCTAGACCGAGAATTGCTAGCTATGGTCTGGGCAATTCTTAAACTCCAAAGATTCCTTCTCGGCGCGCATTTCGTAGTAGAAACAGACCAAAAAGCTCTCACAGCTATGCAGAATAAGGATTTGAAGAGTTCGAGATCCACTCGATATGCTATTGCTCTTCAACCTTTTCATTTCACGGTACGAGCTATCCGTGGTTCGGATAATGTGATGGCAGACATATTGTCTCGATGCCCACATGAAACTACTTAGCTCTTTTGTCTAGATCTACTATTACATATCTAAAGTTATGATCTAATAATAATAGCCCCTTCAGTCATAACTGACTATGGGAATGCGCCCCTGAGGTGGCAGCCCTCAGCTGCTTATTTTCCTGGTGCTCCTTTCGACGTTTTCTCCTCACCTCTGCTTCTTGTGTGAGCCTCTCTTCACCCAATCTGAGGTGGTGCCGTAAATAGCATCGCCACTTAGTGCGATCGGCAGCTTCATCCTCCCATGTTGCTGGATCCATGTCCAGTGCCCTCATATCTCTCTTGCACACATCTTTGAACCTCAGCTGTGGTCGCCCAACTGTTCTCTTGCCATCTGCTAATTGTCCGTAGAAGATATCTTTTGGGATGCGACCATCTTCCATGCGGCGAACATGGCCAAGCCAGCGAAGTCTGCGCTGTCTAAGCAGCGTATACATACTTTGAAGGCCAGCACGTGACAACACCTCGACATTTGTCACTTTATCTTTCCACGAGATGCCGAGGATGCGGCGTAGGCACCGCAAATTGAAGGTATTGAGCCTTCTTTCTTGCTTAGCATAGGTCGTCCAGGTCTCGCTGCCATATAGGAGTGTGCTGGTGACGCAGGCATTATATACCGCAGCTTTGGTCTTCATTGGGAGTTTAGAGTTTCCCCAAACACGCGATGTGAGACGGGCAAAGGTAACTGCAGCTTTGCCAATGCGGCTGTCGATTTCTGTATCCAGTGAGAGTTTGTCATTGATGGTAGACCCTAGGTATGTGAAGTGGTGCACCACTGCCAATTCATAGTTATCGATAGTGATAACTGGTGCAGCACCCACATCCTGACTCAGCACATTCGTTTTCTTTAGACTTATTGTGAGACCAAAGTCCTTGCATGCTTTAGTGAAGCGATTCATCAAGCTCTGAAGCTCCTGTTGGCTTTGAGTGACGACTGCAGCATCATCAGCGAACAACAAGTCTCTTATAGTGACCCTTCTGATTTTTGTTTTTGCCTTCAGCCTTGAAAGATTAAACAGACGGCCATCTGACCTAGTGTGAAGGCATATTCCTTCAGTTGCATCTCTGAATGCATGTTTCAAGAGTAAGGCAAAGAAGATTCCGAAGAGGGTCGGAGCCAGAACACAGCCTTGTTTAACGCCACTTCGCATATCAAAGGGCTGTGACGTGCTTCCAGCATATTGGACTGTTCCCTTCATGTCGTCATGGAATGACTTTATCATTTCCAGCATTTTAGAAGGGCAGCCTATTTTCAGGAGGATTTTAAAGAGTCCATCCCTGCTAACCAGGTCGAATACTTTTGTGAGGTCTATAAAGGCGATATATAATGGTCTTTTCTGCTCTCTTGATTTTTCCTGAAGCTGGCGGAGAGAGAAGATCATGTCTGTTGTTGATCTGCCAGCTCGGAATCCACACTGTGCCTCTGGATATATGCGCTCAGCTAACTTGTGTAGTCGCATTAAGATGACTGGCAAAAACCTTACCAACAATACTAAGAAGAGAGATGCCTCTGTAGTTATTGCAATCACTTCTGTCTCCTTTATTTTTATACAGTGTTACAATCTTGGCATCTCGCATGTCTTGAGGAATAGTTGTCTCTTCCCAGCACTGGCACAGCATCCTATGCAGGGGATGTAATAGCGTGCTCTTACAGCATTTGATTAAATCAGGAGGAATCCCATCACTGCCTGGTGCTTTGCCAGAGGCCAAGCTATCAATGGCCTTACTGAGTTCCTCTAATGTTGGTTCGGCATCCAGCTCCTCCATAGTTGGCAGACTATTGACAGCATCAAGGGCTGCAGGCGTAACGGTATTGTCTCTAGCGTAAAGCTCAGAGTAGTGCTCGACCCACCTCTCCATCTGCTTACCCTTATCGGTTAGCTTCTCTCCGCTGATGGTTTTTAGCGGTGCCGTCTTACTTTTATGGGGGCCAAGTGCTTTTTTTATACCGTCATACATTTGTCTAATGTTGCCTGTTTGCGCTGCGATCTGGATGCTCTCACTGAGCTGGAGCCAATAGTCATTTGCACAGCGTCGAGCAGTTTGTTGAACTTTGCTTCTCGTAGCCCTCAGGATATGTAGGGTTCTGGCACTCGGTGAACGTTTGTATTCATTCATAGCACTGCGCTTAGCTTCAATAACAGGTGCCATCACATCTGATGAAGCGTCAAACCAGTCATTTAACTTTGCTGTTTTCTTACCAAAGGTGGCAAGTGCAGTACTTTGAATGGTGTTCCGTAGATGCTCCCAGTTCTCTGTAATAGTATCACCATGCTGAGGGCTACTGAGCATTTTCTTGAAGGCCGCAGTGAATTGAGCGATCATGAAAGGGTCTGACATCTTGCTGGTATCAATGCGTGGTTTCCCTTCATGTCTGACACGATAGAGTTTTCTTGGTTGTGCTCTGATTTTGCAGCAAACCAAGGAGTGATCTGTGTCACAGTCTGCACTATGGTACGAGCGCGTGGAGAGCACAGACCTGAGGAGTGGCCTTTTGACGAGAATCAGGTCAAGTTGGTGCCAGTGCTTGGATCGTGGGTGTCTCCATGACACCTTATGCTGGGGTTTTGTCTGAAAGTAGGTGTTGATCACGCAGAGGTCATGGTGGACTCACAACTCTAAGAGCCGTTGTCCATTTTCATTCATCTTGCCAATACCAAACCTGCCCAGACATGAAGGCCATGAAACATTATCGGCACCCACTCTAGCGTTAAAGTCACCAAGGAGAACAAGCTGTTCTTGTCTAGGTATGCTTTTGATTACTGCTGCTAGATTCTCGTAGAACTCATCTTTAGCTTCTGAGGCAGAGTACAGAGTAGGAGCATACACACTGACAAGGGTGATGGGACCTGTGCTAGTTTGCAGGCGGAGCGTTAACAGGCGTTCTGATCCATTTTCGCCTGGTTCAACCATGTTATTTAGCGATTTTTTGACCGCAAAACCTACTCCGTGTTCTCTAGCTTTATCAAGATCTCTCCCTTGCCAATAAAATGTGTAGTCCTTCTCGCTCACCATTCCAGAGCCCGCGCCAGGCGCGTTTCCTGAAGTGCAGCTATATCCACCTGAAGTCGTTTAAGCTCATCATTAATTATGGCTGTCTTCCTTACATCGTTTACATCCTGTAGGTTTTCGGATAGTCCAGTCAACATAGTCCGGACGTTCCAGCATCCCAATCTGAGAGTTTGCTTATTTCTATTTTTTCGATAATTGCTTGGTGCAAAATTTTCTGTCCACAGTTCGGGTTTGACCCTAATCCAAATGCACCCAATGGGGAAAGCAGACAGTGGCGGGACAACACCTTATTGACGGGGCTGCCCAGCTTGAAGCGGGCGGTAGCTGTCCAGTGAGATCCTAGAACCTCTCCCACTGTCGAAAGTAGCCCCTGGCACCATGCCCTACGCCAATTGGGCAAAATGCTTATAACCGGTAACTGCTACTTCCCGTGTTTTTACGACACCTATACGGTGAAGCTGTTGATCTATTCGTACAATAACATGCTTCTATAACACTTGTTGTCACTTTGTTTAAACTCATGGTTATGTATTGATTACTTGCTTTCTCTGTTACCGTCTGCGGTAAAACAGAGGAAGGGTTTGTTTCATATGAAATAAAGGTCGAAAAAAATTAATGCGGCCACATTTATAGTTTAGATATATATTAAGTGACTATGGTACATTACAACATTCTAAGAAATGTACTATTGGTATTGTTCTCAGCAAACCGGTGTGATATGTTGGAACGCTGTATATCTACGATGACTTCTATAGACGTCCTGATGTTTCTTGAGGATTTTGCTTACAAGACATCTCCGAAAGAGCATCGTCTTGGTCTTCTACGTCTTCAGATATTGTTGTTAATGTTGTTAATGATTGACCATTTGAATTTATGCTTATATATGCATTATACGTCGTGAGATTTCGATGTTGTTGTAATCTCTTAATGGAAATTGTCATTCACCATTTATACACATTGATATGAATTTTTGTTGTAACATTACCTGCACTTTTGAGTTGGTTGGTAACACCTCCCCGGATATATATTTACTTTGAGAAAATAGTTTCTCCTATCTAGTGAGATTTTTTCTTCTCACCAGACGCTCTTCTGTGCGTCGATTGGATCTGACATTATGAAGTTATTATTTTGGTGATCCTTTCATCAGCGCATTACTCATGCGTTATGAGCTTAATGTACTTGGCTCATAGATGTATTTCCAAAAAAAAAAAAGTGCCATTTTTTTTTCGCCCGGGAGGTGTGGTAATGTTACTGTCATTTTCGACGTTGAGAAAGACACCAACCTAATGTATGTTTGGTTTAATGTAATCAAAGAGAGATAAACGTTTTTATCTTTCGGTGACAAGTTTGACTGGTGATTATCTTCTCCTGTCTTATGTTCTCCTGTCTTAGACATGTCTTAGAGTTGACATGTCTTAATTCTATTTATAGGATCATTCGGTGTATCTTTGTCACCCGTTTGGTCGGAAACGCCTGATCTGGGTTTGCCTCGATCTGTTCCATGCTCTTTGGGCATGCGCGGGGTCTTAGCGGCAAAAGCCGGGAGACCGATATTCAGAGAGTGCGTACCTGTGGCTTAGAACGGATGTCCAGATCCGTAGATTCATCTCTGCCAAGTTTTCGATAGGGAGTGGAAATTCTGGGAATGGCCGTTTGGCATTCTTCCGTCCCTAAGTGTTTTCTTTATGCCAGTTGTTGCGGTCGTTTTTGATGGAGTTTCAAACATCGATCTATTGGTTGTAGGTTTTTCACCCTGGTCAAAGTTTAGTAACTATGTCTTTACTTTGCTGTGTCAGGTTGATTAGGGGTTATCTCCCTTGTTTGCTCATTCATTGTGTTTGACCTTTTGGGTCAAAGGTAAAACAGTTCTGGGCTATATGCGATGCGTAGTGGAGAGCGCAAAATTAGACTTCCGTCTTGTTGAGTTGCTATCTGGCTTCTTTAGGACGATGTATGTCCATTGTATTCTGGGGAAGGAAAATCTTTGAAGTGACTGCGTTGGCAGTTTTCCTCCCAGTGATTTTCTGTGCGTCAGGAAGGACGACAGTGTTATTATTGTGTTCTGAGGATTCGTTTCAAGGTAACACCGACTTTGCCATTATTATGTATTCGGTGACAGAATTTGGTAAAGGCTTACCTAGCTGTGAGAACAGTTCACGATTCCTGTAAAGCAGAACTTATATTTGTGCTCAAGGTAGCTAGTCAAGACTATTTGTCTTATATGATCAGAAGTCCAGTGATGAAGTTATATATGGTGGAAACCGCAGGTTGGCGGTATATCTACACAAACATTAAAGCATGATTCATGCAACCTGCTTAATGAAGAATGCACAGCTGACGTCATCGTCAGGTCTGTGTAATGGCAACTATTCTACGGCATGTACAGACATGATTGGCGTGTCATGCCAAGGTGTACGACGGCCCTGGTAATAGGATTACTTGAGTGAAGGGCTCGTCTTTTGTATGACGGAGTTATTACGGTATCTGACGCGTTCAGTCAGGGATACCAAAGCGGCATTATGAACAGTACATGAAAAGAATATAACACTATTGACATGCATACATATATGAATGTTCACCAGCCAGAATGACTGATATGTACCAAGCGATTTCCATTGACATGATGTACATGAACTTGTTTACATTGACTGTTCCTGTGTGATTCTACATGTTAGTCCTGTCAATAAATGTATGAACCATCACAAGTAGTTCCAACCATCATTGACTGTAGTACGAGTGTGACTGGGTGTTTGTACAACTACATATGAGCCTAAACACATTCGCGTCTCTGCACACCCATGTCTCTTCATCCTCATCATCGTACAAGAACCATGTATGGTGTCAGCGTGAGTGACCCAGATTGTCCATTACACATCAACATCTGCAACACGCAGAAACAAACCAGCTAAGGAGCAAGAAAAATCAAGTAACATTTCTGGTAGGCCAAGTCCGTGGGCTTTACTGCTTCAGTTTTGGTTGATGCTACAGATTGGAACGATCAAAGTTGACAGCTATAAATAACACACATCGTTAGTACTCTACATTTCCAAGTTTTGGCTACACAGGACAGCAGAATTAGGTCATTGACTGTTGACCCACGTAAACAGTGTTGGCATCTAGGCAATATTGCTATGTGGACCACAGCTGCACACAAGTTGATTCGTTTTGTAAACAGTACCGCTGGTTGTTTACACGTTACAGCTGCACACAAGTCAAGTCCTTTTGTAAACAGTACCGCTGGTTGTTTACCGTTACAGGCAACAGACTTTTCAACATCTGAACATTCAAGTCACATAGTTCGAGGTCAAATTTTTTTTGTGAACAGTACCGTCTACGAACTTTTGGTCAAGTCTCAACTATTCATCGAGAAGGTCATAGTGACATTATGTTCCTGGAGACCACTACATGTTATTGTGGATCGAACAATCATTGCGCGCTTGACATTATACTCCAGTGTTGACAAAGAACAAGAGAGTTACTATATTGTAATTTGTAACTAAAATTTGTTTGCAACATATTCTATTATATGCAATGTTATATGTTATTTGTAATATTGTGGTGTATTTTTTCTGTTGTTTTCAGCGGGCCGGTTGGATAGGTGACTCCTTGTAAATCATACCACGTCATAGAGGTATTTACTGAGAGCGTGTCGTTAGGGACTGCAAATTTCCTTAATTGGAATTTGCTAGCGACAATTGTTGCTGTTTACGTTTAGCTGTGACGACATGAGTTAGTGTTGTTTTCGTTATTTTTCCATTCTTTGATTTTCGATTTGTTTTGTTTGTATCTGTTCTTCTCTCCTTCCTTCCGTATATTTCTTTACACCTTTTTGTTTATAACAGTGTTCCATTTGTCTTGTTTACTTTTCGCAGTCATCTTTACACATTTTTGTAACATTTTCCTTAGTTTCACTGTATTGTTTATTTGACTTCTGCGAACGTTTTCGGTTGTTGTTCTGTATCCTTGTCTTTGTATTTATTATCGTCATACACAGTCTACATACATATACTTGGTCATGTATTATTATTGTCGTTATTAATATGATACACTATTCATATTTGGAGTATTGATAGAATATTATTATAAAGAAATAAGGTAACCATACAAGGTCTTTGATTAAGACTTGACTCTCAAAGAGAGTGAAATAAACTGAACTGAGTATACAAGTCTAACATTGAAGACTTGTCTCCCATTAAAGTGGGATAAGATAATTTAATTAATTTTTCAGGTTACTGATCTCATCAGATAGAATGTCTACACTAGACTTCTTCATTGAACAAGGGAAAGTCCTTGGGAAGACAGGTGACAAGTTAGAAGAATTTGCAACTGATCAATACGCCATAGCATTGAAGTCAGAAGAAAAGAGACAAAAAGAGGAAAATAAATTGAAAGCGGAAGTTGAGCAAAAGAAGATAGATGCTGAGAATTTAAGATTGCAGATGCAAGCTGAACAAAAGAAGATAGATGCTGAGAATTTAAGGTTGCAAATGCAAGCTGATGAAATAAAATTCCAGATGGAAATGGAAAAACAAAAAAATGCTGCAGAGGAAAGAAAACTTCAAGCAGAAGAAAGAAAACTTCAAGCTGCTGCAGAAGAAAGAAAACTTCAAGCTGCTGCAGAGGAAAGAAAACTTCAAGCAGAAGAAAGAAAACTTCAAGCTGCTGCAGAGGAAAGAAAACTTCAATTTCAGGCTGAGGCTGAAAAAAGAAGATTGGATAGGGAAGCCGAGGAAAGGAAACAGAAAATGGAACATGAGGAAAAACTCGCAACTTTGGAATTAGAGAAATTGAAAGTAACAAATATGGGTGCTCATCAAGTAACTTCGGATACAACAAAGGAGAGGTCTAGTAAGATCAAATTGCCTCATTTCAATCATTTAAAGGACGATATAACTGATTATCTTGATAGATTCGAATTTTTATGTGGTACGCATAAGATAAAAAAGGAAAACTATGTTGAACAACTGATGGAATTTTTTACAGGTGAAACTGTGACTACTCTTATGACAATAGAAGAGCATAATAGAACTAATTATGATGTTGTCAGAGAAGCATTATTAAAAAAATATCAACTAAAAGAAGAAAATTATCGTCTTCATTTTAGGACAATGTTGCCAGAAAATGGAGTAGATTTCTCTGATTTTATTACAAAAATACGTCGTACATTTACACGATGGGTTGAGTTGTCTCAAACTGAGAACACATATGAAGGTCTAATGGACTTATTACTTAGAGACAAAGTTTTGTCATCTGTTAATGATTCTTTCCTTGCATTTCTTCATGAGCGTAAGCCTAAAAACTTAAAAGACATGGAGGAATACTGTTGTCAGTATTCCACCGCGCATCCCCATGCTACAGTTAGCAATTCTAAAGTGAAAGAAGGGTTGCCAGTTGCTTCGGCAGCACCATATGGCCTTAATTTCAATAAGAAATTTCAGGGTGCCCAACAAAACTGGAATAGGAAAAGTAATCAGAATTACACTCATAAGCAGAGTAATCCAACATATGATGGTTCTTCTTCTAAGAACTGGAGACGAGATGGGAGTTCTCGTAATTTTGGTGGTAATAATTTTAGACACTTTCGCAAAGGTTATCACAATAAAAACTACCCAAGCTTTTCTGCTCGGGATAACCATTCTCGACGTCAAGAATATGACGATGGTGAATATACAAACCGGGATTCAAACCGGAATGATAATTACAATAGACAATATGATAACAATTACAGGGGAAATGATAATCGCGGTAGACCTAGATATAACAAAAGAAAAGCTTACCAACAGGCAAACTCTGCACAACAAGAGTTTAATGGAGCCTGTAATCAAGTAAATGATAGTGGGAACTCTAATGCTATCACTGGTTGTGTTTTCGATTTTGGGAGAACAACTGAATGCCCCCAATGCTCAACATTGTTCGAGCCATCGTCTGTATCTACCTTAATTTGTGGTCACCCTCTTCCCGCTCTTCCTGCTACAGTTGCGCATGATGGGAGAGGATCTCTCATCTTGCATAAAGGTCTAGTGAATGATAGGCTAGTCTCAGTGCTTTTTTATTCTGGTTGCACTACTGTCGGGGTTAGGCAGTCTCTGATAGATCCTCGCTGTTATACGGGAAAGGTGGTCAAATGTGTTACGTTTGGTGGTACCATGGAAAAATATCCTACTGCTATCATTAGCATTGACACTCCTTTCTTTACAGGAGATGTCCACGCGTGTCTTCTTCCTAATCCTATTTCGGATCTTATAATCGGTCGTATTCATGGGGTTAAGGAATGCACCCCGCAACAAATTTCTATGTGGGAGGAACAAAATATCCAAGCGGTCAATGCAGTGGTAACAAGAGCCCAAGCTCTTATCCCTCCAACTTCATCTGATGATAGTAATGGAGTTGATAGCCAAGATGATCACTTGGTGATTTCGCATGACACGTTTGTTAAACGACAAGAAGAGGATCCTTCTTTAAAGAAATTCTTCCTTCTCGCAAAGAAAGGTGATCCTAATCAGAATACGAATCACAGATCGTATATCACTATGAAGAATGGTATATTGGGACGAATGGTACAACACTCGGACAAGTCTATGCATTCGCAAATTCTTGTGCCTAAGTGTATGAGAGCCTTAATTCTTCAACATGCACACGATTCTCAGTGTGCTGGACATATGGGTTTTTCCAGAACTAAGACTAGAGTCCTTGCGTCTTTCTTTTGGCCATTCGTGAACAAAGACATACGAATTTATTGCCGATCTTGCAAAATTTGCCAAGAGGTCAAGTCTAGAGGTCCAAGACATGCTGCACCTATTCAGGCGGCAGATATTATTATTCGGCCGTTTCAGAAAATGGCAATAGACATTATTGGCCCGTTTAAGATTAAGTCAGCCAGAGGACATCAATTTATCCTTACTTGCGTTGACATGTGCACTCGTTGGCCAGAGGCTATTCCTCTTAAAAGCATATCAACTGTCGATATCGCAGATGCTCTTTGGCTCATATTTTCTCGGCTGGGATTTCCCGGAGAAATACTATCAGACCACGGCACTCAATTGATATCGGACACTATGTCTCAGGTGATGGCTACTCTGGACATCAAAAGGTCTCTCAGTAGTATTTATCATCAAATGTCCAATGGATTGGTTGAACGTCTTAATAGGACACTAAAGAACTTACTAGGCAAGATAACGGAGGATCATCCTGATGATTGGGACAGGGTCCTACCTGCAGCTCTCTTTGCTTATAGAGAGGTTCCCAACGAGCATACAGGATTTTCTCCTTTTGAACTTGTCTTTGGCGCGCAACCGCGCGGTCCTACGTCCTTGCTACACGATCTTATCACTGCCGATAATATTGACGATGATACACAATCGTCATATGAATATGTCATTGCTCTTAGGGAGAAAATTATCGAATCATGCAGGTTAGCTACTTCATCATCAGAATTCGCTAAAGAAAAGTCTAGGCGATTCGCTAATAAGAAAAGACGCCTACGTCAACTTTGTCCTGGAGACAAAGCGTTTGTCTTACTTCCCACGAGGGAAAACAGACTTCTCATTTCTTGGAAAGGTCCATACACTATTGTCTCTAAAATTTCGGATGTCGACTATATTGTCGATGTGGATGGAAGGCATAAAACCGTCCATATAAATATGCTTACTGAATTTATTGAACGACCAGATTATTTACAGCCTATTTTCCAGGCGACGGACGATTCTCGAGTCCAACATGGTCATATCTCATCCCTGTCTGTTATACAGGATGAGGAAACTACTTTTTCTGACGTTAACTTACCTCTTCCCGTGATTCCTCTTAATTCTACGGAATCATGGAAAAACGTTACCGTCTCTTCGAACTTGTCTTTTGAGGAGCAACGTCAAGTATCTTCTACGCTACAATCATTTCAGGATGTCCTTACCGACATTCCTGGACACACACATGTCATTGAACATGACATCATACTTACTGATCGTAATCCGATCAGAGTAAGACCATACCCTATACCTATTCATTTTCAAGCACAAGACGAGAAAGAATTGGATGAAATGATTCAATTGAAAATAATTGAACCATCCACTTCAGCTTATTCTTCGTCGATGGTTATTGTTCGAAAGAAAGACAATAACATACGTCTTTGCGTTGATTATCGCAAATTAAATCAAGTTACGAAGTTCGATGCTGAACCTATGCCTTTATTAGATGATCTACTTATTAGACTTTCTAAAGCTAAATTCTTTACTAAACTAGACTTGTCGAAAGGTTATTGGCATGTCCCACTGACGGAACACGCCAAACCTCTCACTGCTTTTTCAACACCTAGGGGTTTATTTCAGTGGAATTTTATGCCTTTCGGGCTTATGAACGCCCCAGCAACTTTCGTGCGCATGATGCGACGAATTCTATCGTATCGTACAGATGTCATCGCATATTTGGACGACATCTGTCTGTTCAGTGATACTTGGGAAGAACACTATTCGGGTTTAAACGAGTTACTATCTACTCTACGCGAGCATAAGTTAACAGCAAAACCCTCTAAAGCCTTTGTTGGGTTTAATGAAATCTCTTTCCTAGGTCATCGGGTTGGTCATGGTCTGTTGAAGACAGAGGACCAAAACATTTCGAAGATATTAAATATCTTGGTTCCGAAGACAAAAAAGCAAGTACGTAGTCTCTTGGGATTAATACAATTCTATGGAAGATTCATTGATAATCTATCCTCCATTATGGCACCACTTTCAACGTTGTTGAAAAAAGGTTCTCCTAATATGGTGCGTTGGTCCCAAGAATGCCAATCGTCATTGGATCAGGTTAAGAATGTATTCTCATCTCATCCTATCTTAAGACTACCAACGATTAATAAGACTTTTGTCCTTCGTAGTGATGCCTCTTCCACTGGGATTGGAGCGGCACTAATGCAGGAGTATTCAGGAACTCTGCATCCTGTAATGTATATTTCTAGGAAGCTGAATGCGGCCGAAAGGAATTACTCGGTTTTAGACCGTGAATTGTTGGCCATGGTTTGGTCCATTCTTAAGCTACAAAGATTCCTTCTGGGCGCGCATTTCATTATGGAAACCGACCAAAAAGCTCTTACAGCTATGCAAAGTAAGGATTTGAAGAGCTCGAGATCTACTCGTTATGCTATTGCTCTTCAACCTTTCCATTTTACGGTGCGAGCTATCCGTGGTTCGGATAATGTGATGGCAGACGTATTGTCTAGATGCCCACATGATTCCATTTAAATCTTATGTCCTAGATCTCCTGATACACTTCCAGACTTATGTCTGTTCTTAATATTAAAATATATATTAACACAATTGTGTCACTAGTTGGATGATGTATAATGACTTTAATAAATTTGATTATGTCCATCCATGATATATATCCATTAGATATGCTGATGGTATAGTATTGTAGTTCATCATATTTGTATATTGTTATAATGATAGTATTTGACAATTTTTGATATCTATGATTGGTATTGCCAGCAACTTAGGTTTCTTTAATGGTACCTCCTGAGTTTGTTTGGCTTAGAGGAAATATTTTCTCTTGTGATGGGGGATGATTTTACTCTCTCCAGACGCTTTATTTATGCGTCTATTGTACCTGATATTAGGTTCATTCTTTCATGAGCACATAATTGATGCTTGTGCTATCTTGCTCATGGATATATATTTTTTTTTTAAAGTGTCATTTTTTTTTTTACAGGGGCGGTACAGTAATATGTTGCGGTCATTTTTGATGGAGTTTCAAACATCGATCTATTGGTTGTAGGTTTTTCACCGTGGTCAAAGTTTAGTAACTATGTCTTTACTTTGCTGTGTAAGGTTGATTAGGGGTTATCTCCCTTGTTTGTTCATTCATTGTGTTTGACCTTTTGGGTCAAAGGTAAAACAGTTCTGGGCTATATGCGATGCGCAGTGGAGAGCGCAAAATTAGACTTCCGTCTTGTTGAGTTGCTATCTGGCTTCTGTAGGACGATGTATGTCCATTGTATTCTGGGGAAGGAAAATCTTCGAATTGACTGCGTTGGCAGTTTTCCTCCCAGAGATTTTCTGTGCGTCAGGAAGGACGACAGTGTTATTATTGTGTTCTGAGGATTCGTTTCAAGGTAACACCGACTTTGCCATTATTATGTATTCGGTGACAGAATTTGGTAAAGGCTTACCTAGCTGTGAGAACAGTTCACGATTCCTGTAAAGCAGAACTTATATTTGTGCTCAAGGTAGCTAGTCAAGACTATTTGTCTTATATGATCAGAAGTCCAGTGATGAAGTTATATATGGTGGAAACCGCAGGTTGGCGGTATATCTACACAAACATTAAAGCATGATTCATGCAACCTGCTTAATGAAGAATGCACAGCTGACGTCATCGTCAGGTCTGTGTAATGGCAACTATTCTACGGCATGTACAGACATGATTGGCGTTTCATGCCAAGGTGTACGACGGCCCTGGTAATAGGATTACTTGAGTGAAGGGCTCGTCTTTTGTATGACGGAGTTATTACGGTATCTGACGCGTTCAGTCAGGGATACCAAAGCGGCATTATGAACAGTACATGAAAAGAACATAACACTATTGACATGCATACATATATGAATGTTCACCAGCCAGAATGACTGATATGTACCAAGCGATTTCCATTGACATGATGTACATGAACTTGTTTACATTGACTGTTCCTGTGTGATTCTACATGTTAGTCCTGTCAATAAATGTATGAACCATCACAAGTAGTTCCAACCATCATTGACTGTAGTACGAGTGTGACTGGGTGTTTGTACAACTACATATGAGCCTAAACACATTCGCGTCTCTGCACACCCATGTCTCTTCATCCTCATCATCGTACAAGAACCATGTATGGTGTCAGCGTGAGTGACCCAGATTGTCCATTACACATCAACATCTGCAACACGCAGAAACAAACCAGCTAAGGAGCAAGAAAAATCAAGTAACACCAGTATTGACTGTATTGTGTTACTTAAGAGTGTCAGGATTCTTTAAAAAAGGTAACTGAAAACGCTATTTGATCTTTTCGTCTCGTTTAGATCTTACAGGTACATGTATCGCTGATGGCGGCATAGTGAGCGAAGCTCACAAGAAGTTATTATACTGCACTCCAGTATGACTTCATATCTACAAGACTAGGTCTAGTTGACCTGTTACTCACATAAGCCTAGAAATCATCTTTATGGATCCGCAATGCAGGCGGAGTATGATTTGGCAGAAAATGTATATTTAATCTCAGGAGCCTGTGTAAACTGAGAGTGACCTGTTTATCGAGGCCCGCGACCTGCGGCCTGATTTCGTTGTCACCATATCTATTCTTCACCAGAATAAAGTATCTGGCATGTGAGGCCAGTCTGAAGTCTTTGTGCTAATTGTAGGACAATGGCATTGACTTTGTTTATATAGATGATATCGCCCGTACTACGCAATATATTTGCTAGGGCTTACCTGACGGGGCTCAGTCAGGGGTTAGAGCTATTGCATAAACTGTAAACACTGATAAAGACATTGTTACATGTCTAGGATCTGTGATGGTTGAAGCTGACCTTTGTAACTACACATATTATGTACCCGATTGTATACTATTGACTGTTTCGCTCATCATCATCGTATTATCGTACGTCACAAATAAATATTGTAAACGTCAACAGCATTCCCTACTTCATTGACTTCTACTTGTGGTTGTGTGAGTTAATGTGAAGACGTCCAAGAGCCTATACGGCCTTCGTGTTATCAGCACTGTTACCTACACACTTACACCATCAACCACATTGTCATACAAGTATTACACGTCTGAATCTGCAGGAATACTGACTTTAGATATGTGCCTACTGAACCCTGGCGACACCTCACGCTAGTGACCTAGATTCCTTGCTACTACTTGGTACTGCCCAGGACAACATGACACGCTCAACATACTACCATCCATAACACAGAAAAACAGTACGTTACATCAGTACATTTACACTGAGCAACCTTATACATCTCCAGTCTCCGTGCAATCCAACTTTACTTCTACTGTCAAACAGACTTCAACACTCACCACAGAAGTATACAACTGACCGAGCAACTAGTCCAACATCTGGTCAGTTAAGTGAATTTAACCAAGCCATAGCAAAAGACACTCTTCTCAAAAATTCGTAAACACCACCTGACCTTTAACTTTCTGTGAGGAAAAATTCCAATTTAAATTTCTAAATTCATTTATTTATTTACTCGTGTTAAACAATAATGGACTATTAAATTTGTTATATGTATTTACAAATTAATAGTTGATTTAATTATTACAGAGAGAAGTGCACACGTATGAATCAGCATATATTAAATATAAATACAACAGAGCTACAAAAGTAATATTTTTACTGAATAATTCAGTTGGTGGCTCAGAAACGAGATAATACAGGATGTCCATAAAAGATTGTACCCTTTTCAAAAAATGTATTCTCTGCCCCATGTTTTTAAGCATACCTTACAAAGACTCAAAAAGAATGTAACTATTTCTTTTTTTTTTTCACCTACTTGACCAGTGTGTTGAGAGAGTAACAATTACCGGTTGCAACTCAACTGCGAAAGTTTCACTTGAAATACTTTTGCGTTTGCTTTGTTAAGTACTTCAATGATCTCCTTCTTGCACACTACTACTCACAGCTGTGATGCTATTGGTTTTTTTCCTTAAGGTGTATCCAACCCAGTGCCAACATCATTTCTTCACCTCATGCTCCACTGGCATCGTGCTCTTAGTAAACAACTCCACATTGAAGATCCTTGTCATACCATTTTAATCTTTCCATTCCGCGCAAGTAGTCATTTATGAAAGTCTGTAACTTCTTCGTTGTCATTCCTGTGTTCTCCATGCTGCTGAGCCATACAATAAGAATGACTTGACACTTGAGTTGTAAATTCATATTTTTGAGTTGGTTTTTATCCCATCTAGGATATTAATATTTCATACAATTTTCTTAGTATGTTTTTTTCAAAAATACTAATACGGTTCACTTTTCTTTGAGTGGGTCTGTTCTCCGAAGTTCTTAAGCTACTATTTTCAAGCCATTTTCATGTTACTTCCTCATTACCAGACTTCTCCTTACCGCCGACAAGGCGGATTTATTAAGATACCGCCGCGAATGATTCGCTCGAACGCCGCTGCATTGTGAATATTGTTGGGGGCTGAAATTTGCCTGGAGGCGGATGGTTCCCCTTCCGTGAAAAGATCATGGTGAAGTTTGGATGACGCCCACAATCTAAATGAAGTACAAATATAAGGACAATCCATCAGTTTCGTTGCCGCCGTTGATGTCTGCTGTCAGGAGAGGGAAGAAAAGGATGCACGCTCAGAGGCGGCGGAATGATTATCTCCATCTTATTTGTACGTGATGCCCCGTCACTAGAGGGTTCCGTACGACTTTTGTCTTCAATTTTTTTATCTGTTTCAGGATAAGCATAAAAGATCTGAACGGGCTGACGATTTTTTTGTTGGTTTCTTGAAAGGATTTACTTCAAGGATGAGACTGTAGGGGTATTCTTTTGTTCGCGCTTCAGGATCATATAGAGGCACTAGAGTTTTTGACTCGATGTTGAGTTGTAAAAGAGGGGTGAAGGGGTAAGGGGTCGAGGGAAACAGTTGTAAAAAAAATGGATTAAGGTGTTGAGGCAAAGTGACAAAGAAAATGAAGGAATACATTTGTTATTAGCGTCTGGTTCAATGTTTTATGAAGAATGTTTTAGCGGGACAATCTTTGATAAACGCCACGTAAAGCATAAAAGTGGCGAAGACGTACTGCATGATTTAATTGTCTATCGGCAGCTAAATATACTAGAATAATATATATATATATATATATATATATATATATATATATATATATATATATATATATATATATATAGATATATATATATATATATATCATTACAGGTACAAACAACGGCAAATTTATTATATGAAAATTAATAGAGAGGACTACAGAAGTAAAAACAGATCTATCTTGTAGACTATACTAATTGATTTGACAAAGTGAATCACGAGTAAATTATCAAAATGTTATTAACGCATAAACATCTATGGTAAAGATTTGAGAATAATAAAAGATGTGCTGTCAACAAACAGCTGCTGTAAGAATTAGCAGCAAAATATGAACATTTCAGTTAAAAAAAAGGTTACACAGGGAAGTGTGCTGTCATCAGGTGTGTTCAATGTGCACAGTGGAAAAAAAAAATGCAATCCATAGAGGACATGCCAGAAATATCAATTATAACACATAAGGTAGGGAAACCCGAGGCCTGTAAACAATAAATACATATTAGACTAACATAAAGGTTTGTTTTCATGCACTCGTAAGAAACACAGAAGTAGGCCACTAGACAACAGAAAAACAACAGACGTGAGTGGCCTTCCCAGGACATTTACTAGACACAGTATTAAGGTCTTTGTCTTGTGTGGACTGACCTATGCTGTATAATAGGGGAACAACAGAGGTGATTGCGTCATTGGTGGGCTGGACTGCCCATGGTGGATTTCCGGTGTTGTGTCTTGCGGTTCGCACTAATGACCCGTCATCGAGGCATCATTTTTTGGTGATGCCTAGATGGCAGGGAGGATGGTGTGATTCGCTTGCATAGCTGCGCGGGGTGGTCGCAGGGAAGGTCCTGGGTTCGAGTCCTGGGTAAGCCACTCACGTCTGTTGTTTTCCTGTTGTCTAGTGTTCTACGTCTTTGTTTCTTAGGAGTGCCTGAAAACACCTTTATGTTTGTCTAATATTTATTTACAGAAATATCAATGGGTGGACATAATATAATTAACCTGAGGTACGCCGATGAGACACTCTTAATGGCTAATAGTGAAAATGAGTTGCAGGAAATGATTGATACAGAAGTGACAGAATGTTCAAATAAAGGCCTTAGCCTTAACTGCAAAACAGACAGAAGCTATAGTCATCTTGAAGAAAACGACTTCTCCGGAAAACGTTTTCAAAGTAAATAGAACAATTTTAAAAAAGGTCCGTACATTCAAATACCTGGGGATATTAATCAAATCGGATGGATGTTATATCTAAGAAATAATGTGTAGAATATACCAAGTAAAAGCAGTATTCTATTTAAAATGAAAAGCATTTTATGCAACAACTCTTTGTTCGGTGAAAGTAAGAAAGAGAGCTCTTCAGTTATATCGGACCAATCATGACATACGGAAGGGAGTTGTGGACAGTTAGTAAACAATTAGAAAAAGCACTATATGGCAGAGAGATGTGGTTTTACAGAAAAATGTTAAAAATAACAAGATTACCTAAAATGGGAATGTCTTGAAAGATATCATTGTGCTAAGGAAATTGATTCCTCAGGTGAGAGACAAACAATCCACTTTATTTTGGGCAGGTTATGAGAAGTAAGCTGGAGTATATCGTGACAATAGGGAAGATAGAAGAAAAAAGAGACCGGGGACGACAAAGTGAGAAGATCCTGGACAGTTTGAAATCATGGCATAGAAAGAAGTCAACAACAGATTAGATCAGCAGTATCGTAGGTAGGAAATTAATGTTACATAAAGGGATGTCAAACAGTTGAAATAAATACCAGATTAATATTTCAACGCGAATTTCAGCTTTGGTTACTTTTTCCTTTATTTAATTTTTTGGTTGAAAAAAAAAAAAAAGATAATTACAGATTCCCCGTGCAAAGAACGGGCAAGGCCTCTAGGTTGTGTATATATATATATATATATATATATATATATATATATATATATATATATATATATATATATATATATATATATATATATATATATATATATATATATATATATATATATATATATATGTGTGTGTGTGTGTGTGTGGTGTGTGTGTGTGCGTGTGCGTGTGCGTGTGTGTGTGTGTGTGTGTGTGTGCGTGTGTGTGAGTGCATGTGTCTGTGTGTGTTTCACTTGATGACTCTCCGTGTTTTAATGTGTGAGTTATTTGTTTAGAGTCAGTATTTGCTGAATGTTGGTTTGGCCATTCATCGTCTTGATTTCTGTATCACATCTGCCATCTAAGCTGCTATACTCCCTGTTAATTAAGAAGGCGTCTGGCTACAAGACATCTGAAACCATCCTGGAGGAGTTATTTTGTTGTCAGGGTGCACTTGAAATATCTGGCAAACGGCACGTGTCGCTAACTGTCGAGTAATGGACCTGCATTTTCCAGCGATCTTGAGAACTTGATCTTCCCTGGCATATAGTTTGTCTCGAGAAAATAGCCGCGTCATAAGCTCCAGGCGGAAGCCAGTGTGGCCGATAAATCTCCTCCAATGGATGGTGAGTTCATTCTCAACATGTGTTTCAGAATAATAATTATATGGGTTCAGATTTTTTATGTTTTTGAGCCATTTTTGTTCTTTATTTTAAGCAAAGTAGCCGACTACAAGTCATTGACTTAATGGAGATAGAACAAAGAGACAATAGATTTTGTGCTACGGAGATACACCTGATGAATTACCAGTTTTGTGAAAGGACATACCCAATGCCGAGAGACAGTGGCGTAACTACGATGTGCAGGGCTTCCGGGAGCAAAGTAAGTGGGGTCCTCCTGATATAAAGGGCTACAAATATAATCAATGAACGACATATATGTATTAAAAAATGTAACTTCATATATCATCATAATTATCATCATTAGCATAATGTTCATCATCTTCTTCATCATCATCGGGTGCACAGGCCTTCAATACATTTTTACTAGGCGCTCCTATCCAATGCCATTCGCTCCAGATATTTACATGTCTTTATCTCTTTGATTTCTGCTTCCAGAGTCTGGAACGGGTTATGACTTTAACACAGAATCAAACTAAATTAAGAGAATGTATCTAAAGGTGAATGTCCTTTCCAACCTCTACTTTCCGGGGCCTTTTCTGTGCTGGGGTACATGGGACGTGCTCGGGCAGTAGGTACGCCACCGCCGAGAGGAGTAGTTGGAAGTGTCTGTGGGCAGAATTAATATGCACGAGTGAGTTGTGAATTACCTCTGCTCGTGTATATATATATATGTGAGTGGATTTTTCAGCATTAGGGTGTGTGTTTATACTCTCGAGCATATGAATGAACGCATTTACACGAGCGTACGTGTGTGCTTGAAGGTGGATGTGTATAAGTGTGCATGTGTCTATATTATCAGTAGTCTGACTGCAGATACCGCCATAAGGAAAGCGCAGTGTTAGAGACGTCATTAATACTAAGTCTCAGATTTATGAAGTGAGGTAACTGGTTCCTTTCTTTGCTGCCTTTGACTTTGCCAACTTAGGAGCAGAGATGTTATGGCGGAAACGCACCCCTTTCAGGCGTTGGCGCGTGACTTTTATATAACAAAATACTCCGATCGATTTCAGGCGTTGGCGCGCCAGGCGTTGGCGCGTGACTTTTTATATAGCGATATATTTTTAGCCGGGGTGACTTCCTCTGACGATCAGCCTGCTTCCTGTTGTTCTATCATAGTTCAATGGCGGGAGTTTGTTTATTGTGTGTAGGTTGTTGTGTGTTACAATATTTAGACGATATTTATGTTACAACAATTAGACATATATTTACATATATTACAACAGGTAGACAATATTTAGTTATACATATATTTACATATATTACAACAGTTATACATTTATTTTACAACATAGATAACAAAAGTTTATAAATAGAAGTATATAGTTAATGATCTCTTTTAAAAGAATACTTGAGTTAAAGAGGAAAATATAAAAAATCGATAACGGCGGCTTAGGTTACTAAGGGGCGTTTTTGAAGCGAGTGGAGCCTTTTTGTGCTGGCGGGGGTGACGATGTATGGTGGGGTGTAGCTGGTGGTTGTGTGTATGACTCAGGAGTGAAGTGTTAGAGACTTGCCTATACCAGGGACAGCATCTAGAGGTGGGAGTGAAGTGTTAGAGACTTTACTAGAGCCAGCATCGAGAGGTGGGAGTGACGTGTTAGAGAGTATACCAGGTCTAGCATCAAGAGGTGGGAGTGAAGTGTTAGAGACTTGGCTATACTAGAACAAGCATTGCGAGGTGGGAGTGAAGTGTTAGAGACGTCACTATACCAGGTCCAGCATCGAGTGGTGGGAGTGAAGTGTTAGAGACTTGACTATACCAGGCTCAGCATCTAGAGGTGGGAGTGAAGTGTTAGAGACGTGCTTATAATAGGTCTAGCATCTAGAGGTGGGAGTGAAGTGTTAGAGACTTGACTATACTAGGTCTAGCATCAAGAGGTGGGAGTGAAGTGTTAGAGACCTGATTATACCAGGACCAGCAGCGAGAGGTGGGAGTGGAGGGTTAGAGACGTGACTATATTAGGTCTAGCATGAAGAGGTGGGAGTGAAGTGTTAGAGACCTGGCTATACTAGGGCTAGCAGCTAGAAGTGGGAGTGAGGGGTTAGAGACTTGACTATACCAGGTCCAGCATCAAGAGGTGGGAGTGAAGATAGAAAAAATTGATACTGGCGGCGTATGTTACTAAGGGGTTTTTAAAGCAAGCGGAGCCTTTTTGTGCTGGCGAGGGTGACGACGCTTGGTTGTAGCTGGCGGTTGTGAGTTTTTTGTGTAGGTATTTCAGCCGCTTAGAAGGTCTCTGTTTCTTCGGTGGTAAATTAAAAACATCGGCCAATGGGAGTAAAGTGATAGAGACTTGCCTATACTAGGACCACCAGCGATAGGTGGGAGTGAAGTGTTAGAGATTTGACAATATTAGATCTAGCATGAAGAGGTGGGAGTGAAGTGTTAGAGACATGGCTATACCAGGACCAGCATCGAGAGGGGGGAGTGAAGTGTTAGAGACTTGACTATACCTGGTCCAGCATCTAGAGGTGGGAGTGAAGTGTTAGAGACGTGACTATATTAGGTCTAGCTTGAAGAGGTGGGAGTGAAGTGTTTGAGACCTGACTATACCAGGACCAGCAGCGAGAAGTGGGAGTGTATACCAGGTCTAACATCTAGAGGTGGGAGTGAAGTGTTAGAGACATTACTATACTAGGACCAGCATCGAGAGGTGGGAGTGAAGTGGTAGAGATATGGCTATACTAGGACCAGCAGCGAGAGGTGGGAGTGAAGTGTTAGATACATGACTATACTAGGACCAACAGCGAGAGGTGGGAGTGAAAGAGACGTCACTATACTAGGGGCAGCATCTAGAGGTGGGAGTGCAGTGTTAGATACTTGGCTATACCATTTTTGTGTAGGTATTTTAATTGTTGTATTGTGCGGGTATTGTGTTGTTTATTCATACAAGTAGGTAGACAACAGACATAAAACGCGATAAAAACCTGCAATGTGAGATAAAGAGGAAAATATAAAAAAACGATAAATTCGCTTAGTATAAATTTTATAGAAGTGTGGTGTTGATTTTTAAGTGCGCGGGGGTTTTGGTTTATGCTGGCGGAGATGACGACGCATGTTGGGGTGCAGCTGGCGGGTGTGGGTTTTTTTGTGTAGGTGTTTTAATTGTGTGTTGTGGTGAGAGGTGCCGGGGTGACATTATCGCCGTGTACAAGTCTTTTTATATAAAAATAGGACAGGGAATTTCCGTTGTTGGGTGACTGTAATGACATAATCGATACTAGCGGGGTTCCATACTTTTCGACCGTAACATTTGTGACAAAACCAAGAAATTATGGATTGTACGCGCATGCGCAGTACATCTGTGAAAGATTGTGGTGATGTTATCGGTGTGGACATGTCTTTTTATGTAAAAATATGACAGGGAATTTCTGTGTTGGGGTGTAGCGGGGGACACGGGACTAAGACAATATAGATATAACTATTGTCGTTAGATGGTAGGTGGGGTATGGGGAGGGCGCGGGGGTATTGATTTTGGCAGGCGGGGGTGATGAGGGGTGAGAGAAAAACCAACGGTTTTATATAATTCAGCCACGTGTTCGTTTGTTTCTTTATACAATGTACAAAGACATGTAGACAACAGTTATATAATATAGATAACAAAAGGGTAAGGTTATATAAATAGAAGTATATATGTATATTTTATTTTCAAACAGCAGTAACAAAAACATTATATGAGTAGGGGTACATATTGGAAGACGGTTATGTTAGATGAAAAGAGGGAGGGTGTGTAAAATTTTTTTATTTATTTTCAAACTACAGTAACAAAGGGGGACATAATGGAAGAGAGCTATTTTTAGATGGAAAGAGGTGAAGCGGTCACGTTATCGGCGTGTACCTATCTTTTTATGTAAAAATAGGACAGGGAATTTCCGTTGTTGGATAAGTACAGTTAAAAGTCTAGCTTATTGTGTTGTTTATTGAGCTCCTTAGTACGGTTGTCCTGCCCCGCGCTTGTTGTTTTAGTGAGAACCGCCAAAAAACGTGTGTTTGTCTATTGTGTTGTGTTGTTTTATTCAGCCCCTTAGTACTAGGTGTATTGTGCTCCCCGAAACAACCAGGGGTTCTCTTCTCGTTAGGAACCCCAGTTATTAGGGGTATTGGGCCCTTCCGAAGGCAAGGCCCGCACTATGCGCCTGCCTGGGTGTCTATAATTTCCTACCCTGGGAGTTCTGACAAACGATTCGTGTTTTACCCTCACTAGTAAGAAAACTCGGCTCGATGGGCGTCGCGAAACTTCGCGCGGAAAACCATTGCTCGTATACTTTATCTAAGAAAAACATTATACAAACAGGCCACATAATAGAAGAGAGCTATTTTTTAGATGGGAAGAGGTGTAGTGGTTACGTTATCGCTATGTACCTGTCTGTTTATGTAAAAATAGAACAGGGAATTTCCGTTGTTGGGTGAATATAATTACATATTGATACAGGGGCTGGGCCATGGGGTAGTTTTCTTTACTATTTATAGTATGTCACGAGTAATAAGTCTACACAAGCCAATGCACAGCTAGTGGTATGTAAGTGACCACACACACACACACACACACACACACACACACACACACACACACACACACACACACACACACACACAGAGCCGTTTTCTTCAGAAAATACCACAAGAGCTGACGTATTTTTATTTGGTTCTTATTACAACGATTAATTGTGTTACCGCTAGTTTTGGAACCGGATCGATGGCCCGCGCAAAACATCGCGCGTAAACCATGACTCGTTTATAAAATTCCGGTACCATAGAGGGTGACGTCAGGGCTAAATATAGCTATCTAGAAAAGCGTAATAAAAAATCTAACATGCAGAGTTTTGCGTATTGGTAGACGAAAAATCCTAGCTGCAACGGGATTTACCTTTGTAAGACTAACATTTTACCTTTATAAGACTAACCCTGCTGCGTATTTCTGTTCACGTCACAAGTTCAAAACACAATCGATCAATAGTAGAAATTTATAAAAGAAACATTCCTTCGTTCGTGTGTTCGAACCCCCGCGACTTAAGGTTTCACTTTTTTCACACGGGCGACATCTGGTGATAGGTTTTATATTGTCTCCCAAGCGGTTCAAACATGCGGCGACCACGGAAATGTAGTACATTAAATAAATGTAACTAAGTATTTGTTCCAGTTATCTAACGGGTATCTACGTTTTGTCCTGCAATTTTCAAACTTTAGTAAAAGCTTTTCTTCCAAGCAGCAAAGATGGTCCCAAAATTTTCTCCCAGGCCTGCGCAAAGGGTCCAACCTGTAGGTAAATAGATCAACTGTCAAATACTTCTTTAAATATTTCTTCCACTTGTCAAATATTTCTTACCGTTGTCAAAATATTTCTTCCACTTGGCAAAAATTTCTTCCACCTATCAAAATATTTCTTCCACTTGTCAAATATTTCTTACCGTTGTCAAAATATTTCTTACCGTTGTCAAAATATTTCTTCCACTTTGCAAAAAAATTTCTTTCACTTGTCAAAATATTTCTTCCACTTGTCAAATATTTCTTACCGGTGTCAAAATATTTCTTCCTCTTGGCAAAATATTTCTTCCACTTGTCAAAATATTTCTTCCACTTGTCAGATATTTCTTACCGTTGTCAAAATATTTCTTCCACTTTGCAAAAAAAATTTCTTCAACTTGTCAAAATATTTCTTCCACTTGTCAAATGTTTCTTACTTGTGTCAAAATATTTCTTCCACTTGGCAAAAAAAATTTCTTCCACTTGTCAAAATATGTCTTCCACTTGTCAAATATTTCTTACCGTTGTCAAAATATTTCTTCCACTTGGCAAAAATTTCTTCCACTTGTCAAAATATTTCTTCCATTTGGCAAAAATTTCTTCCACTTGGTAAATATTTCTTACCGTTGGCAAAATATTCCTTCCACTTGGCAAATATTTCTTACCATTGGCAAAATATTTCTTCCACTTGGCAAAAATTTCTTCCACCTGTCAAAATATTTCTTCGACTTGTCAAATATTTCTTACCGGTGTCAAAATATTTCTTCCACTTGGCAAATATTTCTTACAGTTGCCAAATATTTACGCAAATG
The DNA here is from genome assembly GCA_024509875.1 of Oreohelix idahoensis. NCBI lineage: Eukaryota > Metazoa > Mollusca > Gastropoda > Stylommatophora > Oreohelicidae > Oreohelix > Oreohelix idahoensis. The sequence goes on from JAMPIV010017365.1 coordinate 28,940, forward strand.
TTTTTGTTAGCTGTCAAATATTTCTTCAAATGGGTCTTCCAGTTGTCAAATATTTCTAACAGTTGTCAAATACTACTAACAGTTGTCAAATATTTCGTAAAATATTTCTGCTAGTCGCCAAACATTTCTTCAAAGGCGACCATCTTTCATGCGGTGGATATGGCCAAGACAGCGTAGGCTTCCCTGTATCAGCCGGCTATAAAGGCTTTGAAGGCCAGCACGTGACAACACCTCAACATTTGGCACTTTATCTTTCCACGAAAGGCCGAGGAGGTGGCGCAGACACGGTAGATGGCAGGTATTGAGCCTTCTTTCTTGCTTAGCATAGATTGTCCAGGTCTCACTAACATATAGAAGTGTATTGGTGATGCAGGTGTTATATACCGCAGCTTTGGTCTTCGTTGTAAGTTTGGCGTTTCCCCAAACACGTGATGTGAGGCGGGTAAAGGTAGCTGCAGCTTTGTTAATGAGGCTATCAATTTCGGTGCCCAGGGAGAGTTTATCATTGATGATATACACAAGGTATGTGTGAGCCATGTGGTGTTAAGTCCGCCGAAGTGACGCTAACTGTGTTACCGCTAGTTATGAAACCAGATCGAGGGTCGGGGCAGACTTCGCGAGGAAACCATTGAGCGTAGACCGCGTGAAACTCCGTTAGCATAGAGGGTCGAATGGCTTCGGTTAGGGTGGGTGTCGTCAGCGCTAAATATAGGCTATCGGTAGCCAGCTCGCATTTTCATGAAAGAGAAGTGAAATGTCAAACACTATAATCAAATACAAGTATGTATAAGGACATAAAAACAAATACCGAAGACAGATTCCCACAGTAGTTGGACACCTTACATACTACGGCCCAACACCAACAAAGGCTCACCGCTTTTGTTAAAAAACAGCAAGATGTCTTTGCCTTAAATGATTTGGAATTAGGTCGTACATCAACAGTCCAAATGGAAATTAATACCACTACCGAAGAGCCTATTAGCCTAAAACCTTACAACACCCCACTCAAAAACAGAGAGATAGTGGAAAGATCCATTAATGAGATGCTATCAGAAGGCATCATTGCACGTTCCATATCACCATGGTCGTCACCTATCGTCATAGTTAGGAAGAAGGATGGCTCGAATAGATTCTGTTGCGATTACCGCGCTTTGAACAAAATCACAAAGACAATCTCCTACCCACTACCCAGAATTGATGACATTCTCGCGACCCTTGGCAACTCGAGATACTTTACCACCTTAGACGCTTGGGCAGGGTTCTGGAGTATCCCCATGACACCGGAGGCTAAACAGAAGTCCACATTTACTACACACATGGGCAGTTACGCCTGGAATGTCATGCCTTTTGGCCTCAAGGGAAGCCCGGCAACTTATATGTCATTGATGGATAAGGTGTTGAAGGAGTTGCAACCTTTCGCACTCGCGTATATCGATGACATATTAATTCATACAGCGGGAACCATTGAGGACCATCTTCACAAATTGGAACTAGTATTTGACAAGCTCAGGGAACACCAGATCAGACTCAAGTTAAGCAAATGTGAGTTTCTCAAAGAAGAAACAAAATATTTGGGTTTTGTTATAAATGCTGATGATATACGTCCAGGCGAAGATAAAGTAAAGGCTATCAGGGAAATGCCCAGTCCCAGTACGGTACGGCAGGTGAGAGGTTTCATTGGGTGCACTGGGTACTACAGACGCCACATAATCAACTTCTCCCGTGCGGCTACGCCCCTGATAGAACTGACAAAAAAGTATGCTCGTTTTAAATGGACTCCTGAATGCCAGAAATCATTCGAATACCTGAAGGATGCCCTGACTACAATCCCCTTACTTGCTCACCCAGACACATCCAAGCCCATGGTATTATATATCGACGCCTCGGACAACGCCATTGGTGCATGTTTGGTCCAACCCATCACATTTAACGAAAAACCAATTTTGCCTGAAATCCCCAATGAGAAATCTATCGCGTTTCTTTCGCATGCTCTATCTAAGTCCCAAAATAGATGGTCGACGACAGAGAAGGAAGCATACGCCATCCATTATGCAATACAGAAGTTTGATTTTTATGTACGAGGAACCAGGCTCATAATCAGGACGGATCATTAACCCCTAGTCAATTGGCTCTCTAAGACACATGAACAACCTAAGAAACTGCAGACATGGTCCATTAATCTCCAATCCTACGATACCATCATAGAGTACATCCCCGGAACCATGAACACATGTGCAGATCTGTTGTCTAGGATTCCATATGAGGAGAGCAAAACACAGAACACTACAGTGAAAGAAGAACCATCCACATCGACAGAAATTGATGATAATACCAAACAAATAAATGTTGTTAGCTCCAACCAACAAGACATATCTGAGCACACACAGCAGTCTGAATCACAATCAAAACCAGACAGTGATCCACATGACTTCCACATGGCAAGTGAGCAGAAGACGGATCCAGACATAACAAAACTCATGAAACAAGCTCAAGAAAACCCAAACAGATTTCCAACGCTTACGATTCAAGACGAAGTATTGTACCACATTGCCCCAAACAAGACGGACAGCTACAGAAATACATACCGAAACACCTAGTACCGTTGGTTTTGTCCCAATTTCATGATAAAAATGGTCACGTTGGGAAAGACAAGACATTAGATGTCATTAGACGACGATACTATTGGACTTCACTATACAAGGATGTCATTGAATATGTTCACACATGCAGAATCTGCAAAATGCGAAATATGAAACCATCACGAGCACCACTCCAAGCAATGCAAGCGGAACATTTCCCAATGGCGACAGTCAGCATCGATATATCGGGACCATATTCCATCACACAGTCAGGGAACCGATATATCTTGCACATAGTAGACCAGTATTCAGTATGGCCGGAATGTTACCTTCTCAAAAACATCACATCTGAAACGGTTACAGAATATTTTATCCAAGAATTCCTACCAAGACATGGCTGTCCCAGACGCATCATATCTGTCAACGGCAAACAGTTCGTTGGGAATCCCTTCAAAGCAATGCTTCAGAGGTTCAACATTACCCATACTACCACAAGTTATTATCCCCCTCAGTCAAATGGCAGAAATGAACGCCAACACTCAACCATGCGTGATGTTCTCGCGAAGTATATCAGTGGAAATGCACAGTATTGGGATCTTTACGTGAACCAAGCATTGGAGGCCATTTAAGTGAATATAAACGACACTACTGGTATGTCGCCATTTTATATGCTCTATGGAAGAGAACCCTCATTTCCCATGGATAATATGTTACAGCCCCAACGGAAATATGTAGGTGAAGACCCAATAGAAGTGATTTTAAAAGAGAAATTCAAGGTCCACCAAATAGCACATAAGAATACTGCGAAAGCATTTTTAAAGAAACAGAAACAACACGACAAGAATGTCTAGCTGGAAAGCTTTAACGTAGGCGACAGAGTGTACTACCGAAAGAATATCCGTGATAACAAATTTGATGCCCACTGGATGGATGGTTTCAAGATTCTAGATAAGACAACACCGACTAATTACAAGATCTGGAACGAAGAAAGAAATATCTTTACCAAGGCCTATGTCACGCAAATAAAAAAGATGAGTATCGACCCATTATACCACATAAAGAGACCACAAATAGGCCAATCAGAAAAGCTACATTATGTTATCAAACATCAAGCACTACGTCACAGTCTAGCACAGACAACGATGTTTCAGAAGCACAACGGCACACCTCTGAAAACGACCAATTTCGTGACGCCGTCAACAGAATGAGACAATATAGAAGCACATCCGACAGTGAAGACGATATTCCCCTCGCTGAGTTACGCGAAAGACTAGAATATCGAAATACCAGGTTACAGGCCGAGCAAGTTACTGCAGAACGCCCTGACACCACGATATATTCCTGCCAGCCTATTGTGCAACAAACATACTTTAGAAATGAACAACCTTCAACAAGCAACTACCACTCTGATGAACAGTGGGATAGTGAAGACGAAACGATCCTGCACGTGATTCAGAGTAGAGCAATTTACGACAACCAGTATACTGAAGATAATGATACTCGACACACAGCACCATCTAATGAAGAAAACGCAGACAGCGCTACATGCACACTTAAGAAAGATGATATTATTCTTCCATCACCTCTATTGAGACACGAATCTGACCTTGACACAGCAGATCCCGAGAGTGAGCACGAAAGTGTGATCAGTCCAGACAACACTGAATTTCGCACAGCAACGAAGCGCCCATATTCTGGCTCAACAGATGACTCACCACCGTTACCAAAGTTTGTGAGGTTACCTCAAGAGCACGTACATATGAAATTGCTAAGAAAACGCAGACAGCCCCACAAAACGCAGCATGAGGTGCACTAGTTCAAAACTACTTCATCCTTACCCTCGACCACTGAAGCCACCACCCACTCGACAGTGCGAAATACGCCATCCTCTTGTGATCAACGATTGACTAGGAAAGAAGTTACCTTGATGGACATCGCCAAGTTCCTCATGTAAAATTCGTAAACGTCCAGTTCAACGATTATTGGTTTATTGGAGAATCAATCTTCTCTAATAACAAAAAGGTACTCTCCCAGCTATAGTACCCAACGAGTACTCTCTACAAAGTACTTCCCCTCGTTCCCCACCATAATCTAAAGTCACTAGTATCCATTTTTTTTTTTTGGTAGGAAATTTTATTTTTTCAGAAAGATGTCCGCCCCAGTCAAAGACCCTGCTGTTGATACTGATGATAGTGACAGTTACGACGTCTGCAACACCCAGATATTTAAGCACTTTCGCAAACATTCCCACATTTAGATCACTGTTATCCAGGTTAAACAGAACTTTAAATTATCTCAGTTCTCTAGTTATTCAAACCTGTTAGAGAGTGTTAGGTACGATATCTTTATGATTAGAAGAGTACTCAATGATTGTTACGGTAGTTCTATTGCAGTCGTCTGCTATAGGTTGGCAGCGTGCAATTTTAGGGGTTACGGCATTTAATATAATCTAAGGTAAATAATTCTTGGACTATTGAACGCTATACACTCGATCGAATTATGACGTGGTAGCGTTGATAGGTCACGCACCGTGACTAAGATACGGGACCCTTTTTATGTTGACCGTCAAGCTGTAAAGACGTGTCCTTATCCTTCCAGTGTTGGGCATGGGATTGCCGCACAGATATATTTTATTCAAGTAGGGACATGGGTCAGTCCATTATTATTGTGAAGAGATGAAATGATTAAGGTTAGTACGTAAATGAACTCAGGGAAGGATGAATTAACAGTCCATAATATTTTATATTGTCAGACGCATAATCTCACTGTCGGCTGTTGGAATCCCCAACCGCGCGTACATATAGTTATGACGTTCTGCCTACAGTAATTCGCTTTATTGGACAAGGACTGAGATACATATATATATCTATTCAATCAAGTTTAATATGTACTTTTTATGATCAACATGTGTGAATTGTCTTGACGTGTAAAACTGTATATTAAAACGTATGGACTCAATGAAAGGACTTATCAAGTCAATCGTATTGCACGGTTCGAGTATTATTCAATTTTCCTACCCCGCATTCGCTTAATTACCATCGAAGGCACGATTCAAACAACTGAATGAAAAAAGATGAACATATAAAAAGCAATGCAATGGCCAGAAATTTATGATTGCTTTATTAATATTACATGGAACATTGTTGAACAAGTAATGACCCAGTTTAATAGAAAGTCACCTACAACAATGATCTTAGAGACGTAGTCAACCATTGTACAAATTACACCACTTTTGCCTTTGTAAATCTTAATAACAGGACTTATGCCTTACAACAGGTTTTTTTACCTCTTATTTATTCTTTTTGTGACAAAAGCAAACACACTATACGCACACATTACACAATCACTAACTATGTTAGAGTCGCACATAGACATGCTCAAGTTCAGTCGCTTACTCCCTCCCTTTTACCTCCCACTGATCTTCTAGAATTATTCAACCACTTGTCAAACCCCACATATACTCCGTCCACCACTAGTTCAACATCTTAATCTTTTTCAGTACAAAAAAAAATTCTTTACGACTTGACGCGATTCTTTCGCAGTCAAAACTCGTCGTGTTCTCGCTATTCCTCTAAATTGTCGATGACGAGTATGACCTGTATAGGATTCACTCAATCCCTACACCTATTCCCCCGTCTATTACCTATGATAGTAACACCAACATCCACCCCCTCGCCACATATGATACGACAGCATACGAAATGGCTATTAACAAAGCACACACGTATTTTTCCAAAGTGACACATGAGAGTTTTTTTTTGGGGAAATGTTTTAACTCACCGCTTTCCTTTTGATGTTATGGAAAGACCGTTTTATAATGTTCAATCGCATCGAGTATGTATTTTGGCAAATTTTTCTTACTGATGCTGTTAACACACATACCATTTGTACTAGAACTATTGAATTCGCACACATGTTACCTTTAGTTTACAACCTCAATGATCGTTTATGGCTACTCACATTATTCAAGCCAATGACCCTTTCTCACAAATGTATGACGAATCAGACGTCAAATTTATTATTCCCTACACATCCAAACGCCTTTCCATCTCCTGTCACCTTCTCCGACATGCTCCATCACAGACGGATCATTCTAAATCGACGCCCCGTTCCGAGCATCCTTCACCATTCAAAAGGACTTTACCTATGTTAACGTGTCTAATAAATTCTAAAATACTCCTTCCGTAGTCTGGAAAATTGTTTACTGTTCCTCCTCGACTACCTCCTTTACAGTCAGTAGATATGTCTACCCTTATTTCATAATTCGACACTATCTACACACCAGAGGCCATGACCCGACACACTAGAGTGTCAGGGCTATTGATTTTGCCTAGTATGATTGGTGTCTTAAACTTTAAGCTGTTTAATGTATAAATACCATGTGTACAAGAAGATGAGATGTCCACAGCGGACATCGGTAAAAGATAATGAGGACATTGTTACCCCCATTGACACAGCTAACGCCCCTACGACCCCCGAGTACATTCCCATGACTGACATTCGTTCCCCTCCCATGGTGATAAACCCTTCTCCGTCATTTATCCCAATATGCACCCCACGCCACTAAATAACTGAGACATATATATTTTTACCTAAAATTTGATTTGGTGACATATTTTGCACGTTGTGTACAACTTATATGCTATTCAACACAGTTCGCGGATTGGCGAAATACTACATTGTTACATGCATACCATGACGATTTCATGAGAAATTGCTAACATGGTAACGGATATGTTCACATGTTGATAAACATTGTATTGAGAAATAAACATCACATATTGATGTACCTGAATTATTATTTTTTTGGGACCATTGTCACATTGTAAGCGGAACGCTGCAGTATATTTTTTTTGAAAATTGTGGTCCATTATAATGCACTTGCATTTGTATGCAGGTTTCCTATTTGATGACGAACCTGTAAACAATTTGGTGCTTGGTTCATGTGTTACTGAGATCGTTCATACTCCACAACCCGATAGTTATCTGTATCGGTATCTTGGTCCTCCCTCATAGTAACAACCATTACATAAGATGGAGATTAGAGACATTTTAAAAAAAAATGAATACTTTGTAACTCCGTGTAACCAGATTAATAATACTATAAATGGATTTTACGACGAACAAATAGACAGTTCACCACAACTTGTCCAGATTTTGGTGTTTAAGACCCATATACATCCTGGTAAATCACTGACCGCAGTGGTAGGATGGGGTCGACTGTATCATATGATTGTATTATGTTTACCACGTTTTATATTGACAGTTACGAGAGCGTACAGCTCCAGTTCATATTTCATTATAAAATTATACATTAATATTGCCTTGTTTGTATATTCCCATGTCATAGTGTATAAATAAATAAATAAATAAATAAATAAATAAATAAATAAATAAATAAATAAATAAATATATATATATATATATATATATATATATATAATATATATATATATATATATATATATATATATATATATATATATATATATATATATATATATATATATATATATATATATATATATATATATATATATATATATATATATATATATATATATATATATATATATATATATATATATATATATATATATATATATATATATATATATATATATATATATATATATATATATATATATATATATATATATATATATATAAATATATATATATATATATATATATATATATATATATATATTTCATTGTGGATATAGAAATGTTTCTCTTGGATAACCAACCATCATTGTGAAATTTACAGTGTTTGCCTAATGACATCAATAAACTCTAATTGAATTTTCTGCAATTGCTGTGTTACAGTTGGATCACTTGAAAACCATTATACGAGATTGCTTATCACTAAACCTAAAGGGAAGAATGAGCCTGGAAAGAAAAATGAGCAAACGTCAAGTATTACCATCTCTGGCGGAAGGCCAGTTAGCACTTGAATAACAACAACATCAAAAGGATTAACTCCAATTGAAAATAAAATCAATATAACAACTTGCACATATAACTGACGCGGGCACACACGCCCATTGAGGCATATTGGGAATATGGTGTTAGGCCCATATGTTCTTGACCGTCGGCACACTAGGGGTGGTGTGGTCAGCATCACGCCGGCCGCCTTAACCTTCCCAGAGTTGCTCTGGTACCGATTTGGGGCTAGGTCGACCCAGGCGCCGTTTGTGGCCTTAAAAAATCCCTCCTCATCTGGGGATCGAACCATAGACCACTGAGCTAGGAAGACAGTGCAATAACCACTATGCTACCGCGGCTCCCCTTTAGGGAATTCCCCGGGCTTTATTTTTATATTTAGTTATATTCCTATGTGTCCTATCTAGCCCTCACTTTCTTTCCTTTCCCTGACGAAGACCTTGTGGCCGCAACGTTGGCTATTATCTTTGTCTTTTGTCCTCGTAAGACGAATCACATTTTTTTTGTCATACCCATCCTAAATAATTGTTTATGGACAAGTACATACGAGCCCCTAGTACCATGTACAGTGGTGGCTCCATGCTTTATAAGGAGCCCCACAGAAAATGACAAGAGCCCCGTGTAGGTTCCGGGGGGTCTATGAAGAGAAAAAGGAAGGAGTAGTACTTCTGCACGCACAGGCATGTAGGGTGCTTGGTTGACGACTAACATCAGGTTGTGCATACTACTGCCAACCCCATTATGTAACTACTGCCAACCCCATCATGTAACTACTGCCAACCTCATCATGTAACTACTGCCAACCTCATCATGTAACTACTGCCAACCTCATCATGTAACTACTGCCAACCTCATCATGTAACTACTGCCAACCCCATCATGTAACTACTGCCAACCTCATCATGTAACTACTGCCAACCTCATCATGTAACTACTGCCAACCTCATCATGTCAAAGAAATTGCCACTTAAACCCCCGCGGCAGGTGAATTCTTGAAGCAGGCGTCATACTAAGGGTTAAGCGACAGTAGTGGTTTCATGCTCTGTAAGGAGCGCAGAGGAAAATGATCATGAAATACATAAGACCAATTGTATATAAACAGTCGAATGCCACTAAATAACCCGCCAACCAAGCACCCTTTCACTTTCCCTTCTTCCCCCCGGAACCACAATTACTAGCCAGATTACTTCCAAATAGAGAAATGTAAAGGTAGTCCCAAAGCATATACTGCCGTAGTGGAGAGAAGTGTTAGAGACTTCACTTTACTAGGTCCAGAATTTTGTTGTGAGGTGGGGTGACCAGTTCCCTTCTCGGCTGCCTTTGCCTTCCATAACGCGCCAGCAGAGTCATGTGCCCATTTACATCTTGATAAACTGGACCTTGACGCTACCAGGATTCGATCCCGGAACCCGGCAACTTTGATACCGAGAAGCAAGCGCTCTAACCAGAGGCGGATCTACTATGAAGCTAATGAAGCTTTAAGCTTCAGGGGCCACCAAGTCCAGTGTTCTCTATAAAACGTATCTTTCCCACCCACCCACCCACCCCCCACCCCCCAACACTTTTTGGATAAATGGGCTCCTCTAAGAGTTCAAGCTTCAGGGCCCCCAAAATGTAAATCCACCAATAGCTCTAACTGCTTAGCGAATCGGATACTCATACAGGCATACCTCGGAGATATTGCAGGTTCGGTTCCAGACCACCGCAATAAAGCGAATATCGCAATACAGCGGGTCACACCCATTTGTTTGGCTTCCCAGTGCATATAAAAGCCTAAAATCATGTTTACACTATGTATATTAAGTGCGCAATAGCGCTAGGTCTTAAAAAAAAAATGTACTGTAAAATTAAAAATACTTTATTGCTAAAAAAAAATGTGCTAATCTTCATCATCTGAGCCTTCAGCGAATCGTAATCTTTTTGCTGGTGAAGAGCCAAAATCTATCGGAAGAAGAAGGTACGTTCTAATAAATAAACATGAATAATTTGAAAAAACGCACAATATCTTCGAAGCGCAATAAAGCGAGGTATGCCTGTATTTTGAAATTACATGAACACATGTACAAATATGAACACATGTACAAATATGAACATATGAAAAAAACTCCTTTATTTTTTTTTTAAATGAAACAACCATTTCGTAATAAGATAATGCGACCATTTCCACAGTGACCATTTACAAAGATGTTGAAAAGTTAGCAGAAACTAACGTAGGGGAAGGAAGTGTTAGAGACTTCACCCCATACTAGAGCCAGCTTTTATTAGGTGAGGTTAACTAGTTCCTTTCCTCGCTGACTTTGCCGGCCTAACTCAAGAGCAGAGTCAGGTACCCATTTACGACTGGGTAGACTGGAGCGTGACGCTACCGGGTTTCGAACCCGACAACTTGGCCGCGAAAGGGTTGCGCTCTAACCAAAGAGCGGTAGCTCTTGAGTTTGGGAAGGCAAAGGCGGTGAGGAAAGGAGCCTCATAAAGTTGGCCCTAGTCTAGTTATATATATATATATATATATATATATATATATATATATATATATATATATATATATATATATATATATATATATATATATATATATGAGAGAGAGAGAGAGAGAGAGAGAGAGAGAGAGAGAGAGAGAGAGAGAGAGAGAGAGAGAGAGAGAGAGAGAGAGAGAGAGGGAAAGAAGAACGTTAAACCAAAGATTACAGTCAAAATTGCAATATTTATTGTTCAAATGAAATGTTTCAGAAAACCAAACTTTATTTTCAACCATAGAATCTAACTCGATGAGAGGTCACAGCAATTAGGTCTGAAAATACACAGGGAAAAGACAAAGATAATGAGAATAAATGCAGGTAATGAAAACAGGGTTGAACTTGAAGAAGCACCAATACAAGATGTAGAATCGTACACATATCTTGGCAGCAATATAGACAAAGTTGGAGGGACAGACAGTGATATCAAAATAAGAATACAAAAAGCAAGAGGAGCTTTCATTGCATTTGGGAAATATATGGAGATCAAGAAAAATCGGATCCAACACGAAAATAAGAATCTTCAACTCAAATGTGAAGTCAGTCCTATTGTATGGCTCTGAGACATGGAGAACAACAAAGACAACAACCAAAAAGCTACAGACTTTCATAAATGGGTGCTTGCGTAGAATAGAAGGAATAAAATGGTATGACAAGGTTACCAATGTGGAACTGATGACAAGAACCAGACAAGTGCCAGTGGAACTAGAGATGAAAAGAAGACGATGGAGATAGATAGGACACACATTGAGGAAACCTGTTGATAGCATTACAAGGCAGTCCTTGTTCTGGAACCCCCAGGGCAAGAGAGGCAGAGGTAGACCAAGAAGCACATGGAGAAGAGAGCTGGAAACAGAGGTGAAAATGATAAGGAGAACGTGGAAAGAACTTGAGATGATGGCACGTGACAGGAGGACTTGGCATATGTTTGTTGAAGGCCTATGCTCCTTTGGGAGTGGAGGGTTATGAATGAATGAATGAATGAATAGAATCTAACACAGACGCATTACTAAGAGTGGCAATAAACACTTTTCGGTGAACGGATTCTTACACCGACAGGTGACAGTTCTCACCGAATCGACACCATGTATGCCTATCTGATGTGAGCGTTATTCACAATTTTGAAAGCAGGTTCGCTAACTGTCCCCTCACCAGAACTGTGGCATTTCGCCTGTCATGTCCTTGCTAACTATATTTGACGGATAATTTTTGTTTTTGTCGCCTTAACAGGGAAATCAGGGGCCGTGTGAAAGAATTTGTAAGATAATCTGATGAGTCGCTATTTTCTTCTGTCGGCTAGACAAGGTTGATCCCTTCCGTTAACTTCCTAACACCACGGCTCCACCTACTTGGATGTCACACAATATCCTGCCTCACTGCTTGTGTGACAAACCCAACGTTGGCGCTGTCAAATCACCAGCGCCACCGTCATTCACGTGCATAGAGTCCGCCTACTGGGAAGGGAGGTCAGGGGGTGAGAGGTGGGTGGGGTGTCTAAAGCTTCGGACCAATCATAGTTGACTATTTGACGTGCAGGCTGGTGACTTTGTAAAGAGAACTTATCAGCAAAAGTCACCGCTACCATGTCACCATCCGACCACTTTCCCTTCCTATTTCTGCCCCATTTTCAAGCAGGTAATGTCAGCACTTGTCGCGGGTCGCCCTGGGGGTCATGACAGACAAGGAGAATTCATACCTGGCGACTTTCCTATCATTTAAGAGTGTCTTTTATGTTACACTGTGTTCAAATTCATCGCTAATGTAAAAGAGAAGTGTATAAGAGAATGAAAAGAAGAACATATCGTGTTCCCGGCGTACTTCTTTGGCGGAGCGTGTATCGTCTTGCGGTCTGTGAAACTGTAGTCGCGTTCAGACGTTGATACTGTGAACTAGGAGTCAAGATGTTGACGTCTAAAGTATGCTAGTGATATAACTGTAAGCTCCAGCACATATTTCAGAACTAACACAGTGCTGAAATTTGTCAGCGGAATTTCGGAAAACGTATGATTTATTACATATTTCGTCTTTTAACGCAGGTTCAATAATTTGTGTATGGATGACCGCTTATTTCGAATACAATGGTTCTATTTTGCACAGAAAACGCTAACAGAATTTTCTGACTTGCTTAAAATAACTCTATTCACCACTGTGACTGTTAGCCTACTTACACAGGCTATGAAACCTTACGTGTAAAATCGCTCAAACTTCATATTTCAGGCTACGTATTTCTTTAATCTTTCGATAATGCCGCTGTAGATGAAAGAGAACGTATGTTAAATCAACAAAGTGTCCGAGGAAGCGAATCTTCTGGTTAAAATAAACATAATCCGGTGTGAGTGAATTAGTGACTTCACTACTCATCATTGACACAGTCAGGAACTGTCGCCAACATGGACTCCAGTCCTGGTGGTATTATGGATGCGGTGTGCATGCGATCTAGCACTAATTGTGTGACGGGAAGGGAGCCTTCATTAGTTTTGCCGCACGAAAGATCGGGTAGCTGTTCCACTGTCCCACTGTTGTCCCCAGCGAGCATTAGCAACAGTAATGGAAACAGCAACGGAAACGTTTCAACACCTTTAAAAAATGGAAACAATAACAACCAAAGCAGTACAATCAATAACAACAAAAGCAGCTGCGACAGCAACTTAAAATCACCATCTTCAGCTTCTTCCGGAAACGCAGATAGTCTCTCCGGAAAGAACTTGACGTTTTCCCAGGAGCAAGTAACTTGTGTTTGCGAAGCTCTTCAGCAGAAGAACGACATAGACAGACTAGCAAGATTTCTCTGGTCATTGCCTCCAAGTGAGCTCCTAAAGGGCAGCGAAGCCGTGATCAAAGCAAGAGCAACAGTCGCGTTTCACAGAGAAAACTACAGAGAACTGTACTCAATTTTGGAGAGTCACACTTTTGAAAGCTCCAACCACGCGTTTTTACAACAGCTGTGGTATAAAGCGCATTACTTGGAGGCTCAGAAAATCAGAGGAAGACCTTTAGGCGCTGTGGACAAATACAGACTTCGACGGAAGTATCCTTTGCCGAAAACAATTTGGGATGGAGAGGAGACTATCTATTGCTTCAAAGAAAAGTCTAGACAGGCTTTGAAGGACTGCTACAAACAAAACAGGTACCCGACCCCAGATGAGAAAAGGAGCTTGGCTAAAAAGACTGGATTGACCTTGACTCAGGTCAGTAACTGGTTCAAGAACAGAAGGCAGAGAGATCGGACTCCGCACGCGGTACCGCACATGCAGTAAGTATGTAAATATTTGTCTGTTCCATCAGTCTTGCAGAATGAGAAGAAGAATTAAAAAAAGAAGGGGTGGAAAGAGGTTGGGGGTGTAATGATATTAAAACATCATATGTGTTCATGAAATTAGAAATTATTTTGGGAACTTCGTCTTCGTTGTCTTCAAACAATCTCCGACAACAATTTGATTACGCTTGAAGAACAAGTGGTCAGCTTCGGGCTGCTGATTTCTCCATACAACATGTCTTGGAGCTAGTACTGATGATGTCCACGCAAGTTCTCTGTTCCTCATATATCCGGCAATTCAAAAGCAGATGTGGAGCAGGCATTATATCAGAGCTACAGGTCTATTCATTAGTTGTTCATGTCTTCAGCTGATTGACCAGATCGTGTTTTAATTTGTTGTGGCCTATGATAAGTCTTAAGGTTAATACTCGCTCTCTCTTCTGTTGAACTGATAATAAGCATCATGTTTTCTAGTGGTCTGGATGATCCGTTTCCGATTTGTTGCTGTCTCTTGGCCTCTTCATATGTTCCGCTTGAATCAGTTTGAGGTAGTTTTCCACTCTCCTTTGCTGGTCTCCCAGCCTTTTCATTCCCCAGTATGTTGCAGTAAGATTGTATCAACAACTTTTTTGTAGTAACGACACAGTTTACTCTGGCTGTTGTTCTTGCGTCATTCAAGTTATGGTATGGCCAGAATTTAGAAAGAGTTTATTCTGTCAGAAGATGATGCATCTTTGAAAAACGCAACTAAATTAGACAGCGTTTATTCTATAAGAAGATAATGCATCTTTGAAATACAGAAATAAATTAGAAAGAGTTTATTCTGTCAGAAGATGTTGCATCTTTGAAAAACGCAACTAAATTTGAAAGAGTTTATTCTCTGTCAAAATATGACACATTTGTAAAGCAACGACAGTTTAAAAAGAATGTATTATGTGTCAAATGATGATACATGATAGTAAAACGGCAATAAATTATAAATAGTTTATTCTGTGTCACTATATATATATATATATATATATATATATATATATATATATATATATATATATATATATATATATATATATATATATATATATATATATATATATATATATATATATATATATATATATATATATATTTCTACAACGGCAGTATATTATAGTCAGCTTTTTTTGCGCCCCACCTGGTTCCCGCGTGTCTGTGATGATATAAAGAAAGAATAGCGACAGTGCTCGTATCATACATGTCGTAGGAGGCCACTAAGGGAGACTATGCATGTAGCAGGGAACCGAAAGATGTAAAACATACGGTTACGAAACCAGCACATAAATGCGTTGATTCGTCTCCTGTGTTGGGGTTGTGGGGGGTGTTACACCAATACAGAGGTTGTCCAATGTTCAATGAAAAGATTTTTTAAAAGATGGAACGAAGAAAGAAAAATAAATATGTCCATTACATTCGTATAAGACAACAAGAAATAAAAATTGATAATTTATCTCCAATAATAATAATAATAATAATTCTACAGCGAATGAAATACCAATTTTCATTTGTAAGAGAAAATGAGGACATCCACATGAAGACATCCACATGAAGACATCCACATGAGCAGATGCACATGAGCAGATTCACATGAGTAGATCCACATTATTAGATCCCCATTATTAGATCCACATTATTAGATCCACACGAGTAGATCCACATGAAAACATCCAATGTAGTTGGTTCTCCATATAGAGACCTGCGACAAAGCACTTCATATACATTTGCTGTGGTGGTTTTCAAAGCAATATGTTTTACATAAAGAAACTGGTAGCCCCAAACAAAATCTCATCGTAGCCGCCTCTGACTATATATCTGGAAGCAGTAGTCGTTACCGTGGTGAAATAACAGAAAATTACAGCTAGATATTTATTTATTTTTCTTAAATTGTGGAACAAATATTTTAAGAAAGCAAAAGAAAAAAATATTTTTAGCCCCCATATATATATATATATATATATATATATATATATATATATATATATATATATATATATATATATATATATATATATATATATATATATATATATATATATATATATATATATATATATATATATATATATATATATATATATATATATATATATATATATATATATATATATATATATATATATATATATATATATAAACGAGCATGTTACCGGCCAAAACATGACAAGTTGTGCTGTTTCTGCTGATGTGCAGTGGCGTCATTCTCCAGTCTTACCAGCTGTAAATGGGTACCTGACTCTGCTCTAGAGTAAGGGAAGACAAAGGCAATAAGGAGGGCAACTGGCCACCCCACTTGTCGAAGGTGGACCTAGTATGGTGAAGTCACTAACACTTCACTCCCCTACAAAAGTATCTGCTATGAGAATACCATTTTTCTTTCTGCTACATGTCCTAATGAAGGCCCTAATTTTCCTGTGGTAATTCCATTCCTGTCTTTTCAATTTCACCTGAATTGGATCTTTGTAATCAAACTTATCATGACATATTGTCAATGGTCAATGTACCATGATTAAATTGAAAGGCCTGAGTGATATTTTAATGGGTGTTCAATTTAGTTTTCCCGAAAGGCTGACTGGATTCTCTTGTTGTTCGTTACAGGACGTTTCACTTAGACAATAAGTAGTATTGTGATTATGCGTAAAAATATTTAAGACCACCACGAAGAAGAATGGCATCTATGTAGCAGTCTTTGAGATCAGTATAAAATAGCAAGAAATCAGATTTCTGTTTTCGTTTGTTCATCCCCGACGAAGGCCTTGTGGCCGTAACGCATGCAATTTTCTTTGTCATTTGTCCTAGTAAGACGCAGTGCTTATTTTTGTTTACCTCGCCATTTACAATGTACAAATAATCTAAAGAGGAGCTATCTTGAGCACACACATGCATATAATTTCCATATTTTCGTCTTTCACAGCTTAATTGATAGTATGAACATTGTAGTCAATAAAACTACATATGTAAGTTATAGAAGCTGATTTAATTTCATGCCTACTCATTTCACTCCGGGGGGAGCTTAGATAATCTATATATATATATATATATATATATATATATATATATATATATATATATATATATATATATATATATATATATATATATATATATATATATATATATATATATATATATATATATATATATATATAAACACAGAATATCATGACGTAAATTTGCATCATTCGTGACGTAATTTCTAAAATATTTTTCAATTCACTGCACAGCGACTTTATAAACACCCTGTGTGTGTGTGTGTGTATATATATATATATATATATATATATATATATATATATATATATATATATATATATATACGAGTGCACACACACACTGTGGCGGTATTGCCTCTCCTGCTTTGCAGTAGTGGTCCTACAGTGACCAAAACTCAAGAGTATCTAATATAGGCTTCAATGGAGTATTTGTACACAAGATTGCTCTTGGCAGAAATGTAGATAGAAGAGTAGTTAAGCTTTTATCACATGGGAGTCTTCACAAGAAATTCAGGTAAGCGAAAACAATGCTGGCTGTCACTAAGCACGTTAATTCTGTAACCTGCCGACCACTTTTGTGAAGAATTTAAGCACTTATTTATCAGCTCGTTAAGCTCCCACCCCTGATTTACTCAGTGGAATTCTCTTATTCAAGTATAGCTCTGTTTAGAATGTGTGTAGTAATTGACTGAGACAAACATGCAACAACTTTAAAATGATCAAATCGAAGTTAAATTTGTAACCTTACAAATAACAAAATTTAATAATCCCTTTAAGTTTTAACAGTTTGAAAGTAATTTGAATAGTTATGGATAAATAAAAGCTATCATCCTCGTATTTGGGTATTGCTAAAAGGGTAAGAAAGTTCAGATGGCAGCATATATTTGAGCTGCCAATGACGGTTCTGTCTTTTCACGCTGATCACTCGTCTCTGGTCAAGGTTGTCGGATGTACCTCGTCTCCAAGAATCTTCAAGGAAAGTCTACACAGTGTGTCCTTCGTCTTAAAGCGTAGGCCACTGATCCCGTCTTGTTCCAGAAATAGTACGTTCTGCTGGTACCACCAATAACTGTGATAGAAGAATAGAAAAGAACGCTCTTCTGAGTATGGCGTTTTCTGACAAAGAGTTATGTGTGTCCCCTCTTCTATTTCACCATCCCACTTAACTCAGAGTTTACCCTAGATGAGAATTAAATTTAATCCCTCGGGATTAAACTTCCTTTACATATAAACTGAATAGCTTTAGCTTTACATTACATTTAAATGAAAAGGCTAAACGTACAGATATAATATGTTTTACATTTACATCTCCACTGCTTGAAAAGTGTTCACAATATAAATTCATCCAGGTTTCATGTACATTTACACTTGTGGAAAAGTTTGAAACTTCTATTAATTAAAATGAATATTTTCCCATAGACATTTACGCTGGTTTAAAGCGTGAAAGCTTACATTACTTTTAAAGTGAATATGTTTATAGGGACATTTACACTGCTTTGAAAATGTAAGTCTTTTTCTTAGAATGTACATCATTTCTTTTCATCTTTCCCTCCCTGCTCCATAGGGAACCTGGAACTACTTTATGCTTTTAGATCTCTTTACGAAACTATCAATAAAGCAATCACCAGCCCGTGCAGTGGTGGTTCATGAATCATCATTCTATACGCTGAGGTTGCCAGCCTCAAATGACTTTGACATCCAATAGCGAGTTTGACACAATAAAATTCACATGGTAATATATATATATATATATATATATATATATATATATATATATATATATATATATATATATATATATATATATATATATATATATATATATATATGTATGTATGTGTGTGTTAGTTCACATGTTAGTAATAAAATATGAAATATAAATCCAACTTACACCAATCCTGGCTACAGACCTGTCGCACAGATGAATAAAATAGACGAATCTTCTCTTACACGTGTCTGGGATTTCTTTTTACAATAGATTGCCCCTTCTTACTCCGTGTTTCTTCAATTTCCTAGTCCCGGTTTGTCCTTATTAAAATTTGAAAGAGATTTCCTGTGCTTTATAAGTCTTATCTGGTCCTCCAATAATAGGTCCGGATAACAATTAGGAATTAAGAATCTAGTTTTTCACGCTGGCGAAGGTCTGATGTCTTGGCGAGCGTGCAAATCGCAGAGAAATAAAACTGTGAAATTGTCAGCCTATATTCCCTCCAGTGATGTTATGATCTAATCAGAAAGATCCAATCATTTCAAATCATGCAGGATAGGCTGTGATATTTCAAAATAGTCCCACGTGAAATAAGGTGCGTGCCTGAAAAGGTCACGTATTACCATATAAGGGCATCTGATGTCTTGCATACACTCTCACAAACACAATTGTAGACTCATATCGTCTAAAATGTAATAAGTCCATGATTAATTTTAACCAAGGACCGGAAACGATTACATCACATTTGTCTGCCCACATGTGTCACACAGACGGTAATGTCGTTTTATCAGCGGTTCAATCTAAACGCGCCGGCGACTATCTTATCTCAGCTCTTCGTAGGCTGGGATGACCAGGTAACAAACCGGTGACATATCTGCAAAGAGTGTCACAACTGTGATAGTTATCACCTACAGTGTGATTTGATAAAATCACATATCTGCTACTTAGCAGACAAAGAAAGAAAGAAAGAAAAGTGCGATAATTGACAGCACCTAATAAAAATCAGTACCACAAATGTACCGATACTGCCAGAGAGAACCAAAGATCGATAGAGGTCGCCCCGTTTCGTCACACACACATACAATTTAAAAAAGATCAGTAAGCACCTGTAATATTCTAATGACATATCTAGTATCATTTACTCGGTTCTTAAATTCAGAGAATTTTTACATAACATACTTGTACTCCTCATTGAATAGAACCCTGCTTTTGCCTGAGCTACTTCTCTTCGCTTCTGACATGCATCCATCTTCCACTCTTTATTATTAACGTGGCACCATAAACATTACAAGGATACTAATACAAACAGCTATTGGAGGTGGTAAGAAAAAATACCTACCCTCGTGTTTTACAAATTTAAACTTCAACATTTTGACAAGGTGAAACACGATGACTTCTCCAAATATTAGAAAGCGTAAACATGGCACAGTCATGAAAATAATACTGGTGATGGCCATATGCGTTTTCTCTGTTCCTCATATGTTGGGCACCTTTGAAGCAGATGTTCGGTAGTCATTTTATCGGTGCCACAGCCACACTCATCAGTAGTTCCTATCTTTAATTGGTTGAATAGATGGTATCTCAATCTGTTATGGCCTGTGCGAAGTCTGAAGGTCACCACTTGTTCACTTCTGCTGAGCTGGTAATACGGATCATTTTTTGTGTGGCCTGGATGCTCTTCTTCCCACTTGTGCCTGTACCTGCGCATGATAAAACTCTTGGCCTCCTCACAAGTTATGTTTGTGTCAAGTTGAGGAAGCTTTCCCCCTTCTTTTGCCAATCTGTCAGCCTCTTCATTACCAGGGATGTTGCAGTGAGAAGGGATCCACTGTATCACGACTCTTTTGTATTGCTGACATAGTCTGTGAAGTGTTACTCTTAGGTCATCCAGCTCAGCATTACTTTGACTTTTCAGCGTTGTAATCACTGACATCGCATCTGAGAAGATAGCTACTGGTCTCTCTGAGCTTTCTTATGTCATTAGAATTTCTGAGGCAGTTTTTAAGGCCTCTGCCTCTGCTCTGAAGTTACTTGAAAATGTCCCTGTTGCGACTGCTATCTTTTTGTGTGGGCCATTGCTTAAGCTCAGGAAGACTCCTCCACCCCCATCTTCTGTTGCATTAGTCGCTGATCCATCTGTGTATGCATGAATTCAGGTGTTGCTTGGGTAATGTTTCTCTATATATTTTGTGGTTAGGACTCTCCTTTCAGTTTCATTTTGGCTGTTCTTTCTCTCAATACCAGGAACGTTTTCTATCATTTCAGGGAAGCACTGTTGTTTCCAAATTGGTAGCTTGTGTGCAGTACATATTGGCGTAGCTCTTGATATTGCGTGTATGGGGTCTGCTCTCATCTTTGTTTTGACTGTCTCTACAAAGTTGCTTCGCTTCAGTCCTCCCCTTCCAAGTCCATTTATTCTCTGGTGCATTGGGTGGTCTATAAGCCTCCTGAATTTCTCGGCTTGTTGCTGGGCTCTGCTATCTTTTCTACCCTCCATAGGCTGAAGGTGAGTAATCTTTTCCAACTCTTTTATGGGCGTTGACTTCATGCCCCCTGTTATGATTCTCAATGCTTGGTTTTGGGTTCTGTTTATTTTGTCAAAGTTCGACTTAGCTGCCGTTGACCAGGCTGCAATACCATATTCTAAGACTGGTCTCATTCGCCCAGTATATAGCCTCTTTGGTATTCTCTCGTCTGCTCCCCAACCCATGCCAGCAAGTTTTTTCATGAATGCCATTCTCTGCCTTGCTCTTGTCTTGTTTTTTTTCAATCTGGGTTTTCCAAGTCAAGCGGCGATCAAAGGTAATGCCTAGATAGTTTGGGTTTTCATCCAGATGTAGATTTTTCCCATTTAGCACTAATTTGGAGATCTGTGGTTTGTTTGAGAGAGAAAACACCGTGTATGATGTTTTCCCTTAATTTATCTTTACTAGCCATGCCTTGGCCCACTCCTCCAATGATGTTAGGGCTTGTTGCATCCGAATGCTTGCCGTAGTGATATATTCCTCTGAGATCCACAGAGCTAAGTCGTCTGCAAAGGAGGCATTGTGAGTTCTTCTTGGAATATTCTCTGATATGTCATTTATATATGTGAGGAACAATGTGGGTGACAGGACTCCCCCTTGGGGAACACCCTGCTCCAATACCATCTTCCTACTGGTCTGTCCTTGTAGTTGGACTCTGGTCGTTCTATTCTCAAGATAGTGGCTGATCCATTTGAACATTCTCCCACACACTTCACTTCTTTGCAGCTTGACTTTCAGTCCATCTTTCCACACTTTGTCAAATGCTTTTTCTAAGTTCACCAAAACCATCAGTTTGTGCATTTTTTTCTTGGAAAGTGTCCTCAATTTTCTGAGTTATATACTTGATCTGAACCTCAGGGGATCAGTGTTTTCTGAATCCTGCTTGCTGTGGGGCTAAGAGATGTTTTACCTCTAGATGCCACATTAGTCGGGTAATTATTATGCGCTCCATCAATTTTCCAACACAGCTAAGTAGACTGATAGGTCTGTAGCCATTTGGTTCTGTCTGAACTTTGTCTTTCTTAGGTATTGGAATCAGTATGGCGTCTTTCCATGCCTGTGGTACTATTCCTCTTTTCCAGCTGCAGTTTAGGATGACTAGAAGCTTCTTTTTTGCCTTTGTTTTTAGGCCTGTTAGCATTTCATTGGTTATCCCATCTTTTCCAGGTGACTTCTTTTTCTTTAGCGCCCTCATTGCTTCTTCCATTTCTTGCATTGTTAACTTTGCCATCATGTGTTCTTCTGGTGCAAGCTTCTTGTTGTCATAACTCCTTTGTTCATCAATGATGGCCTTTTTTCTGTCTATAGGGACATTAATGTGGTTTGCACCAGCATAGTGTTCCATGAGTGCATTTGCAGCTTTTTTTCCCGAGAGCATATTTTCACCTTGTTTGATTGTGATGTGATTTTTGTAAGGTTCTTCGTTGTTCAAAGCTCTAACTAGTTTCCACAGTTTGTTCCCTTCTTTATCTAGGTTAAGATTTTCTGTTGTTTGCTTCCAGCAGTCTCGTGTTGTTTGGTTTAATGTTCTTCTGTACTTTGCAGTGGTTGCTTTGAGCAAGATGTTTGCCTCAGTTGTTTGTTCTGTTTCTGCCGTGTCTCTGGCTTCTGTTACTTCATCTTCATGTTTTTGCAATTCTTCATTCCAGTATGGTTTATAGTTCTTTCTTGCCCCTCTCGGAATAGTCTCAATAGCTGCTTGAAGTATTCCTCTATTAAAGCTTTCAAACATATTTTTCGTGCTGTTATTTCGTGTGTTGATGGTCTCGCAAAGACTGTCAGTCAGCACTGCAAAACTGTCCCAGTCAGCTCTTTTGTAATTCCATCGGGGCAATGGTTTTACTTCATGGGGAACATACTCCATATTAACCACAGCTTTATTGGTCTGTGGTCGCCGCCTGCTAGCTGGCCAAGTACCTGTCGGTCAATTTTGTGAAGGATGTCCCCTGTGGCGAAAGCTAGGTCTGGAGTGGAAGTGGTGTGCCATCTTCTAGAGTAGAAACTGGGTTTATCATCTGGCCTGTTGATAAGGTGAAGGTTTGTGTCTATCTCACAGTCCTCCACTTCCTCTCCTCTACTGTCTGTAACCGGATATCCCCATCTTTCCGAGTGGCTGTTGAAGTCTCCGACCACAATGCAGTTTGAGCTCTTTATTTCCATACTTGCAAGTGACAGGTCTTTGCTCGGTGGGCCATACAACATGTAGATACGCATGTTCGTATCCTTTATTTTAATTTCAACCCCTAAAATTTCCGACTGGTCGTTGAAGTTCACAGATACCTCGCTACTTGGTATTGAGTTTCGGGTAAGTAATAGCACACCTCCTTTATGTCCTTCTCGATCGAGTCGGAAAGCCTGGTATCCTCTTATTGAGAATCTGTGTTAGCTGTTGAGATGTGTTTCTTGGATGCAAGCCACATCGATTTGATCCTCATAAAGGCGGTTTTTTAGGCGGACTTTTTTTGTTGAGAACTCCTTCTGCATTCCACTGCAGAATGTTGAGTGTTCTTGGTGTTTGGTCAATAGCTTTTGCCCTTTCCCTCTGTACCTTGACTCCACGATTCAGGGGAAGGTGACCACCAGTAGTATTGGTTGGACCCCTTCGAGGTGGGGGGGGGGGGGGGGGTGTCCGGCATTCTCACCGCCTGGCGGACTCCACGGGACGAGCCCCACTCTGCTTAAATTGTATACGTGACATCTTCATTAGGCGAAGTACGTTGCACTGTTTCGTTGAGCATGTAGCCCAGTGCATCCGATTTCAACAGGCGTTTCTGTAGGGTTGCGTTCCTTAGCCCTTGACTGTCCCCAGCCTACCTGCAAGGCAGCAGGTGGTTTAAAATCAGAGTTTTCCTTCTACTAGACGAACTGCCTTCCAAAGCTTACGAGCTTCACCTACCCGAGATTTAACCCATGCCTGGGGTTTGGGTTGATGCTGGCCAGAGCATGGTCCACTCGCCGGTGGGTACTGCGCCTACACTGTATGGGGTCCCAAACTACTCCCGATAGACGACAAACAGTGAAGAATGAGGCAAGAAAGCATTTAACCCATGAAGTTGGGGTGGATTGGTGCAGAACAGAGCATGTACCACTCGCCGGTGGGTTCTGCATCTACACGTATAGGGTTCCACCTACTCCTCAGCCCATTTAGTCTGGTACCTCACCAAGGACCTGTCCGGCTTGGGTGACCCTGCCAGGAATAAAACTCCCGCCGGTTTAGCTCCCGAGATCATTGGGGCACTCAAGCTCTCCAACCAACGGCAAGGTAGGCTTACATGTGGAGAGTAGTTATGATATAACTGTGATTAAAATGTTCAGTTGTTGAGACTTCCTTACTGGCAACATGCCTCTTAACCACTTACTCCATACTGTACAATCGAAAGTTCTACTAGTGTAAAAATATGTTTCTATATCTTTCTAATATTAACTGCAGTAATTCGATATATTAAAAAAAAATATTAAAAAACGGAGTATGTGTGTGGATGTGTGTGTGAGAGAGAGAGACAGACAGCCAGAGAGAGAGAGAGAGAGAGAGAGAGAGAGAGAGAGAGAGAGAGAGAGAGAGCTTGCGCGCAAAGGAAAATTTGATTTCAATGCAATATTACAGTCTTCACTATATTAGGTCCAGCTTCGAGGGGTTTACCTTCCCTAGCTCAAGAGCAGAGTCATGTACCTATTTACAGCTGGGTACTCTGGAGCGTGACGCAACAGTGTTTCAAACCCGGTACCTTTACCTCGATAGGCCAGCCACCTATCCACTCTACCAATCGGATGCTCTGCTCAAGAGTGCTCTTTCATCACAAAATATCCTATTCCCAGTTGTTTTCTTGCTGGGTATTTTTTAATTCTCTGGTCACTTGAGATAATAAACCTGTATAGGAAATAAACAGCAACTATAAGAACTGGCAAGAAGCTTCAGCGGATAAAACAGAATTTTAGACAAGGATGTAAACTGTCACCTACTATGCTCTTTCTATACATTGAAAAAGTCCACAGAAAATGTGACAGGAATATTAGTTGGGGGACTTACTATAAATAACTTGATATACACTGATGAGCACAAAAAGAAAATAACAGAGTTAAAACAAATGATTGATTCTGTAATTATAAGAATAAGGCCTTAACCTTAATAGCAAAAATACAGAAGTAATCGTCATCTAAAAAAAAAAAAGCGAGACTCCTCCACTTAAAATATGTGGGATAGTTTTGAAACAGGTCAATAATAAACCAATATAGGTTGTTCTTGTCAAACTAAGGCTGTTGAGTTTGTTCGCTCTATTGCAGCCAAGACCAAGTTGAAGACTCCTTGGTTTTATCTACACTGTAGATCTAGGCTTTTCCTGTGGCTTTTCTGCCAGTCCGAAACGTGCCGAGTTGAAGCCATGAGCTCCAGTATCTCCGGCTTGGCTTGCATTTAAAGGATCATCACATCTGGTCTCAAGCTAAGAGGAAGAAGCGTGTAGCATATTGTGCATTCCCTGCAATCCAAGGGGGCTTTCCGAATATGCAGAGTTAAAATACTGTGCTCTGGTTCTGAGCTCACCCAAGGAATCGTCACGTCCTACAACGCCACCTCACAGCTCCCTCTGCCTATCATGGGGTCCACAGCGAGATCCTCCTGCATGCAGACAAGAAGGTAAAAGCCTGAGTTATGTCCAGGGCTCAAGTGACTCTTCCAAGCTTAGTGTGCAATTCTGGGTTCTCAACATGTTTCATAACAGGGGGAATCCCTGAAAGTGTGTAGATGATTTCAAGAGGGTGTAATTATCCTCATAGACAGAGGTTCACTTCCAAATCAGCATACTACAGCACTGTGCATAGCTGGTGGTCACATGACTCTAGAAATGCTTCCATGCATACCAAAATAGGTAAAAAGCGGGCACTCATAAGGCAGAAAGAATTAGATCACTAGAAAACTAGCAGAACTGATATGCTCAGCGCGCAATCGAACCAGAGACCACCCAAACTGTTCCATCGCCTCCCTGCGAAAATAAATGAAGCAGCTTCAAACACGTCAATAGATTTAAACACTTTGGCACATTAATTGTAAAGGTAGTCCCTATAGCAGATAATGCAGTAAGGGAGTGAAGTGTTAGAGACTTCACAAAAGTAGGTCCATCTTCGATAAATGGGGTGACCAGTTCCCCTTCTCGCTGCCTTTGCCTTCCCTAACTCAAAAGCAGAGCCATGAAGACATTCACAGCTGGATAGACTGCATCGTGACGACACCGTGTTTCGAACCCGGTACCTTTGCCGCAAAAGGCCAGCGCTCTAACTACCTTGTCAGTCAAACATTCTTTGTGGGCATATGAGAGCAGAAAGACTTGTCAGGAAATAGTAAATTGAGAATATGAAAAGAAACTAAAGCAGTTGTAAAGATTTCCATTTTGTTTATGAGCTCTTGTAGTGTTTGTTTCTGTAACAATTTATTTATATAGTGGGATTGCCTGCTCCATGCACAACCTCACCTTAGACGCCTCTTACGACCTGCATGCTATGAAAAGTCAAAAGCTGGATCATAGTCATAATATAAAATCCCAGCTTTTTCTGTCAGTGCGTAACGCTAAGGGATGCAATTTGGTTGAAAGTTAGACATTAATTGTATTGTTTCCCTTATATCTACTCTCTCGAAAATAGTAACACTTACCAAAGAAGAATGCGCAAATGACGGTGTGCACAAAAATATTTATAGAATGTGTGGTCCCGTTTACACACATTGGGATCCTCGCTGCTGCTACATAGTTCGTGCACTGTGGTGATGCACAGTGGTTTTTAAAAACACTTTTCAATTAGTAAAATTGCCGTTAGGTATTGGTGCTTTTGAATGTAATTTCCGTCTTATGACGGACTTTTACACTAGTGGTCATAATAAAAGTTAAAGGATCCCGTTACACGCCCACTGAGGCATATTGGGAATATGGTGTTAGGCCCATATTTTCTTGACCATCGGCACAATAGGGGTGATATGGTCAGCATCACGCCAGTCGCCTTAGCCTTCCAAGAGTTGCCCTGGTACCCAATTCATGAGGCTGGGTCGACCCCGGAGCCGTTTGCGGACTAAAAAATCCCACCTCAACTGGGGATCGAACCATGGACCACCGAGCTAGGAAGTCAGTGCACTAACCACTGCTCTAAAAAAGCATTGAAAATATTATAGGGCCCTTCTTCATACTAAATATTACAAAAAAATACATTAAGACCGAAAACATGTTTTTATCTGAATCTAAACATTAATCATTTTAACTTTTGACTTAAAATACCTTCTTTTTTATTTTTCTGATTAGATCCACGATTAGATCATTATTCGACGAAGAATGTTCTCTTCAGTACTAAGTACAGCAAGTGAATTTAGTCTATCCTGACACATTGTTGTTCTCTGAAGGTGTAGCGTGAGGTTTTTATTGGCTCTAGGATCAGTATAGTACTGACAATACAGAAATAGAATTTCTGCACGAAAATGGTGAAGTCCCAATGTATGAGAGAACTACTGGTATCACAAATTAGTTACGGCTGTGAATGATCTGATCTCGAAAAATTAGTAGAGTGGAGACAGTCATAAAAGGCCACCCCGTTGTGTAACTAACTGTGATATTAAAACAAGGAAACAGATTTCACTTAACAATTATAAACTTGACAAGTCGTTTAAATACAATTTCCTTATTTATTAAGTTTATACACTATTACTCTTGTGCTGAAGGGTGGATGTTGGAAGATGGAATGCAATGGATTTGTACGTTTACATATGATTCACACACACACACACACACACACACACACACACACACACACACACACACACACACACACACACACACACACACACACACACACACACACACACACACACACACACACACACACACACACACACACACACACACATATATATATATATATATATATATATATATATATATATATATATATATATATATATATATATATATATATATATATATATATATATATATATATATATATATATATATATATATATATATATATATATATATATATATATATATTACAAGTCTTCCAATTATAGGAACACAATTATAGATATCAGCTGTGCTGTTAATTAATTATAGAAAATTTATCAGCTGTGCTGTTAATCTTGTCTCTCACTACGCTAAATCACTTTTTCTTCCTTGACCGTAAATTGCTCACAAATGCCGACGGAAATGGTACTAATGTGTACTCATCTCTTAGAACAGTTCTGTCCTTCCTAATTTGTTGCACACAACACCTGCTGATGATCGTTCCTTTAGCCCACTCAAGACTGAGGGGGACTAAGGATGTAGCTCCGGTACAATCACTGTGCTCCTGCGAAGTTCCAGGCAGCTGGATTGACTCGAACATACGACCTCAGGTTGGATGACACGAATAAAACCTGTAACAAGGAAAAAAGGGGCTAATTTCTGTCCTCAAGCCCACCTATTTATAGTGTATATGAGATGAGCGTGTCTCAAGTGTCTGCATGTAGAATGAATGACAACATGGCTCAGTATGATTTAGCAATAGCGAGACAAGACAGGTGTCTACTTGCAAAACATTCTTTCTGATAACAATACATGAATACATCCAATAATTTGTACACCTAGGTATGATACAACCGTTTCCTTCCACCTATAATATACCAGGCCATCTCTGATAAGTGCTATACTGGCTGGTAAAATATACCCTAACAATATTGTTGTAGGTTATATTCAGGTTGGTTTTCTTCGTCAGCCATCATACCAGTAAATACAATCATTATACCTAATTCCTAAAATATAATCAGTATACCTGATACATTCATAGTAAAACTAAAATTCTAAAGTTATATTAAATATATACAGGTGTAGGTTATTTTCTGCTGGTTTCCTTCTTCAACAGTCATACACAATCATTATGCATGATTGTTACGTGCAGTCTTTGATATCTTACAATATTATACATTGGTATACTTGTTATGTTCGCAAATATTTTGTAACAAAATAGATATTTTTTAGTGCTTAAGGGAAAGTCATTATTGAGTTACTTCCCTTGAAAGTTGTGCCGTCTCTTTCGATCGAACTCCGCGGATGAATCCAGTTTTACTGCGATTTATTCTTTGTTTGGGTAGTAATAGATTGTTCTTGCTTCAGAATATCTATGGCCTGAATTTATGTGTATTGTTTGTCTGTGTAGGACGAATCTGTCTTATATCTGTATATCTTTACATATCTAAGTCGAACTATATGTTCTGTTGTCTCTAGAGAGGTCAAAGGCTGTTCGGCGGATGTGTCGCGAGAGAGGTGTGTTTTGGCTTCGCCCTGATGATGGGCTGTGTTTTGCTATGTCGGCTTGACGCCGGGGAAAAAGTGATCTCAGTGGTTTTTGGGGAAAGTGATAGTCATCTAGACCTATCGTGTATGCTTTACCCCCAGTGTTCATTCTTATTGCCAAGGAATGGCAAAATCATATTTCTGAAAACCAAGGTAATAAAGATACTCTTTGAACTCTCGTACGAAGCCACCGTTTTTCGATAGGGATGATTTGTACGTCTGAGAGGATACATCTAACTAGATGAAAAAAACGATTCTGATTCCTAGCAGCACTATATCCTGTAGAATGCAGTCAATTGTTCATGATCAAATCTACAGAGTAATGAAATGTTTAATGAATGACTAACTTTAGGACAGATTCATTATCTGTATCCAAACGTGAGTGACAGCTCACGAGTGAAGCCATCTTGGAACCAAACATGTAGTGACTTTCAAGAAGAGAAAAGGGATGCCCGTATTATCGCTTGATTAGTCCAGAGATCACTGCTACACATGAGAACCCATTGCTAGCGGTTCAATATAATTATATGGAAAAATCTGTGCTGGACATTATGTTAAGGAATCTTCGCTAGACGAGATTAGGTCTAGAAGCCATCTTGGATATTGTTTATAATCTGACGTGCTTTGTCAGTAAACTCAGTTGATATATATATATATATATATATATATATATATGGGCAATACTGAGTGCTTGGCTACTGACAGTCCATTATACTATTATTCTACATGAGTGCCCATGTAACATAACATTGCAAGACCATTTATCCACTGTACCATGATGTATTATGCTAACCTGTGATTTGTCACTATCTGTGCTGTCGAGTGTGTACGTCCAATTAAACTTTAGTAAAGGTACACAGTCGTTGGTGTCGATGACTTCCAGCCATACATGAGTGTGAGAAAAGAACATTTGTCAACACCACGAACTCTTCCTATCATTCGCACATTATACACTCCATCTATGTCTACACACCACTGCGTAGGTCAAGTTGGCATTCCATACTCGAACCACGAGCAACACAACAACACAGTATTTAACTCTGGTGATGTTCGAGCGAGCTTCAGATTTCTCAGCATGTCTCTTGCTCAGGGCAAGGGTCTTGTATTAAGAGTTTATCAACTGATGATGATGATGTCTGCTTCCATCCACTTATATTTATCATTTGGTGGACATCATTAATAAAAAAAAGATTCTTATCAACTGGTGGACCAGCTTTCTGGGTTTGACCTCGCAGAAGTTCAGAAGTCAACAGATTACCGATACCAGACCGTTTCCTGTGGCTGATACGACACACTTGCAGTATTGGTTTGCTCTTTGTCAACACTTCGTCACGTGACCTGTCAAGTGAATGCAGTATGTAGGTCAGCGTTGTTGACATTTTTACATTAGACATTACAGAGTTTCACAGAACAGTTGGATCAATTCTTGTCAATGTTAACAGGAAGACAGTATTATTGAACTAAGAAGTCCTATTTTCATCGATGGATCTTCTTGTTTTCTATATATGAACTTTAATATTTAAGGCCAGAATATATATTTCAATAAAGTGGCAGTTTATTTATTTTACAAGAATAACTTTGCCATTACTGTAAAACTGAGCCTATTTTGCAACACATTACACACATGATATATGTATTTATGATATGTTACATGTTATTTGTTTGTATAGTATGTTAGTTTATATCTCAGCGGGTTGTGTTTAAGGTTGGGCGGCGTCCTCACAACAGAATATCCCACGTCATAGAGGGTCCGTTGTGGGCGTTTTCTATAGGTGCAATTTTCTTGATTGAAAATTTGCTTGCGACAACTGTTGCTTTTGTGTTAGCTGTGAAGTCTGTAATTATTGTTATTTTTGTAATATTTCTTTGTTCTTTAGTTTAGTTTTGAATTGTTTGTAATTTGTTGGTCTACCCTTTTCTATCTTTCAGTTCTATTCACAATTTATATTCATATACTGTGACGTCATTTGTGTTGTTATTCTTTGCAGATTCAGTGATTATTTTCACTGATTTCCCTATTTGATTTATTTTGATTTCTGCAAACGTTTTCGTATTGTCAGTCCTATTTGTACTTTATGTATTCTGTTGGTTGACATATGTTTTATATAGGTATATTTCATAAGACACAATTGCCTGTGCACTGCACTTGGATTATGGTATAAACCAGTACCTGATTATTATTACTGTTATACAAGACCTTATTAAGGCTTGTGACCCACAGATATTGGGATAGTGTACTGATTAATCAAGTCATTAAGAACTTGTGGTATTATTATTGTTTCAGGTGATTGGTATTATTGTTAGACACCATGTCTACATTAGAATACTTCATTATACAAGGGAAAGCCCTTGATAAGACTGGTCAACAATTAGAAGAATGGGCAGTTGCTCAATATGACAAAGCATTAGCTGCAGAAGAGAGAAAAGCTCTGGCTGAAGAGAAAAGATTAGAAAGAGAAGCTGAGGCTGCTGCTGAACAAAAGAAATTGCAGATGCAGGTGGAGCAAAGGAGATTTGAAGCTGAACAAAAGAAATTAGAAAGAGAAGCTGCTGCTGAACAAAAAAGATTAGACAGTGAAGCTGAACAAAAAAAAATTAAAAAGAGAAGCTGCTGCTGAACAAAAAAGATTAGACAGAGAGGCTGAAGAAAAAAAAGCAATAAGAGAACATGAATTTGAGTTAGAGAAATTGAGATTGACAAGTATGATTAATGTTAATCAGGCATCTAGTGGTAATGGTAAACCTTCTACTTACAAGGTTAAGGTTCCACCGTTCAATCAGTCCAGTGACGATATTACATTCTGGCTGGATAGATTTGAACGTTCTTGTCGTACACATAATGTGGATAAATCACAATACGCTAATCAATTAGCAGAAAACTTGAAAGGTGAATCTTTGACTAGATTATGCCTTGTAGGAGAAGCAGATAAGGATAATTATGATGTCATTAGGGCGGCTTTGATAAAAAAATACCAGCTAAGTGAGGAAGGCTATCGCCTTTTGTTTAAGACGATGGTGCCTGAGACAGGTGTAGAATTCTCAGAATTCACTGCAAAGGCACGTCTCACAGTTGATCGTTGGATTGAGCTTTCCAAAACAGAAAAAAACGTATGAAGGACTTATGGATTTGTTGCTCAGAGATAAGATTATGTCATGTGTTAACAAACCATTCCTGGAATTTATACATGAGCGTAAACCCAAATCTCTAAAGGAAATGGAAGAATATTGTTCCCAATATGTCACTGCACACCCCGACGTGACTTTTGGCAACACTAAGATTAAGGAGGGTATGCCAGTTGCTTCAGCAACACCATACAATCCCAATTATTCACACAGATTTCAGGGACCTCAAAACAGATTTGATAAAAAAGGTAACCATAATAGTTATCAAAACCAAGGTAACCAATCATTTCAGGGTTCTTCTTCAAAGAACTGGAGACTAGCTGATAGCTCTCGACACAGGGGTGGTCATAATTATAGGAATTTCCGTAGAGGAAGTAATTATAGAAACTATCAGGGTTATCCGTCTTGGAGTCAACAAGATCATAATTACAGAGATACTCATTATAATGAATATGATAATGGTAACCAAGGGAACTATGACTCAAACCCAAATAGGGGTTACAATAGAGGTAACAATAACTACAGAGGTGATAATAACCGAGGTAGATCTCAAAACAAAAGACATAAACCACATTTTCAGGCAAACTCTGCACAACAAGAGTCCCATGAAGCCTATAAACAGAGTAAAGATAATAATGATGCTAGTAATATGGCATGTGCCGCTTTTGATTTTGGGAGAGCATCTCAGTGCCCCCAATGCAAAACGTTATTTGAGCCAACCACAGTGTCTACTTTAAGCTGTGGCCATCCTCTTCCTGCTCTTCCGGCATCAGTCGCGCATGATGGAAGAGGTTCTCTTGTCTTACATAAGGGTTTAGTGAATAACAATCCAGTCTCTGTGCTATTTGATTCTGGATGCACCACAATTGGAGTTAGGCAGTCACTCGTAGATCCTTCCCGTGCCACTGGACAAGTAGTCAAATGTGTAACATTTGGCGGCACATTAGAGAAATACTCTACTGCTATCATTAGGATTGCTACTCCTTTCTTTACAGGAGATGTACACGCATGTCTTCTCCCGAATCCGATCGCTGACCTCATCATCGGTCGCATTCATGGAGTCAAAGAATGCACTCCGCAACAAATTTCCGCGTGGGAAAGGCAAAACATGCAGATTGCTAACGCTGTAGTCACTAGAGCTCAGGCTCTTAATATGCCTCAAACTTCATCTACTGAAGATAATGAAGTGCATAACCAAGATGATCCCTTGGTAATTTCTCGTGACTCGTTTATAAAACAGCAAGAAGATGATCCCACTCTGAAGAAATTCTTCATTCTTGCAACTAAAGGTGATCCGAATAAAGACACAAGTCGTAAATCGTGGATTACAAAGAAGAATGGCGTACTTGTACGTATGGTTCAAGACTCCATTACGTCAAGTCATTCTCAAATCCTGGTTCCCAAGAATTTGAGAGTTAAAATTTTGCAGCACGCTCACGACTCTCAGTGTGCTGGACACATGGGTTTTTCCCGTACTAAGTCAAGAGTCCTTGCGGCTTTCTTTTGGCCATTGGTAAACAAGGACATACGGATTTATTGTCGATCTTGTAAAGTATGTCAGGAAGTTAAATCCAAAGGTCCACGGCATGCTGCACCCATTCAGGCGGCGGACATTCCTATTCGGCCGTTTCAAAAAATGGCCATAGACATTATTGGTCCATTTAAGATCAAGTCTGCCAGAGGACATCAGTTTAAATTGACATGTGTTGATATGTGCACACGTTGGCCAGAGGCTATTCCTCTGAAGAGCATTACTACTGCTGATATTGCAGATGCTCTTTGGCTTATATTTTCTCGTTTGGGTTTCCCCGGAGAGATATTGTCAGACCATGGCACCCAACTAATATCAGATACCATGTCTCAAGTAATGTCTACTCTGCAGATAGATAGATCTTTAAGTAGTATCTACCATCCAATGTCTAATGGTATGGTCGAACGCCTTAATAGAACACTTAAAAACTTACTAGGGAAGATAACTGAGGATCATCCTCAAGACTGGGACAGAGTTTTACCTGCGGCCCTCTTCGCTTACAGAGAGGTACCCAATGAACATACAGGATTTTCTCCCTTTGAACTCGTCTTTGGCGCGCGTCCGCGCGGCCCTATGTCGTTGCTTCACGATCTCATAACATCTGACAATATTGACGATGACACAAAGTCATCCTACGAATATGTCATCGCGTTGAGACAAAAAATTATCGAAGCATGCAAATTAGCAACTTCTTCTTCTGAATTTGCGAAACAGAAGGCAAGGCAATTTGCCAATAAGAAGAGATGCTTACGACAACTTTGTCCTGGTGACAAAGCATTTGTATTACTACCTTGTAGGGAAAACAGATTACTTATTTCTTGGAAAGGTCCGTACCATATAATATCGAAAATTTCCGATGTCGACTATATTGTCGATATTGATGGGAAGCATAAAACCTTCCACATCAATATGCTTACTGAATTCCATGAACGTCCGGATTATTTGCAACCCATTTTCCAAGCAACGGACAATTCTCCAGTACAACATGGTCATTACTCATCACTGTCCGTGATACAGGATGAGGAAACAAGTTTTTCAGATGTAAATCTTCCTCTTCCAATGATCCCACTTCATTCTAGTGAATCATGGAAGAACGTTACTGTCTCTCCTGATTTGTCTCTAGGAGAACAGCGACAAGTTTCAACTATGTTGCAAACATTTCAGGATGTACTCACTGACATCCCTGGACAAACGAATGTCATTGAACATGACATTGTTCTAACTGACCATACTCCTATTAGGGTTAGACCTTATCCTATACCTATACATTTTCAAGCACAGTTCGAGAAAGAGTTGGATGAGATGATAGATTTGAAAATAATCGAACTATCCACCTCTGCATATTCTTCGCCGATGGTTATTGTGCGTAAAAAAGACAATAACATACGTCTTTGCGTTGACTATCGAAAATTGAATCAGGTAACGAAGTTCGATGCTGAACCTATGCCTTTACTGGAAGAACTACTTACTCGACTCTCCAAATCTCATTTTTTCACTAAACTTGATTTGTCTAAAGGATAGAGAAGGCCACTCTCCAAACCTCCGATGTCTTGCGGGCAGTGTTAGGATGTGCAAGAACATGGACAGGAAGACTCCACAACTTCCCCACTGAAGACACGCCCACGGCGACCGTTGCCTCAATTGGCTGTGTGTGGTGTACCCGGAAACGGGGCCTCCCAGTACTGAGGCACAGTTAAGTCCCCGATGTCACTTATCGGTGCAGAGTTGAAAGAGATGGCTGAGCATCACAATCCCCCCTCTGTTGCAGCATGATGAGAACCCAGCATTGCACACTGAGCTTGGGGGGATCACTTGGGCACCAGACTTAATACTGGCTCTTGACTGGATGGCCGCATGCAGGAGATTTCTACAATGGGGGGTTGGCAGGTGGTGGGTATCTGGAAGTGGCTCTGTGCAGGACGTGAGGATTCCTTGGGAGAGCCCAGAACCAGAGCACAGCATTGTGCAAGCTCTGCATAGTTGGAGAGCCCCCTGGATGACGGGGAATGCACAGTGTGCTACCCAACCTATCCCCAACTGCTAACTTAGAACCAGAAGTGGGGTCCTCTGTATGCGTGCCAGGCCAGGATAAAATGCCTGGGAAAGAGACTGGAGCTCAGAACTCCCTAACTCAAAGTTGCAGGATGGCGGGAAAGACAGGGCTATTTTGAAGATAACGCAACCATATTTTCACCTACGAGCTCGGACGCCGCCTCGGTAAACAAGGTCCGCGCAGAGCAGTGACACCCCCAGGCTGCTTGCGAATAGTCTACTACTGGGAACATAAACAGATTAGGGATGAGCCCACTCTCCCGTTGAACAGGTGCTAAAGTCGTAGATACTGGGCCAGAAGGCGCACCGGAAACCACAGTATCACGCAACTCGCTTTTTTTTCTATGGAGAGTACACCGTCAAATAAATCTCGTACTGGTGCTCGCCCTGTGGAGCTCCACCAGGCAGGTGCAGTGCCGGGCTCTGAGCCTCGACAGAGCCCACCCTCAGCTACTGGAGGACCCTCTAGACCGTCTTGTGGAGTCAGCAGACGGCGGAGGAGAACTACTGACCAAAACAAAACAGAAAAAGAGAAACCCAGAGTGCCACTTGTCATGATGCACTGGAATGCAGAGGGAGTGAACAGCAAGCAGGCTGGATACAGCAAAAAGACAGAGCTGGAAAACATCTTGTATGAGAAGCAAGTCAGTGTTTGCTGTATCCAAGAGACTCACTTGAAAGCAGATCAAACCTTTAAAATAAGGGGATATCAATGCTTCAGATCCGACAGAAAAGATAGACGAAAAGGAGGAGTACTTACTCTTGTAAGGAATAACATTCCTGCACACGAAAGGAAAACCTTCATGGATGGAGCAGAACATCAGCTGTTGCAGATAAAGGTAGACAAGATGGAAATAGAACTCCTGAACTATTACTGTCCGAACAACAAACCCCTGAGTCTCAGCTCTATACAGGTACCAGCCACCAACTTTATAGCAGTTGGAGACTTTAATAGCCACTCCCAGAGCTGGGGCTATAACCATCTGGATCACAGAGGTGAAGAGGTTGAAACTTGGCAAGATGATCACTCCCTAATCCTAGTCAATAATGCCACAGATACTCCTACCTTCTACTCCAGAGGATGGCACACAACTTCAACACCAGATCTTGCCTTCACACCAGATATAGCTGGATCTATTAGTAGAGAAGTAGGAGACCAGCTAGGGGGAAGCGACCATCGCCCAATCTTTCTTACTGTCCAGAGTGCAACTCTCAGTACAGGCCCAGCCATTACAAGATGGAACTACAAAAAAGCCAACTGGGGTTTATTCAGGCATCAGGTGAACACGCATCTGTCTACCCTCAAGGTACAGAACAGAGACATTAATGAAGTGGTAAAAGACTTCAACAGATGCATACTACAAGCTGCAAAAGAAACCATTCCCAAAGGATGCCGGCGTAACTACATACCATACTGGTCCAGCACACTCCAAGAACGTCAGGAAGCTATGGACAGGGCTAGAAAGGACGCAGAGTCTCAGCCTTCACTTGAAACTCACAACAAATGGAAAAAGGCTGTAGCAGAGTTTCAGAGAACAAAGCTAGAAGAAAAACGGAAAAGCTGGAGAACTAAAACGGCATCGCTGAACCTTGAGAAAGACGGCAGGAAACTTTGGAGATTAGTCAAGTCTCTAAATGAAGAGAGCGTTCCTCA
Source organism: Oreohelix idahoensis (assembly GCA_024509875.1). Lineage (NCBI taxonomy): Eukaryota > Metazoa > Mollusca > Gastropoda > Stylommatophora > Oreohelicidae > Oreohelix > Oreohelix idahoensis. The sequence continues at coordinate 67,156 of JAMPIV010017365.1, forward strand.
CCTAGGCAGACTATCACATTGGATGAAGGTGGCAAACTTTTCAGAGGAAAACAAGCTGCAGACTTGTTTGCTAGAAGATACAGTTCAGAAAGCAACTTACCCATTAACATAGATCATCAGAGAGAGATAAGAAAAGAAATACTGGCAACCATGGGACAGACAGATACTCCTGCCCCAATGAGGGAACCCATCACACTAGGAGAACTACAGAAGGCTATTTCCAAGCTTAAGTTTCAAAAGTCACCCGGCCCAGACAAAATCAGCAACGAAATGCTAGTAAATCTGAGCTCAGCAGCAAAGACAAAACTGCTTGAGATATTCAACCACAGCTGGTTGAAAGGAACGGTACCCCAAGTATGGAGAGAAGCCATCACAATACCCATACTAAAGAAAGGGAAATGTAAGACTGAGGCTGCAAGTTACCGGCCAATCAGTCTCACAAGCTGTGTTGGGAAGACTATGGAGCGAATAGTCAACCACAGATTGAAATGGTATTTAGAATCTGAGCAGATCCTGGTGCCGGAACAAGCTGGATTTAGAGAATGCTACAGTATAGAAGACCAAGTTACTTACTTGTCTCAAGCAATAGAAGATGCCTTCCAGGAGAAGAAAAAGGTCCTAACGATCTGGGTCGACTTCGAGCAGGCCTTTGACAAGGTGTGGAAAGATGGCCTCATTGCAAAACTTAGGAGAAGTGGAATCCAAGGCAACATGATGAAATGGATCCAGTCATACTTGCATAACAGGAGAACTAGAGTCACTCTTGACGGTCTGCAGAGCAGAAAAGTGTTGCTCCATCAGGGGGTACCTCAAGGAGGAGTAATTTCCCCAACACTCTTCCTTGTTTACATCAATGACCTGGTGAAAGATCTCCCTGCAGGAGTTAAAGCTGCCTTATATGCAGATGACCTAGTACTCTGGTGCGCTGATGAAAATGTCACCACAGCAAATTATAGAATGCAGCGGGCAGCAGACATGCTAGTGTCATGGGCAGAGAAATGGCTTATCACAATAAACACAGACAAAACCTCCACAACACTGTTCTCCCTCGCCCCCAAGGACAAATCAGCTAACATACACCTAGGGACAACCGTGATCAAGGAAGAAAGCTACCCCACCTATCTTGGGGTGACATTTGACCAAAGGCTTACATGGAATAAGCATATTGAAAATGCAGAAGGAAAGGCCCGAAGACGACTAGGCATACTCAGAAAATTAGCAGGTACCAACTGGGGAGCAAATGAACGAAATCTAAAGAAGATTTATAATGGAGTAATAAGACCACACTTAGAGTTTAGCTCAGCAGCATGGTCATCAGCTGCTAACTCACATCTGCAGTCTTTAGACAAGGTGCAAAATCAAGCTCTCAGGCTCATTACAGGAGCCATGAAAACTACACCAATAACAGAGATGCAGAAGGTTGCTGGATTACAGACATTGTCCCATAGAAGAGACACAAAAAACTATGATCCAGATGGAAAAGTACAACAGTATGCCAATGCACCCAATGAAGGCAAGACTAGATGATCTGGCATTAGGACGTCTAAAGCGTAGCAGCTTTGTGCATCGGGGGAAAAGACTTATAAGACAGCATCAAGAAGACCTATCCATGAAGACAACACCACTGAAGCCCACCCTATACCCTGTACCATGGGAGCAGGCCAGCAGTGCCCTCCAAATTAATACATCAGTCAGTGGTCTCACAAGTGGATGTGAGTATAATGATCTGCAAAAACGAACTGCTACATTAAGTATGATCCAAGAAAGCTATCCCGATCAATCATGGATACATGCCTATACAGATGGATCAGCAACTAATGCTGTTAGGAATGGAGGTGCCGGTATCTTTATCTCATATCCTGACAACCACTATGAGACTAGGCACATTCCCACTGGTAAATTCTGTTCCAACTATACAGCTGAGGTTCAAGCTCTAGAGCAAGCTGCAAATATGATCTATAACTCCAACTCTGACTGCCACCAGGTAGTCATCCTCACAGATGCACTGTCTGTCCTGCAAGCTCTCAAGGGTGGTAAACTCCCGCATCTGAGAAATGAACTAAACAAGGTAGCTGCCAAAAAGAGAACCATACTTCAGTGGGTACCATCTCATTGTGGTGTACCCGGAAATGAAAAGGCAGATAAACTTGCAAAAAAGGGAGGAGAATGTGAACAAGAAGATAATGAAGTCACATACTTTGAGAAAAAGAGAGCTATCCAGACTATCAGAAGAGAACAGAACCAACCCAAAGACGACTATCACACTCTTGACCGGCAGGGACAGATAACTATTTTTCGACTCAGGACAGGGCATAACAAACTGAATAAACACATGCACAAGCTACGATTGTCTGCTTCACCACTGTGCACATGTGGATTAAACGAACAAACTGCTGAGCATGTTCTACAGGACTGTCCTCTGTATGACCAGTTAAGAAAGATATACTGGCCCAATGACTCAACACTAAACTCAAAGCTATATGGAGTTAAAGAGGAACTTCAAACAACAGTCGAATTCATCATGAGAACTCGTCTGACGGTGTAATCATCAAAGATGCGATCGCAAGAAGAAGAAGAAGAAGTCTAAAGGATATTGGCAAGTTCCTTTATCTGAACGCGCCAAACCTCTCACGGCTTTTTCAACACCTAGAGGTTTGTTCCAATGGAATTTTATGCCTTTCGGTCTTATGAACGCACCGCTACATTCGTACGCATGATGCGCCGAATCCTATCTTATCGGTCAGATGTCATTGCATATCTAGACGACATCTGTCTTTTCAGCGATACTTGGGAAGATCACTATTCAGGGTTAGATGAATTGCTGTCTACTTTGCGCGAGCACAACCTGACAGCGAAACCCTCTAAAGCCTATATTGGTTTTAGCGAAATTTCTTTCCTAGGCCACCGAGTTGGTCATGGTTTCCTAAAGACAGAGGACCATAATACTAGTAAGATACTTAACATCTCAATCCCTAAGACTAAAAAACAGGTGAGAAGTCTGTTAGGTCTTATTCAATTTTATGGCAGATTCATTCAGAATCTATCCTCTATCATGGCACCTCTTTCAACACTTCTAAAGAAAGGTTCGCCTAATGTGGTCCACTGGTCTCAGGAATGCCAATGCTCTCTGGATAAGATTAAAACATTGTTTTCAACACCACCTATTTTAGTGCTACCCACTAAAGATAAAACATTCGTTCTTCGTAGTGACGCTTCATCCACTGGGATTGGAGCGGCACTAATGCAAGAGTACTCTGGAACTCTGCATCCTGTAATGTATATTTCCAGAAAACTTAATGCGGCACAAAGGAATTATTCGGTTTTAGACCGTGAGCTATTAGCTATGGTTTGGTCGATCCTCAAACTACAGAGATTCCTTCTAGGCGCACATTTCATAGTAGAAACCGACCAAAAAGCTCTTACTGCTATACAGAGTAAGCATTTGAAGAGCTCGAGGTCTACTCGATATGCAATTGCTCTTCAACCTTTTCATTTCTCTGTGCGAGCTATTCGTGGATCAGATAATGTGATGGCAGACATTCTGTCAAGATGCCCACATGATTCCACATAACTATTAGGGCTTAGACTTCTTGATATGTCTAGTTCTATAGTAGTTCCTTTTCTATATCATGATAGATACAAATTTGTAATTTAATAATATAATGATTGTATCACTACATAGCGGTTCATTGATGTTTATTCACCGCTGTGCTTTGATGATTTTTTTCTTCATAAATCATAAATGTAAGATATCTAATACGAAATGATGGTATGAATTTTTTTAGGCATCGTGTAATTGCCAGAATTGTATTATACTTTGATGACACCTTCCTGGAAAAATATACTTATAGAGAAATAATTTCTCTCAGTTTATGAGACACATTCTCACCAGTCGCTCCATAAGTCGACTTAGCCTCATATTAGGCGTTATATGTATTCCTGATATTTTCATCTGCGCATTATTCATGCGTTGTGAGCCTATTGTACGTTGCTCCTAGATGTATTTCAAAAAGAAGAAAAAAATGTTCCATTTTTTTTTTTCCCGGGAGGTGTGGTAAGACTGTTACGTGCAGTCTTTGATATCTTACAATATTATACATTGGTATACTTGTTATGTTCGCAAATATTTTGTAAACAAAATAGATATTTTTTAGTGCTTAAGGGAAAGTCATTATTGAGTTACTTCCCTTGAAAGTTGTGCCGTCTCTTTCGATCGAACTCCGCGGATGAATCCAGTTTTACTGCGATTTATTCTTTGTTTGGGTAGTAATAGATTGTTCTTGCTTCAGAATATCTATGGCCTGAATTTATGTGTATTGTTTGTCTGTGTAGGACGAATCTGTCTTATATCTGTATATCTTTACATATCTAAGTCGAACTATATGTTCTGTTGTCTCTAGATAGGTCAAAGGCTGTTCGGCGGATGTGTCGCGAGAGAGGTGTGTTTTGTCTTCGCCCTGATGATGGGCTGTGTTTTGCTATGTCGGCATGACGCCGGGGAAAAAGTGATCTCAGTGGTTTTTGGGGAAAGTGATAGTCATCTAGACCTATCGTGTATGCTTTAACCCAGTGTTCATTCTTATTGCCAAGGAATGGCAAAATCATATTTCTGAAAACCAAGGTAATAAAGATACTCTTTGAACTCTCGTACGAAGCCACCGTTTTTCGATAGGGATGATTTGTACGTCTGAGAGGATACATCTAACTAGATGAAAAAAAACGATTCTGATTCCTAGCAGCACTATATCCTGTAGAATGCAGTCAATTGTTCATGATCAAATCTACAGAGCAATGAAATGTTTAATGAATGACTAACTTTAGGACAGATTCATTATCTGTATCCAAACGTGAGTGACAGCTCACGAGTGAAGCCATCTTGGAACCAAACATGTAGTGACTTTCAAGAAGAGAAAAGGGATGCCCGTATTATCGCTTGATTAGTCCAGAGATCACTGCTACACATGAGAACCCATTGCTAGCGGTTCAATATAATTATATGGAAAAATCTGTGCTGGACATTATGTTAAGGAATCTTCGCTAGACGAGATTAGGTCTAGAAGCCATCTTGGATATTGTTTATAATCTGACGTGCTTTGTCAGTAAACTCAGTTGATATATATATATATATATAAATATATAATATATATATATATATATATTTTATATATATATATATATATATATATATATATATATATATATAACACAACAACACAGTATTTAACTCTGGTGATGTTCGAGCGAGCTTCAGATTTCTCAGCATGTCTCTTGCTCAGGGCAAGGGTCTTGTATTAAGAGTTTATCAACTGATGATGATGATGTCTGCTTCCATCCACTTATATTTATCATTTGGTGGACATCATTAATAAGAAAAAGATTCTTATCAATGATACTATAAAATACAATCATTATACAGGATATAGTCATAGGTTATATTCAGGTTGGAGTTATATGAGTCCTACCAATGACTGATAGGTTATATTTCAGGTTGGAGTTATATGAGCCCTAAAAAGGACTGATAGGTTATATTTCAGGTTGGCTATCGTCTTCAGCAATCATACCAGGAAATACAGTCATTATACCTAATTCCCCAAGATACAATCAGTATACCTGATACATTCATAGTAAAACAAAATATACTACTGGACAAAAGTTAAGGGCCGCCATTCAGTTTAGACAAGGTTTACATAATTCTTCGTGAGCAGGGTCGATCTTCCAAATGTCCGGTAGCTTGAAATCTCTCAAGATGTCTCTGAATGGTAGAGTGGGACACTGCTAAACTTCTTGCAACATGACGAACAGATTAACCATCCTGAATCCATGCCATGGCTCGACCAAGGTCTACAGTGCTGAGACTTGTCCTTGGTGGCATCGCTAATGCAGTGATCATTTCGACCACTTGTCATACTGATTTATTGCATATCAATGGTTAACACTCTTTACCGATGATCATTTTCCACGTGCATTCAAATTCAACTCACATTTTCACCTTTTGAACTAGTGGGGCGTGCTGCAAAAACCACGAGTTTTTGCAGCAACAATGGCAATTTTCACGTGCGGGTTAAAGTAACCCAGTTTTTGGACATTTAAAAAAAAATTAACCTAGTGCACACAGAAATGTATACACATTTCTCTGAGCTCAGTTTTAATGACATTTTCACTTGTCTTTACAGTTTGCCAATCAATTATATAAACATTGTCTAAACTGAATGGTGGCCCTTAACTTTTGTCCAGTAGTATATATTAAATATATACAGGTGTAGGTAGTATAAATGACACACAAAAAATACAATCATTATATACCTGATGTAGGCCTATTCTCCTACAAGTGTATAGTAAGTTTACTCAGTTTTAATGACATTTTCACTTGTCTTTACAGTTTGCCAATCAACTATATAAACATTGTCTAAACTGAATGGTGGTCCAGTAGTATATATTAAATATATACAGGTGTAGGTAGTATAAATGATACACAAAAAATACAATCATTATACATCTGATGTAGGCCTATTCTCCTACAAGTGTATAGTAAGTTTACCTACCCTCTAAGATTAATGCAAGCGAGATTTGGACTCGACTTTAGTGAAGCAAGAGTGCCCGGTCACGCAGGTAAGCAATAAATCAATGTTGACAGCTTCCTCTTTCCCCAGTCGGTGGTGCTGGCCTTCGTGTTTGTGTGTTTTTGTTTTTTTTTGAATAAAACGCGCCCGTTTATATAGGTAGACGCAAGGAATCTGCCAGTGCGTAAGGAACTCTTTTCATTGGTTCTCGGCGGTTTCGTACATTCCGTGACCGAGTCCCGAAATACAGGGCTTATGCCTAATTTTATTCTGTCTGCCGCCATCTTGGGGGAACAAGATGGCGTATTCTTCTTCATCTTCTTCCTCGTTCGTCCTGAAAAGGACGTCGGTTGCGTTGTGTCTGTTTACGCCGGAACTGTGATATCTGCACCTTTCGGTCGACACATCCGACTTCAGCACGGCATTTTTTGGGACAGGGTTTGCCTTCCCTCTGCGATCCCTACTCTCTCAGCCAGACTGCAGTGATGCAGCCTGTTTCCAGGACCACCACGTGAAGGTGGAGTAGGGTCTTGGTCAGCTCTGGTTCGCTGACCCTGATGCAAGCAGTCAAGCTATGGGTCGCTGACTGCATTCTCTATTGCTGCATCTTTGGGTCCCAGATGGCGTATACTTCGTGTAATTTATTCTGGCTCAGAGTCTGTTGAACGTGGATTGGCTGGGCATACTTGTTAACAAAGAAGTGGGTTTACACATACGTTTTACGACAGAAGGTTCTGTTTATTTTTTTTTTAGCTGAGAAAAAAGAACGTTCTACTAAACAGTTAGTAATCATCAGTTTTAAGAAAATACATAGCGCAATCTCTAAATTTGGACATACGTATTGTATTCCTATCTTTCACGATTAAGTGCTAAAAGATCAGCGTGTCTGCATTTCTTATTTCCTTATATTTAGCTCGTATATAATTGTGAAATGGCCGTAGTTCTCCAGTGAAATTAAACTCATGTTCTGCTTCTTCTTCTTCTTCTTTGTTCATCCTGAAAAGGACGTTGGTTGCGTTGCGTCCGTTTACAGCGAAGCTGCGATATCTGCGCCTTTCGGCCGACACATCCGACTTCAGCACGGCATTTTTGGGACCGGGTTAGCCTTCTCTCTTCGGAATCTTATGAATTTTGTTCATCATTGATTTGATTTTTTTGTCTATGCACAGGATGCGCAGTGGTTAGGGCGCTGGCTTCTTAGCTCGGTGACCCATGGTTCGATCCCCAGTTGAGGTGGAATTTTTTAGACCGCAAACGGCTGCGACCCAGCCTCATGAATTGGGTACCAGAGCAACTCTGGGAAGGTTAAGGCCGCCAACGTGATGCTGATCACATCACTCCTAGTGTGCCGATGGTCAAGAAAATATGGGCCTAACAACATATTCCCAATATGCCTCAATGAGCGTGTAACGGGACCCTTTACCTATACTTTATGGAGGAAAAAAAAACAATAACACAAAAAGTAATACGTCTTACTAAAAGAAAGGACAAGGAAACTACGTTGCGGCCACAAGGCCTTCGTCAGGGACAGACAAACAAAAGACAGAATGGAAAGAAAGTGAGAATTAAGTGGAGAACATGAAACTATAATGATAAAAGACAAATACTCCCTGATATAAACTAAATAAAAAATAAATAAATAAATATATATATAAATAAAAATAAATAAAAAAATTTTAAATAATAAATAAATGTAAAAAAATAAAATTTAAAAAAAGAAATAAATAAAATTAAAAATTAAAAAAAAAGAAATTATAGGTATACTCATACGTATACTTTACAGTAAAACTGACGTGTGTCTTTTGCGTGGGATACCCTGTTCAACCCCATGTGGGTTATAGTTTGAGTATTTAGTGTTCTTTTTGTCTACATAGCATATTTACATTGGATTTTTTTGTTCTGTGTTTATTCCTCCAGTCTTCAATTTCTCTGTCGTTTATTGTGACGTCCCCTGATGTCTGTCGTGTTCATGGTGTATCCCCTTCCATGTTCCTAAGCTAATCTTTCAATACCCTTGTGCAGCTTGTGTGGTTTGTAGGTTTTGCTTTTCTGTATCTTCCTAATCTGTCTTGTTTCAACTACAGTTGACATTGTTAATCAGACCAGCTCATATCGGTTAAACAGGACAATTTACTTGACAATTCTTTGTAGGCTACACGTCAGCTCTTCAAATTATAACACTGAAAGTATTCAGAACTTCCCTGTAGGATTGAAATCTGTTACTGGCTATTTTCCCATCATTGACTTTGTTGATTTATTTGCTTTCGGGATTTGGCTTCTTCAACGTCAGTGTCGGACAAGATATTTTCTAATATGTCTTCAAATCTTTGCCACTCATTCTTCAGTGCGTGCAAGTCATCTGCTATTGATTGGTAGAGATCCTCGTATGTCGTTAAATCATATTCTTCTACTTGGAGAGCTTTACTTGTGCGATGAACGTTTTGTAAAATTATATTCTTCCTTTTCTGCTTCTTCATCTTCTTCTGCTTTTTCTTCTTATTCTTCATCCTTTTCTACTTCTTCTTCTTCTCCTTGTTCTCCTTTCTCATTCTCTTTCTTCATTTTCTACCTCTACTTCTTCTTCTTCATTCGCTCTCAAATAACCACATCTATCTCTCAAATAACCACATCTATCTCTCAAATAACCACATCTATCTCTCGAATGAAGCTGGATGTCCGTCTCAAGTTTCTCTTGTCACCATACTTGTTTCTCCCTAAAACTGGGTTGGAGAATGCAACATCATCATCATAACCCTCCACTCCCAAAGGAGCATAGGCCTTCCACAAACACATGCCAAGTCCTCCTGTCACGTGCGATCATCTCAAGTTCTTTCCACGTTCTCCTCATCATTTTCACCTCTGTTTCCAGCTCTCTTCTCCATGTGCTTTTTGGTTTACCTCTGCCTCTCTTGCCCTGGGGGTTCCAGAACAAGGACTGCCTTGTAATGCTATCAACAGGTTTCCTCAGTGTGTGTCCTATCCATCGCCATCGTCTTCTTCTCTTTTATTTTTATTTTTATGGGAGAATGCAACACTGCCAGTTAACTCCTCTCATGGAACAGACAGTCTTGGAGAACATAATTAATATAAATACAAACCCTGGGCATCTTGTTTGCAATGTTATCTGTCTCTTGTTTAGTTTCTTCTTTGTTTGACTGGCCTACAGCGACGATACCTAAGGCATCTACAATCCTTGAATATTATTTTACAGTTTCGCTTGTTTCCAATGCACTTGCTTCATATGGAGTGTCGGAGTTTCAATACTAATCATTAAAGTTTATTTTGAACTTTTTTTATGTGCCCCTGTTGGTCTGGGGATAACGAAAGAACGAAAGAACGAACTTTATTTTCAATGGGTTGAGAATTCAGCACATAGGTTCTCTAACATTCTGCCTTTCCTTTCTCTCATCTTTTATACGGAATCCATTTATTCTCTCACAGGACATATAGCTGTCACCAGTACCATTCATGGACAAACTCCATGGAGGTACCAACAACTTCAGGCTGATCGCTGGTTTTTTTAAAACTTATTCAAGTTGACGTCTGCAAGTGTACGACGAAGAAGAAAGGATATTTTAAATTTAAAATTTGGTGCGATTTATAATCACCATCATCATCATCCTCATCAGTATTATCATAATTTCTCTTTTTGCTCCTTACGAAACATGGAACCACCATTGCTAATGGTCACCTTACATAAAGCCTGCACCAAACAGTCACGTGCTCTTAAAGCGGCAGTTTCTATTGCAGTGTATTTTACATGATAAGGTTGCCAGCCTCATGCA
>JAMPIV010017365.1:80000-142656 GCA_024509875.1 Oreohelix idahoensis
GCCTACAGCTCTCGAGTTGTAAAAATCGGCTGTGTCCGTCCAGTGTTTTTTGTGATTAATTTTTGTTAGTTGCCGGGAATGCAGATTATTACAGTGACAGTGAGTTTCAAGTTGTAAGTTAATTAGTATTTCGGAGATAATTGACATATACCCCTAATAACTATCGTTGCGTAATTGAATATAGATGGTTTTTAAATTAAGAGGGGAAGAAGTTAAATAGTAGGCGTACATATTCATTTTAAGTAGCAGCACGCCTAGCTCGCATTACCAGGATACGCCACTGGTGTAAATGCCAATATCGTGTTATTTGCAGCCAAGCAGTTCTATTACTCCACACAAGCCAGTCTTTACTGATCTTAATTAGATACTGCGAGGGTATGTAAAGTTACTATGTAAAATAATACAGTAATTACAACTTTTATTTCAGGATTTGTTTAATCTATATGTTATGAAAGTATCATGCATATTAATTGGTTACTTGGTATGATTGCTCAAGGTTGGAACCTGATATATAACCACCGTGACTGAGTCCTTATCAGGGCTAGCACAGTCCTTTTCAGGACTAATAACAATTCTTTTCAGGACTACCAACAATCATTATCAGGTCTTATCCAATCTATCTTCACTTTACAGCACTTTACACAGCTCACTTGTCAGGCAGGGGGATACTATAACCTCATACCAAATATGTGTGTACATATTATTTTGCATTATTTGATTTTATAAAATGTTCCACAGTAGACACCTGTCTTGTTACTGATCCATAATCATGCATTTTCACGCTTACATCTGAAAACAAATTCATCTCACCTACAATAGGAATGTGGTAATTATTATCCAAAATAGCCACATATCCTACAATTATCTGCAGGTTCATACTTGTCAACCCAAAGTTAGAGGTTCATGATCAAGAATTGCTGGATAATCAATGCCCCAGCAGTGTCTGGATTGGTAGAAGCACGACCTAACTGAAGCTGTACATCTCATATGAACACTGATTATAAAAACAGATGAGTGATATTTGTGACAATCGTGCACCCAAGAAGTAAATAAAGAGGATATATAAATTGTATTCACCAGCTTTATTCATTCAATATAGTTGATATTGAGTTTGGTTGAATTGTTATTAATATCACAGGTGGTCACATAGCGGAGGTGGTGCAGTGAGGTCTGACTGTTCTCTGAATATTTTCAGTCCAGATACTTTCACAGCCGTGACTATCGAGTGATACCAGTGTACTTCTCTCCTACTGATTCTGCTCTTGGGTTTAGGAGGGCAAAGAAATAACACCAAGTCTCACCTCCTTCAATAGCAGACTGTCAAATACTTCATGAGTTCTGATACCATGCCACCTAATCTGATTATGCTTGAAATCATAATTTACTGTACGTTTTTTAAAAAAAAATGAAAGGATATAATATGCAAGATAAATGAGAGTGGAAGGGCAGAATGTTAGACGGGCTTGCGCGCCCAATTCTTAACCCTTCGAAAATAAAGTTTGTTCGTTCGTTCGTTCGTTCTGTCACTGAGACCTCACACATTCTGGAGTGTATACTATTTCTACTCTAGCACTATCATCTCACACATATAAAACCTTCCGCTACACATACCTTTTTGAGACACCAGTATTTTCCACTAGTAAAATATGTTATATACCATTTTGAGACACCAGTATTTTCCACTAGTAAAATATGTTATATACCATTTTGAGACTCCAGTATTTTTCATTAGTAAAATATGTTATATACCATTTTGAGACACCAGTATTTTCCACTAGTAAAATATGTTATATACCATTTTGAGACTCCAGTATTTTTCACTAGTAAAATATATGTAATACCCTGTTGAGATACCAGTATTTCTAACTAGTAAAATATTTTAAATACCTTTTTGAGACACCAGTATTTTTCACTAGTAAAATATTTTAAATACCTTTTTCGAGACGCAGGAATTTTTCAATAGTAAAATATATTTTTAAAATCTTTTTCAGACACCAGTATTTTTCATTAGTAAAATATTTTAAATACCTTTTTGAGACACCAGTATTTCTCACTAGTAAACTATTTTAAATACCTTTTTGCGATACCAGTCTTTTTCACTAGCAAAATATTTTAAAAACCTTTTTGAGACTCAGTATTTCTCACTAGTAAAATATTTTAAATACCTTTTTGAGATACCAGTCTTTTTCACTAGCAAATATTTTAATACCCTTTTGAGAGACCAGTAATTTTCATCAGTAAAATATCTTTAATATCATTTTGAGACACCAGTATGTTTCACTAGTATAATATTTTTATTACCTTTATGAGACACCATTTATTTCACTGGTAAAATATCTTTAATACCTCTATGAGACATCAGTATTTTTCACTCTTTAAATATCTTTAATATCTTTTTTAAAACATCTTATGTTCTGTTTTGTTAAAATGAATTTTGCCATATTTTGACAAGTTCAACCTAAACACATGAGCTGTAGATTATAGCAGGGCGCATGACCAAATATAAAAGACCTTGTGATCTGACATAACAGTAAATTAACAATGCTCCCACCCGTAGTCATCCGTGCCTGACTTTTCTCTTGCGCTTTCTGGTCAAACTCTCTTGACTTGAGGTCGATTAGACGCTCTTGTCAACCGGAAAAGATGGGAATCTCTTTTCCTGTTAGCGGACTACACCGTCCAGACCACTTAGCCAGCTCGTGCCGTTCTTATTTCGCCTTTTACGTTCTCCATGTCAACGTGCCACAAGTTTTTGGACAGGGCATTCTCTGTTAAGTGTTTCCGAAATGGGACAAGTTGTTAGTAAATATACTTAATTAAATGTATTGTGTGGGAGATCACAGTTTATAATGGCTAACGGTTTGAGTATGTCCTTGTTTCCTTCGATACTTTTTTTTTTAAACGTGGGAATAAGGAATGCAGCAAAATTACAGGATAATTGAAACGGCGCTTGCTAAATTAAAATGGTTATTTCCTTGTTCTTATCCAATCAATTTAATTGAAACAATAGTCGTTGTTGTTGTTGCTATTGATCCAGCGGTGCTTGGGCTCTCTCCCTTCGGACCAAAGCAATTAGTGATATCTGTATGAAATAAAAGTCAAAATAACGGGAATTACCCTCCATTATATTACATTAGATGCTGTGTCACATCAGCAATACAACTCAGCCTGAGATGCGGTGTATACTACACATGATTTCGTCAATCAATACCCCTTGGCGTCCCAAGGAGCAAAGGCTTTCAACAAACACATTCCAAGTCCTCCTGTCACGTGCCATTAGCTCAAGTTATTTCCATGTTTTCCTCATCATTTTCAAATAAAGTTCATTCGTTCGTTCGTTCATTCGTTCCTCCGCCTCTCTTACCCTGGGAGTTCGTGAACAAGCACTACCTTGTAATGCTATCCACAGGTTTCCGCAATGTCTGTGTCCTATCCATCGCCATTGTCTTCTTCTCAGCTTTAGTTCCCCTGGGGACTTGTTTGGTTCTTGTCATCAGTTCCACATCAGTGATCTTGTCATCAATTCCACATCAGTAATCTTGTCATCAGTTCCACATCAGTGATCTTGTCATACCATTTTAATCCTTCTATTCTACGCTAGCACCCTTTTATAAAAGTCTGTAGCTTTTTGGTTGTTGTTTTTGTTGTTCTCCATGTCTCAGAGCCATACAATAGTACTGACTTGACATTTGAGTTGAAGATTCTTATTTTAGTGTTGGTCTTGATTTCTCTTAATCTCAACATATTTCCCAATGCAATGAAAGCTCCTCTTGCTTTTTTTTTTTTTTTTTGTATTCTTATTTTGATATCATTGTCTGTCTCTTTAACTGTGTCTATATTGTTACCAAGATAGGTGTAACATGATTTCATAGCGCATAGGAATTTTGCTAAGTCTTGTAAAGTAAGTTTATTGGCTTTGTTTTAGATTTTATTTTGTTTCTGGGAATAAATAAACATATATATATATATATATACCAACGGGCTGATCAACCGTTTGCTAGTCACTTCGATTAGGGAAACAACAGCAAATGGATTGATTTGCCGTTGCCCTAAAGACGCCAATAGGTGTGATGGGAAACAATGGCAAAGAAAACCTATCTGCTGTTGCCCTAAGACGCCCCTAGGCGTAATGGCCACTGACTGCTTTGACGGTCGGTGGCTAAGGACGGAAGAAGAAGAAGAATATATATATATATATATATATATATATATATATATATATATATATATATATATATATATTATATATATATATATATATATATATATATATATAATATATATATATATATATATATATAGTAGACTGGATGAGGACGGCTCAGTGCTGTGAAGCGCAATACATATTCAGAGCTGTACTTAACCATTTTTTTAGTGATTTATTTATTTTTTTCTTTAGTTAATAGCTGGTTTTTTGTGTGAGGCAATTGCAAGACTGGAGACTAAGTCAGAGTATATCCAGGCCACAAGGTCTTTTATATTTCGACGTGCGCTCTAATATAACCGACACGCCTTGTGCCTACGTTGGGCGTGGCGCTCTCCAAAAGAGGAAAAACTCCTATTTTTTTTAAAAAAAAGGAAAGAAAAAATTGCTTGTGTGAGTGTCTGTGCCAGCTCGCGCGCGGTTGTGAACGCGCACGCGCGAATTCTCTTGCTTTCACTAATTCGCATCATGTTTCATTGGAATCAGACTACCTCTTCTTCTTCTTTTTCCTCTTCTGCTTCTTCTTCTCCTCCTCTTCCGCTTCTTCTTCTCCTCCTCTTCCGCTTCTTCTTCCTCTTCCGCTTCTTCTTTTTCTTCTTCTTCTTCTTACACTGTCAGACGTCAACTTCAGTATATTTACAGAACGCAGTGGTAAGTCTAAGGTTGTTGGTCATGTGTGCTTTCTCTATTCCTCACTTGTTGGTACTTCGATCGTTAGCTTGTTGAATAGATGGTACCGCAATATTCTGCGTATTGTGAGGAGTCTGAAGATTACCACTTGTTCACTTCTGGTGAGCTGGTAATATGGATCGTTTTTCTGGTGGATTAGATGCTCTGCTTCTGACATGTTCTTGTGTCTGATCCACATATATCTCTTGGCCTCCTCATAAGTTATCCTTTCTACCTTCCTTTACCAATCTGTCAGTCTCTTCATGGCCAGGGATGTTGCAATGAGATGTGCCCACTGTATCAGGGAACCATACTTGAACTTAAGTGTAACTAGATAAGTTACAGCGGTAGGTGAAGGAAGGCTGTAGAGGTAGTTAAGGTAAGAGTCCGTCTGTCTCGCAAAGACGGTCAAGGAATTCCCTCCCCCTCCACAATTTCATTCATCTTTTAGAATTTAAAAAAAAAGGGGGGGGGGGGGCGCAAAACAAACACATACGCGTACACAAAACCGCATACACGAACCACACACGCACACTTGAGAAATGAAAAGGCTGCTTAGAAAAATAATTTATGAACATGAACATGAAATGATAGTCATGCCTCCATGTTGATTTTTGTAGGTGGTTGAAAACTGTGAAAGAGCTGCGAATAAACAGACGTTTTTTTAAGCAGACCTGTCTACGTGCCCCGCCAGAGAAATGAAAGGTACCGGTTTATCAAGGGGAGATTATCAAATTGTTTAATTTGTGCCGACGCCATATTGTACCTGTTCTCGTCGGGGTCTCTGCAAGTTTAGCAGCAATTTTCTGACCTGCCGCGGAAGAGATCGACTAAGGGTGTTCTCCACGCTGTCATTATATGACGGTTCTTTCTTCTACTTCATGGTGTTTCTTTTTCTGCTGTTTACAAGTAGTAGTAGTAGTAGAATCAGTAGTAGTAGTAGTTGTTGTAGAATCAGTAGTTGCAGAATCAGTAGTTGTAGAATCAGTAGTTGTAGAATCAGTAGTAGTAGCAGTAGTAGTAGAATCAGTAGTAGTAGTAGTTGTTGTAGAATCAGTAGTTGTAGAATCAGTAGTTGTATAATCAGTAGTAGTAGAATCTGCAGTAGTAGTAGTAGTAGTAGTAGAATCAGTAGTAGTAGTAGTAGTAGTAGTAGTAGTAGTAGTAGTAGTAGTAGTAGTAGAATCAGTAGTAGTAGTAGTAGTAGTAGTAGTAGTAGTAGTAGTAGTAGTAGTAGTAGTAGTAGTAGTAGTAGTAGTAGTAGTAGTAGTAGTAGAATCAGTAGTAGTAGTAGTAGTTGTTGTAGAATCAGTAGTAGTAGTAGTAGCAACAGTAGAAGAAGCATAAGTATTACTAGCAACAGTGATAGTAGCTGTAGTAGTGGTGGTATTGTTGACAGCTGTAGAAGCCAGTTCTCGTTCTGGATGCCCAGGGATGCGGCAGCTAGACCATGCGGCCCAAGAAGAGGGAGACTGAAAACAAATAAAAACAACATGGAGTAGAGAACTGGAGGCAGACATGAAAGAAATAAAGAAAAAAACATGGAGTAGAGAACTGGAGGCAGACATGAAAGAAATAAAGAAAAAAACATGGAGTAGAGAACTGGAGGCAGGCATGAAAGAAATAAGGAAAGCACGGACAGATGTTGAACTGATGTCGCAGACCACGAGGATCTAGAACAAATTTGTTGAAGGCATATTCTCCCGGGGGAGCTTACAAGTAATGGAAATGGTACAAGAAGCAAAATAAATGGACAAGATATTGTCCAGACAAAGTTCTCTTTACATGTTATGAGGAGATAAGTTAAATTTTAATATCACAATTTACAATATTTTTCAAAAAGATTTGTGTGCAAGAATATTTTCTTTTATAATTGAGAAATATAATCAAAGTTTTGTGCTTTTCATATTTTCTACAAGACACCTGATTTTGAAAGTTGAAGTTGGCAATTTTTTTTTCGGGGGGGGGGGGGGGGGGGGGGGGCGGGGGGGGGGGGGGGGGGGGGGGGGGGGGGTTGCAAGTAGTTAGCCTTGCCTAGGGCGCAAAATAGCCTGTCACCAACACTGGGTAGAGCGCGTGCTTCTCGAGGCGAAGTTACTGACTTCGAACCCTGGTACAGTAACGCTCCAGCTTACCCAGCTGTAAATGGGTGCCTGACTCTGCTCTTCAGTTAGGGAAAGCAACGGCAGCGAATAAAGAAAACTGGTCACCCACTTCACAAAGCTGAGACCTGGTTTAGTGATGTCTCTACCACTTCACTCCACTACGGCACTACCTGTTATAAGACTTCTTTCCCTCACTTCAAATTAAAGAAAGAAAAAAAAAACACTGCTGGCGGCTAAACAGAGCAGTTAACAAAAATTGGACATAAGTCTTTGCCCATAAGGACAACGGAAGGAGACTTTAAAAAAAAACGTGGGAAAAATAATCGAAGACAAACATGAAAATAATATAAAAACAGTTAGCTCTGGACAGTCCGTCTTGGCACCAAGTTGTTGGAAGCCTGTACTCCTCAGAGGACTGAGGAGTAATTAAAGAATGAATGAGTGAGTGAAGTACAGGAAACTGCTTGCCCTAAGTTGACTCGCCAATAAAAAATAAACTATATAAAAAACTTAACCGACATGAAACTATATTATCGCAAATGTCCCATGCAAGTCGTTTTTTCTTTTCTGAATTGAAATAATAATCATACTTTTGACTTAAAACAGCTTCTTTTTTATTTTTCTGATTAGATCCGTGATCAGATCATTCATTATTCGACAAAGAATGTTCCCTTCAGTACTAAGTATTAAGTATTGTTTGTCTATGTTGGTTATGCATAATTTTTTTTTTTTAAATGAGAAGAAATGTGAGAAAATATCGCGTTTTCCATATTTTACTTCGCTCTCTTCGTGTACTCATAGCCGTGAACGAAGGATCAAATCGATTTCAGCATATCTAGCCTCGCCCACCGCGTTACTCAGCTACTGTTACCTATGGCCCGTCGCGTATGGAAACGTGCGTATGAATGATTATGAATGAATGCGTCAAAGAACCACACACTTCCCATGTGAAGAGAAAATGGGGGCAAAATCAACACAACCGCAACGTGGAAAGTCCCCTGGTTTACGGATGCCCCAGAGTAAATTGACAATGGGGTTTCAGCAAATAGGCTTAACGGAGCTCGGAAGAATGAAAGAATGGAGTATCGCTGGTTTGATTATACTATGGAATTGTGAAACGGGTGGGTGCATGATTTCTTCCCGCTCTGGGAAAGAAAGAAAAATGTGGAACGTAGAAGGATGTTGAATAAAGTATGAACAAAACAGACAAGCAGATGGCTTGGACCAGTCAGGGGAGCGGAATAGTTTGAGGTGGACGCCTCGAATTCGTGAATAGGACGATCATCAGGTGTTAGTTTTGGAGAAAGTAAGGACAGCTGGACAGTTGTCGATTGTTAGACAGTTCAGATTTCTGGTTGATTATTATAGTTATTGAAAAATAACATGAAAATACAATGAATCAGGGGAATAATATTTGTTTGTGTAATTGTGCATGCTATCTTGATTTCACTACTATGTACACAATACGCTAGGCAGAATTGAATAAAGTCTTTGTATTTGGTGTGAATACTTTTCTCACTGTTTTCTTTCATTTCTGAAATTTTATAAAGCCGGCACGGTCGTGCACACAAACATAAATACAAACAAACACACTCAAGCGCGCATCCAGTCACAAAGAGGAAGTCCTTCAAAACTGTCCAAAGAAGTATCAATGAACCTCGATCTCTTCAACGAGGCTTGTTATGGAAATCAAGTTGATTTACTTGGCGAGAGGAGTGAGCTACTTATTGTTATATGTTCATTACGAAATGGCGCCGACCTCAAAACACGAAGCTGAAAGAACACACCAAGATACTTTTCCGTCATTATTGACGGTTATCTGCTATTATTATTATATATATATATATATATATATATATATATATATATATATATATATATATATATATATATATATATATATATATATATATATATATATATATATATATATATATATATATATATATATATCCTAATTTCTCTTTTTTCACTGCTTATGGAGTCACGGAGGAGGGGACACTTGAGTGTTGACTTCCAAATGTTACTTTGCTGCTGGCTTTTATTATTTAATTTCTTTCGGCCTTCTTCTGTAGGATATTATTTGCTGTTACCAACAGATAAGAAATAGTACATTATAAATATTTTGTAGTTTTTCAGTTCTGCGCAATATACCATGCTAATTGTTATTTTAAAAGCTGGCGCGCTGTGTAATATTGTGGAACAAACGTTACCACGGATTGCATTGTCTTTACTAGGGTCATTAATGTTGAAGTCTGAAGGCGAACGAGAAAGAAGCAAAATTATGTAGAATATAACATTCACTTAAATGTTGTCAATGCTGAAAGTTTCTTATTAATTTCTCTCCGTTTCTGCTCCAAATGGCGCGTGGAGATACAAGTGCTGCTGGACCCCTTGCAAGAAGCTTGATTAAAACATCTATGTACTATTACCCGTTACCCCTTGCAAGAAGCTTGATTAAAACATCTATGTACTATTACCCTTTACCCCTTGCAAGAAGCCTGATTAAAACATCTATGTACTATTACCCGTTACCCCTTGCAAGAAGCTTGATTAAAACATCTATGTACTATTACCCTTTACCCCTTGCAAGAAGCCTGATTAAAACATCTATGTACTATTACCCTTTACCCCTTGCAAGAAGCTTGATTAAAACATCTATGTACTATTACCCTTTACCCCTTGCAAGAAGCTTGGTTAAAACATCTATGTACTATTACCCTTTACCCATTGCGAGAAGCCTGATTAAAACATCTATGTACTATTACCCTTTACCCCTTGCAAGAAACCTGATTAAAACATCCATGTACTATTACCCTTTACCCCTTGCAAGAAGCCTGATTAAAACATCTATGTACTATTACCCTTTACCCCTTGCAAGAAGGTTTATTAAAACATCTATGTACTTTTACCCTTTACCCCTTGCAAGAAGGTTTAATAAAACATCTATGTACTATTACCCTTTACCCCTGGTAGTTGCCAGATGTCTCTGATAGGACAAAGAAAAAATAGAATTACCACCACCTCAAGCATGTCGTACAAGGCGGCTAATATGAGGTTGTACATGGGACTGGCAACCTCATCGAGTACAACAAGATGCTACATAAAGTACCGCTATAAACAGCGTGTGTTTGCTTCGTGGTGGCTTCCAGCAATGGGACCAGCTACTTTCTCTCCCTTCTGGCTTTTGTTTGTCTGTCCCTGACGAAGGCCTTGTGTCCGCAACGTAGGTTTTTCCTTGTCCTTTCTCTTAGTAAGACGTATTGCTATTTGTGTTTTTGTTTGTTTTATTCCGGGATGGGTGGGGTGGGGGAATAGAGGCGTTCTTTTCTCTGCGAGGAGCTGAAAAGGAAAATCATGCCGAAACTTTTACTATGGTGAATTTTGTAAATAAATATTGAAGACAATTCTGAGT
Organism: Oreohelix idahoensis; assembly: GCA_024509875.1. Lineage (NCBI taxonomy): Eukaryota > Metazoa > Mollusca > Gastropoda > Stylommatophora > Oreohelicidae > Oreohelix > Oreohelix idahoensis. The sequence continues at coordinate 90,394 of JAMPIV010017365.1, forward strand.
CTTGTGAATAGTAACTAAATAAAGGTAATTAACAGACACTCGTTGGACATACAGGAGGACACCAGACAATAGAAAAGAAATATAAGTGATAGGGTTACCGGGATTCGAACCGAGGACCATCCAATCGAGCCATCGCCTTGCTGTGAAAGTATATACAGTGTGTCCGGCAGAATTACTACCAATAACAAATGTCAATATTTCTTATACTAATAATAGCAGACCGACAAGATTTTGATTTTCTGTTAGGCAAACTCATTAAGTTTCAGTAGCAACTCACCAAGATTCAGTAGATCTCCACATGAGCGCCTTTAGTGGCTCGAAGAATGTCAACACGGTATTCTATCTCTCTCCACGTGTTTTGCAGCATCTGAGGTGTGACGGATGCACAAGCGTCAATTATTCGCTGCCGAAGATTATCCAGTCCCTGAACCGGAGTTTGATAGACCCCGTCTGGGATTATCATTTGGCTGTAACTTCTGCACTAGCTGGATCTTGTAGGCTGTAAGCCGCAATCTTTTGTGCACAATGTCGTGAACAGTAGATTTTGGAATACCCAATTCTCCCCTTGCCCGTCGAATGGATTTCCGCGGGCTACGTTGACAAGCTTCGCTAACTGCTTCAACTCTATCTGGAGACAACGCTTCATTGCCGTTTCCCTTCTTTCTCAACAAAGATCCTGTTTCCAACAGTTGCTTGTGCCATTTCACTATGGTATGTCGCTCCGGAGGTTTCTGTCCATATTCCTTCCCGAATCTCCTTTGCACAACAATAAGAAACTTTAATTCCGCAAGCCAATAACAGCATTGCACTTTCTGCTGCACCGTGAACTCCGCCATTTTCACTACACGCTTCATCACATTTTCTATACTAGGTAACCATAAAAAAATAATTATAACTTACATGGATGAGGAGATATTGACATTTGTTATTGGTAGTGATTCTGCCGGACACGCTGTATATATAATTTGACCAAATTTTATTCACGCATAGTGTTTGTTTATTACATATAAATGTACATTTTTACCAAAGAACAGTAGAACATATTCTCACAGTTTTCAACGCTAAGAAGCTCTATTGTGTCCCTTGAGCTTAACTTACGGACATGTGAATGAATTCTGTTCCTGATGAATTTCACCACTTTTATTGTGTCCCTTGAGCGTAACTTACTGTGACGGTATTGCCTCCCCTGCTTTGCAGTAGTGGTCCAACAGTGGCCAAAAGAGTATCTAATATGGGCTTCAAAGGTATCGCTCATTAGTTCTACAATATTTCACTGTAATTACATATTATAATTAATATAATATTAATAGATTGCGTAAGTGTACGTCTTCTCCACCACTCTCACACGTGCCACAAGTGTCACGTTTGGGAACGAGGGGGATGATGTTGAGGATTGTTTCAGGGTTTGCAAGCATCTGGGTTTGAGCTCGATTAAGGATGGTTGCACCATGAAACACCTCAGCTTAATAAATAAATGAAATAGATCGCATATATCGATGCATGACGCGTTAGACATAGTTACAACAGTCGTTGTGTGGCCTTCAAGGCAAATGGCAGTGTTTCAAACGTGTGGCATGGCCACTTATCCAAAGTGTTTCGAATGTGTGGCATGGCCACTCATCCAAGTGTATAACCATCTGTGTTCGGGCTTTTAAGCCTATATAATAATACGTGGAAGAAGACCTGAGAGTCTTATGTGTGGCCTTGGGCCTTATGGTCGTGTTTATAAAATGTGGCATTGCCACCGAAGTATAATAGTGTAGAACGAGGAAAATATATTACGGTAATGTAAAGCCGGTAATCTAAAGGATAATGTGTAAGGACCAGTGAGTCCGAGTATATATATATATATATATATATATATATATATATATATATATATATATATATATATATATATATATATATATATATATATATATATGTCGGTAGTATAAACCGCAAGCATTGTTATTATTAACGTAAGCCTAAAATATGAAACGCAGTTAGAATATATGCGGCTGATAGAGCCTGGCTGGGTAAGCCAAATTGAAGTAAGCATATGTCGAAGTTCTCATGATATATAGTGGGCAGCGACTCTATGAGAACTATTAACAGAAGAATTAATTCTGCATAAATAATAATGATTCCAAGTATTTGGTTGGAATATATATGGATCGTTAATGAAAATGAAAAGTAACAGACATGTAATGTTTGATTGACTATGGGCTATAGATCTGTACTTTAACAAGTGTTCTGTAACGTGAAACATTCGTGTTGTTTATTCATGAGGAAATTGATGAACGGTATTAAATATATTTAGTCGTCGAAACGCGACTTGGTTTCCTGAAGTGTTCTACCAGTTCAATGACGTTCTATGACTGTTAACCGTTAACCTTCAAGGTTAGTTCAAAACATAACACTTTAAATACAGGCTGATAATAATAATAATAATAATAATAAATAAACACTGTCAGATAATACGAATACAAAGTTTATTGTAGCAACACTGAAACGAACATTATAACAATTACGTAAATAAACCCGAAGTTACAGCAAGAAGATACTTCGTGATGGCAGAAGAGATGAATATAGAATAAAGGAATTGAAACATAATATCAGCCCAATTATCCAAGCCTGGAAAGCCCATAACATATTGATCTACCTTCGCACAAGATTACTCTTGGCAGAGATGTAGATAGATGGGTGATGACACTTCTATTACAAAGGGAGTCTTCACGATATTCAGAATAAGCGAGAACAATACTGCTTTGGCTGAGTATGTTAACTCTGTAATTCTGCCAACGCTTTTGTGAAGGACTTAAGCACTTATTACTTTCAGCTCGTTTATGCCCCTACCCCTGATTTGCTCAGTGGAATTCTATTATTTTAATATAGCTCTGTTTAGAGTGTGTGTAGTAAGTTGACTGAGACAAGCGTGCAGTAACTTTAAAATGATTAAGTTTGTAACATTACAAATAACAAAATTTGATAATCACTTTAGGTTTTAACAGTTGGAAATAATTTGAATAGTTATGGATCAAGAAAAGTTATTATCACAGTCTTTAGGGAATGTGAGATGTTATAAGAAGTTCAGGTGGCAGCATATATTTGAACTTAGATGCAAATGCTGCACCTTCTTATGTGATGGTTCTTTTCACTCTGCTCACGCTCGTCTCTGATCAAGGTTGTAGGGGGGTAGCTCGTTTCCCAGAAATGTCAAGGAGAGTCTACCGCGTGGGTCCTTCGTCTTGAAGCTTAGGCCATTGTTCTCTTCTTGTTCCAGAGATAATACTTTCTGCTGGTACCACCAATAACCATGGTAAAAGAATAGAACGAAACGCTCTTCTGAGTATGGCGTTTTCCACCCCATAGTTAAGGGTTCCTATCTTCCCATACCACCATCCCAATTACTCAGACTTTGACCTCGATGAGAATTAAATTTAATCCCTCGGGATAAAACTTCCTTTACATTTAAATAGAATAGCTTTAGCTTTACATGACATTTAAATGAAAAGGTTAATAATACAGAAAGAGTATGTTTACATATTCATCTCCACTGATTGAAAAGTGTTCACAATATAAATTGAATATATATGTTTTCATTTATGTTTTACACTGATTGAAAAGTTTGAAACTTCCATTACTTTAAAATGAATATTTTCACATAGATATTTACACTGGTTTAAGCTTGAAAACTTACATTAATTTTAAAGTGACTATGTTTATAGGGACATTTACACTGATTTGAAAATGTAAGTATTATACTTAGAATGTACATCATTTCTTTCATCTTTCATTGCTCCAAAGGGAACTTGGAACTACTTTATGCCGTTAGTTCTCTTTACGAAATTAGCAATAAAGCAATCACCCGCCCGTGCAGTGGTGGTTCATGAATCATCATTCTATACGCTGAGGTTGCCAGCCTCAAATTACTTTGACATCCACAAGCGAGTTTCACATATTAAATTCATATGGTAATATATACATGTATATATATGTTAGTTCACATGTTAGTAACAAAATATGAAATGTAAATCACATCTTACGCCAATCCTGACTCACAGACTTTTTGCTCAGATGAATACAAGAGACTTGAATCGGCCTCTTACACGCGTCTGGGGTGTCGGTAATTTAATACGTTCCCTCTCTGACTTCGTGTGTGGTCCTTCAGTTTCCTCAGTCCCGGTTTCCTTATTTAAAATGTTAGAAATTTCCTGAGCTATACTGTAAGTTCTGATAAATACTCCAATAAAAGGTGTCCAGTACATTAAGAAGGAAATCTGAATTCTAATTCTTCACTGTAGCAGTCTGGTGTCTTGGCGAGCGATTTCTCAAGTGAAATAGCTTGAGAAAATGATCAGATTATATTCCCTGCCTTCCCACGCCTTCGTTTGTTTTGAGCTATCAAAAAACTCCAATCATATTCAAACAGGCGGGTTATGGGCTAATTTAAAAATATTCCGACATCGGATAATTTTGAACGTAAGACAGGGGTCAACTCTCCCATATATGGTAATACGATGTCCGATGCCCTTATGTACAAACTTCCAAACACACCGGTAGCCTCATATGACCATGTGTTCGAGATGTAGCAATCTTACTTTTATCTAAAGTAATCTTGTCATCCATTTCTGTCTGTAATTTGTCTCCCCTTTTCCAAGCTTTGGTGATACGTGCACCCATGTCTTATCGGTGATTAAGCCAACAGCGCTGGCCGATGTACGTGTTAATCTGCCGCGCCTATAGCCAATAAATCTGGGCAGCGCCAAGCAAATGAGATTATTATCACCTACAGGGAGTGCCGAATGATTTGATAAAATCAAATATCTGCTACTTAGCAGAAACATAATGAAAGAAGAAAGAAAGAAAGACAGAAAAGTGCGACAATTGAGAGCAAATTGTAAAAATCAGTACCACATTGTACCGATACTGCCGGAGAGAAACAAAGATCGATAGGGGTTGCCCCGTTTTGTCACACTTCCGGACATGTAAATGAATTCGTGCCTGATAAATTTCATCACTTTTATTGTGTCCCTTGAGAATAACTGAATTCTGTGCCTGATGAATTTCATCACTTTTCATCATTTTTCATTTAGCTCCCTATGGAGCATGGAGTCACTGCTGTAGCAGGAAACCTGCACCAAAACATTCATGTACACTTGCTGTGATGGTTTCCGCAGCAATTTGTTTTACTTGACGAGATTGCTGGCCCCGCGCGAACAAAAAAAAAAAAAAAAAAACCTGATATAAATTTTCTCGCAGGAAATGCCAGAGCGAGCAGACGTCTTTGTCTCTTCTTTGGAGGCCCCAGAAACTGCAAAAGGGAAAAGGGGGGGGGGGGGGGGGGGGGGTGTATAATGAATTTGCTAAACTAAAACTTCAAATTATCGTGTGAATACAAATGTGTTTTTTAATGGAACGGGTAACGTGGAAAGTAATGTCACAAGAACGTGAATCTCATAAAAACGGACTGTCCTTTCAAACTAATAGAAGTTTAGGGAAATTCGGAGTGGGGGCGTTTGGAGTTAGGTAAATGACAGAAATTTAAAGAGAAAGAAAATAAATTAAGCGGAACAAAAATAACGACATATTTATCTATTCTTAAAACCCTGCAAAAAAACTTTAATTAGTCAAATTGTTGAGTAGTATGATGTTAACGAATCCCATATGCAACAGTTTATTTGACCTCACACATTTAAAGATCTGGCACAGAAGAGTCGAAAGATTTCAAATAGTCTGTTGTTGCGGAGGAAAGATTAAATTGATATGCCAGTATGGATGAAGCAGGATTTTCTGGTTTGTTTTGTTCCGGTTCTCCCCGTCCTTAATGGATGAGTGCTTCGCGATGAATGACAGTTAGAGCAAGCAAGTTGGTATAACAACACCTTTTGGGAAGGCCTCGATGTGGGCGTCAGTGTCAGAAAAAAGAAAAGTCAATGGGGCGACTGATTTTGGCTTTTTACAAGCAGTTGTGGTGCTTCCTGTCCTCACGGAAATCGGTCATAGGTTAATGGTTTTCACTCATGCGATACCTTCGTTACTAGCAATTAATGAGGGAGAACATAGCCCACAGTTGATATACTGATAGAACTTAGACGCTTTTCAGGTGCCAGTACTTCGTTAGAATAATTAACTCGTACTCTCCTGATGTTGCTCACAGTAGGGAAATAGTATTTTTTTTTTTTTTTAATGGAGTTTGGGGACGTGGGAGGAGAAGGAAGTTAAGTGAAACTTCGGTCAAGTTTTGTAAAGTGGAAGTAGGCGGGAACTTTTTTTTTTTTTTTTGGTCAACCTCCGCATTGTGTCTGCTTTTGTGTGATCAGATCTGAAGACAAGAAATTTTCTGAGCGGGAGTTTTGTACCAGGAACAACGCTCAGAAGAGGGAGAAGTGTAACAAGTAAATGAAATAATAACAACTTTTAGAGACCCACTATTATCCTGTGTTGTAATCACTTGAATTTAGATCAAATGCGAAACATCAAATGTCACAAACGGTTGTATAATTAATCTGGGTCGTTCCCCACGTCCTATATTCCAAAGTTACGTGGAATTGAATTTAAAATGACCGCTGTCCACGAAGCGCTATTTTTGTGATGCTGAGTTGGCAGTGTGGTTAGTCACGATTCACTCCTGTAGCGATGCGATGTCGCCATTCGGATGGTCCGTTAAGCCTGCCACTTCTGTTATTTTTCTGTTGTCTAGTTTTCTATCTCCTTATTTCTTACAAATTTCTACAGCACACGCATTTGTTTACTATTCACGGCCAAAACATGGCAGATTATAATGTCCCATTGTGTTTTAAACAAAGGGCTCGCTAGAACCAAGTCCTCCTGTCATGTGATATACCAAGTCCTACAGTCATGTGATATACCAAGTCCTCCTGTCATGTGATATACCAAGTCCTCCTGTCATGTGATATACCAAGTCCTCCTGTCATGTGATATACCAAGTCCTCATGTCATGTGATATACCAAGTCCTCCTGTCATGTGATATACCAAGTCCTCCTGTCATGTGATATACCAAGTCCTCCTGTCATGTGATATACCAAGTCCTCCTGTCATGTGATATACCAAGTCCTCCTGTCATGTGATATACCAAGTCCTCCTGTCATGTGATATACCAAGTCCTCCTGTCATGTGATATACTAAGTCCTCCTGTCATGTGATATACCAAGTCCTCCTGTCATGTGCCATCAGCACAAGGACTTTCTTAATCTTTCTCATCATTTTTATTTCTGTCTCCAGTTCTCTTTTCCGTGTGTTCATTGGTCTACCTCTACTTCTATTACTCTGGAGATTCCCGAACAAAGACTGCCTTGTAACGCTATCTACAGGTTTCCTCAATGCGTGTTCAACCAATCTCCAGTGTCTTCTTCACATCTCTTGTTCCACTGAAACTTGTCTTGTTTCTTGTCATCAGTTCTTCACTGTAGCCCTTTTCATACCATTTCAATCCCTCTGTTCAACACAAGCATCCATTTATGAAAGTATGCAGCTTTTTGGTAGTTGGTTTTGTTGTTCTCCATGTTTCAGAACCATACTGTCGTAAATTTATTTTGAGAGAAAGAGTCTTAGAAATAGTAGTCCGGTTTAGAGTGTAGACTGATGATGAAAGGCTCAGTGATAGGAAAAGGTTAGCGAGTGAATATGATGCTCCACAGAGTGCTGGAGGAGAGTAAAGACAGACTTATTTACGACAAATCGTTTCTCTCAATCTTCTCTTCCACTCTCCTGGTCAAACAATTATTTGCCAGTTGTCCAGACACACATCTGCGCTCACACCGATTTGGTGCTTCAGACACACAGACGACGTGGATACAACTATCTTAAACAAATATGAGGGATTTGGGCCTTGGTAGTCCAACACAGTACTATATATGTTTATGCTGTTTATTAGCATTTAAACTCAATCACAACATCCAACAGGTGTTACATAAAAATTATCAAAAATACAATTAACAAGGTGAGGATGGGGTAAAGAAGATTGGTATCGACTAAGCCCTTCCCGCTTATTAGACAAAGGTAAACCCAGTCCCAAGATAGATAGTTATCAGGAACATAGGTAATGTAACCTAACAATGAAGTTAATTTCTCTGAAAAAGAGGTGTTACAATATTAGGTATGGTGGTAGACTAAAATACTGTTATCCCAATTGTGTCTTCCCTTTACTAAGCAAAGAAAAAAGGGGGGGGGTGGTGAAACAGAGTTAACAAATTATCCCACTTAAAGGAACAATGCCGGTTATACAGAAAAACGTATTACCCGGTAGGCAGTTGACAAATGGTTTCTGCAAAAATAAATCTCCTGTCATTCATACACTCTGTGAGGATCCACACTCATATACACCATAGACTTACCGATTGCAGCATCAGACAATCCATAGAATTAGATACACAATAATTAAACTCTTGACATGTGAAAACTGTCTAGTCCTTCTATGTCCCGCCCCAGATAATGCGAGGTTTCACTGAGAGCAAATATTCCCGCTTATCGCCGGACTTGAAGTTCTAAGAGTTCTTGTGTTGTATTATAAAGAAACGAGTCTATGGGATGGCACTGACGCAGTTCGACATAGGGGTGAAAAATGAGGTGATGGTATAATCCTTCAATGCGTGATTATAGCCACTTACCGGTAAAGTTTTTAATCCAGTGAGGAAAAACTAGGCTCGGTCACAGTCAGGTAAATCGGTATTCTCTCACATTTAGAGCCGTACATAAATTATTGCTACTGGCACTGTTCATCTTCCAGTTTATCTCACAGATTGAAATTTAAATTTGATGATAATATTTTAAATGTTCTTGGGTAGGCTTTCTTTCATGTAATTATGACCGCTAGGCCGCACCGGACCGCCTCAAGATTAAATTTTAAAAAATGTCTCATCAAACTGTCTGGAAGTTTAAGAACCGAGTATGGAAACTCTCTGTATGATTTATTAATAATGCTGGGATCGCAAAGGTGATCATTCTAGAGAAAAAGATATAAAACCCATGACAATCATAATCATACTTCAAAAATCAAATAATATTCTTAACGCGCGATAAATTTACCGTTAAGGCTATATATATACACACTCGCGTATTTAATTATGTATTTAAGAAAACACGTCACGAGTCTAATGGTTAAAATACACATCTTTATATATAGGACTTAACTAAATTTATTAATTGTAAATTCCTTCGCGACTTTAAAAGTTACTTTAACATTTAAACATCTATTATTTTTGGAAATGTTATAATAGATATATCATTAAATTTACCACTGGAACTTTTGGGATGAGTTTAATAATTAAATAGATTAAATAAACACAAAATCCAGTGAAATAAAATGAAAGCACTAGACCACTGATCACTTTAACAAATATATTATACCGTGCACAGAAAAAGAAACACTCTAATTTGTAGCCACCAATTTCAGATGGGAATCTAGCAACTTTCTACTAATAGCTAGTGAATCTTAAAAATCTCTGGCACTGAATGATGCCTGGCTTTCTAGTGGTCTGTATATATTTAAAATGGAATTAAAGATGAGGGGGGCATGAGAAAGTTGACACTTTTTTTTTTTAAATCTCAGGAGACTTTCGGGGATCTGACCGACAGACTAAAGAGGGATGCCGTCCCCTGGTTTCCCGTTTCCCCGTTCGTTTCAGGGACCACTACTGCTTTGATCTCTCCCGCTCAACGTTCCTGAAACCACTTCCGTGTCTGTTTGATCCTGTTCCGCTCTCTCTGTTTGAAGTAGGCAACGCCCCCACTGCCCAAGTTAATGAAAATAACTTCATATCATTGCTCAGGCGATGTCCGTGGGCGTGATTTAATCTCTCCTTAAATCAATGCGATGACCAGAATGAACGGTAGATAAACTGTCCACATATTAATCAGCCAACGTGATGGCCATCTGCGTGGAACGGTTTCATAGCAATGAGTCCAGGTGAAAACAAATTCCCGTTTGATGAAGAGTTACCAAAATTATTCGGGGGCTCTGGTGCTAACGAAGGGGTCGCTACAAAGGGTCGTGCTACAACGATTCAGGGCCAGCTGAGTTCGTCTGTGACACATACAATAGGACTGACTTGACATTTGAGTTGAATATTCTTTTTTTTTTTAAATTTGGTTGGACTTGATTTGTGTTGATTTCCATATATGTCGCAAGGCAATGAAAGTTCATCTGGCTTCGTTGTATCCTTATTTTGATATCATTGTCTCTCCCTTCAACTCTGTCTATATTGCTGCCATGATATATGTATGATTCTACATCCTGAAGGCGTAAATAGATATACAAGAGTCCAAAATTCCTAAAAGGTTGAGAACAAAGGGGCTGTGAATGAAACAGTGCATAGAACGTTAAAGAACCTACTTCATTTGATACACTTTGCAATTTGATTGTGCGCCGCTGAAGAAAGGCCACATGAGATAAACAAAACAAAAGCAGCTTTTGTCTTCTGCTACCATCAAATGTCATGCCAACTGGCATGGGCAATCACAACACTTCGTAACTTCCATTCCAAGGCATGTCCTTTGACATATTGTTAGGTTGTTATTGACATTCTTCTTTGACGTACACTATATATTTTGCCTCCGTTTTTTGCGCCTCCATTTTTTACTAAATGTTTCATTGTTTTCTAACTCATGTTCTCGGGATGGACCCCAAGAACAGGGCAGCTTTTTGTTTTGTCAGATCCTCATCTTGTGCCGACACTGAAAGAAAAATGTCACGGTAAAAAAGGGATTTGGAGCAATCAAATTTTTTTACTGCTTCGCCTAATCATCAATAGTGACTGCTCCAACTCAGCTCCGGGCTCTGACCATAATTATTTATGTTAAAAAAAATAACTATTTCTTTAAATGCGCACTCTAAACTTGAAGAAAAAAAAACGAATTTTTTTTTATTTAAGAATTTTCAAATAATTTAAATGTCATTTAAATTAGATTAATATATTTTTATATTCATAATTCATTCTGTAAAAAAAAGTACAAAATTCCATTGCTGCCAACATTTAAGTATTACATATGTGTTTTTCTTTGAGTATAGACCAATGCTCGGACATCATACTGGTGTTTTAAAAAAATTTCATTGATTTTTCAGACATAAATTAACTTTGAGACTGTACGACAAAAATTTACTCATGTTTCGAATAAAACAGACAGATTAAATTTTTAAAATCAGTTCTATATAATTTGTAGGCATCATTCCTTTTGGCCCCCCCCCCCTAAAGTGGAGCAGTCAATATTGTCTGTGCCCCAGCGCTACTTCAATCAACCAATCAATCAATCAACCAATCAATCAGTCAATACCCTTTAGTTCCCAAAGGAGCATATGCATTAAAAACACATGCTAAGTACTCCTGTCACGTGCCATCAACTCAAGTCTTCTTCCATCTCCGGGCAAAAGCCTTGTTAAACTCTGTAGTTGTTAACTCATACTGGCTACTAGTTGTTAAATCACGCTTTATTTGTTAAATGCCGTGAATGTCCACCAGTTGATAAATGTAGATGTTGGGACTGGTGTAGTAAAGTGTAACGATTGTCAACTCATTAAACCCAGCACAGTTTTGGTCATACAGGTCATCTTGTCCTGGAACGTGATGAGGCTCCGACAAGAATGTGAGTGTAGACAATGAGTGTGTATATGAATGTCAGAACGCGAATGGTAGAATGATTCGATAGAGTTGACAGGTTGGCAGTACATCACTCATACTCACACTGTTCGAATTCAAGAAGTACTGGAACTACGGTGGTCTTTTTATAACATTTAATGAGACGCACACTTGGACAGTACGTGTATGGTTACAGGAACAAATGTCGACATACACAGCATAATGTTGATCACAGGAATATCATCTTAAGTTAGCATTCATGCTTGGCAAATATCATAATGGAGCATTCGTAAATAAGCATTCAGAGTTCCATCATGTAAATCATCTGGCTTTACTGACTGGGCACGTCAGACCATAACCAATATATATAGGAAGGCTCCTAGACCTAACCTCGTCTAGCGAATATCCCTTCACGTAAAGTTCAATATATATATTTTCCATAAAGATATAGGAATCCCAGACATGGGTTCTCACATGTAGCAGTGATCTCTTGGTTCATCGAGCGATAGTACAGGCATCCCTTTTTCTCACTCGATAAATACAAAGTATATGGATTTCAACATGGCGGTGCTTCTCTCGTGAGCTTCACTCACTATTGGATATAGACCACAATTGGTCATTCGTTAAATGTTCTCATTTTTTCATAGCTTCTATCATAGAGGTAATTGAATAATATCATATAATCTAGTGCTGATACATAGGAATGTCATCTTCCTTTGAATAAATATTCTTTTCAAAAGTACCACTGTGCATCTGCTTATCGACAACGATGGCGAAGCCCAAGTTCATAATAAATTGTGGTTTTACCTTTCTATGCGAAATATAACTTTGCCATTCCTTGGCAAAAGAGAATAAACACTGGGGTAAAGTACATACAACATGTCTAAATGACTATCACTTTTCCCCATCTACTTATAGATCACTTTTTCGGCGATAAGCCGGCTACAACAAAATTCGACATCCCGACAGGATGACAGCCATGAATCACACCCCTTGCTAGCGATACTTCCGCTGCATAGCCTTTGACCTTTTCTAGCGACAACCAACATAGTTCGACTTAGAAATGTAAAGATATCCATATATAAGACAGACTCGTCCTACTCATACAAACACTACGTATAAATTCAGGCCATAGATATACTGAAGCAAGAACAATCTATTCCTACCCAGCCAAAGAATAAATCGCAGTAGGCCTAAATTCGTCCGCGGAGTCCGATCGAAGATGACGGAACTCCTTTCAAGGGAAGTAACTCAAAAATGACTTCTCCTTAAGCACTTTAAAAAGGAAATACTTTGTTTACAAAATATTTGCGAACATAATAAGTATATAAATGTATTATATTGCAAGATAGTAAAAATTGCACTTTACAGTCTTACCACACCTCCCGGGAAAAAAAAAAAAAAAATTTTTTTTTTTTAAATACATCTAGGAGCAACGTAGAATAGGCTCACAACGCAAGAATACTGCGCAGATGAAAATATCAGGAATAACTATAATTCCTAATATGACCGGTGAGAATATATCTCAAAATCTGAGAGAAATTGTTTCTCTACGAATAAATGTTTCCAGGAAGGTGTGATGTACGTATAATACAATTCTGGTAATTATACAATGCATACCAAAAATTCACACTATAATCTTAAATTTATGATTTATGAAGAAACAATCATCAAAGAACAGCGGTGAATAAACATCAATAAACCGCTAAGTAGAGATACCATCATTCTATTATTAAATTACAAATGTGTATCTTAGTAAAGAAACAAAAAATAACTGTTGTAAAGTTATACATATTAAAAAAAAGATCCAATATTTAACAGTTAAGTGGCATCATGTGGGCATCTGGACAGAATGTCCGCCATCACATTTTCTGAACCACGGATAGCTCGTACCGAGAAATGAAAAGGTTGAAGAGCGATTGCGTATCGAGTTGATCTCGAGCTCTTCAAGTTCTTACTTTGGATAGCCGTAAGAGCTTTTTGGTCAGTTTCCACTACGAAATGCGCGCCCAGAAGGAATCTTTGGAGTTTGAGAATTGACCAAACCATTGCCAATAATTCACGGTCAAAAACCGAGTAATTCCTTTCTGCAGCATTAAGTTTTCTGGATATATACATTACAGGATGCAGAGTTCCAGAGTACTCTTGCATTAGTGCCGCTCCAATCCCAGTGGATGAAGCGTCACTACGAAGAACAAATGTCTTATCTGTTGTGGGTAACACTAAAATAGGTGGTGATGAAAACATAGTTTTGATCTTCTCTAGTGAAGATTGGCATTCATGAGACCAGTGAACCATGTTAGGCGACCCTTTCTTTAATAGTGTAGAGAGAGGTGCCATGATAGAGGACAGATTCGGAATGAAACGTCCATAAAATTGTATGAGACCTAAAAGACTTCGCACTTGCTTTTTAGTCCTAGGGATAGAGATGTTAAGTATCTTAGTGATATTATGGTCTTCTGTCTTCAAGAAACCGTGACCTACTCGATGGCCTAAGAAAGCAATTTCGCTAAAGCCAATACAAGCTTTTGGATGGTTTTGCTGTCAGGTTATACTCACGCAGAGTTGATAATAATTCAACTAACCCTGAATAGTGATCTTCCCAAGTATCGCTGAAAAGACAGATGTCGTCTAGATAAGCAATGACATCTGACCGATACGATAGGATTCGACGCATCATGCGTACAAATGTAGCTGGTGCGTTCATAAGGCCGAAAGGCATAAAATTCCATTGGAAAAGGCCTCTGGGAGTAGAGAAAGCGGTAAGAGGTTTGGCGCGTTCGGATAATGGAACTTGCCAATATCCTTTAGACAAATCAAGTTTAGTGAAAAAATGCGATTTAGAAAGACGAGTAAGTAACTCTTCTAGTAAAAGGCATAGGTTCAGCATCGAACTTCGTAACTTGATTCAATTTGCGATAGTCAACGCAAAGACGTATGTTATTGTCTTTTTTTCGAACAATAACCATCGGCGAAGAATATGCAGAAGTGGATGGTTCGATTATTTGTAAATCTATTATTTCATCCAACTCCTTTTCAACCTGTGTTTGGAAATGTATAGGGATAGGATAAGGTCTAACCCTAATTGGAGTATGTTCAGTTAGAACAATGTCATGCTCAATGACATGAGTTTGTCCAGGGATGTCAGTGAGGACATCCTGAAATGTTTGTAACATAGAAGAAACTTGTCGCCGTTCTCCTAGAGACAAATCAGGAGAAACAGTAACGTCTTTCCATGATTCACTAGAATGAAGTGGGATCATTGGAAGCGGAAGATTAACATCCGAAAAAACTTGTTTCCTCATCCTGTATTACAGACAGTGATGAGTAATGACCATGTTTGACATGAGAATCGTCCGTTGCCTGGAAAATAGGCTGTAGATAGTCAGGACGTTCATGGAACTCCGTAAGCATATTGATGTGGAAGGTTTTATGCTTCCCGTAATATCGACGATGTAGTCAACATCTGAAATTTTTTTCGATATTATATCGTACGGACCTTTCCAACTAATAAGGAGTCTATTTTCACGACAAGGTAGCAAAACAAATGCTTTGTCACCAGGACAAAGTTGTCGTAAAGTTCTCTTCTTATTAGCAAATTGTCTTGCCTTCTGCTTAGCAAATTCAGAAGAGGACGTTGCCAATTTGCATGCTTCGATAATCTTCTGTCTCAGCGCGATGACATACTCGTAAGAAGATTTTGTGTCATCGTCAATATTGTCAGCTGTTATAAGATCATGCAGCAAAGACATTGGGCCGCGCGGTCGCGCGCCAAAGACAAGTTCAAAGGGAGAAAAACCCTGTATGTTCATTGGGGACCTCTCTGTACGCGAAGAGGGCCGCGGGTAAAACCCTATCCCAATCTTGAGGATGATCCTCAGTTATCTTCCCTAATAAGTTCTTAAGTGTTCTATTTAGTCGCTCGACCATCCCATTGGACATAGGATGATAGATGCTACTCAAAGATCTCTCTATCTGTAGAGTAGACATTACTTGAGACATGGTATCCGATATCAGTTGGGTGCCATGATCTGATAATATTTCTCCGGGGAATCCCAGCCGAGAAAATATAAGCCAAAGAGCATCTGCAATGTCAGCAGTAGTAATGCTCTTTAGAGGGATAGCCTCTGGCCAACGTGTGCACATGTCTACACACGTTAAGATAAACTGATGTCCTCTAGCAGATTTGATCTTGAATGGACCAATGATGTCTATCGCCATTTTCTGGAATGGACGAATAGGAATATCTGCAGCCTGAATAGGCGCAGCATGACGAGGACCTTTGGATTTGACTTCTTGACATACTTTACAGGATCGACAATAGATCCGTATGTCCTTGTTCACAAAAGGCCAAAAGAAAGCCTGCAAGAACTCTTGACTTTGTACGGGAAAAACCCATGTGACCAGCACACTGAGAGTCGTGTGCATGTTGTATGATCTTAACTCTCAAATTCTTGGGTACAAGAATCTGAGAATGACTTGACTTAGTGGAGTCTTGCACCATACGTACAAGTACGCCATTCTTCATTGTAATCCAAGATTTACAATTTGAATCTTTATTCGGATCACCTTTCGTTACAAGAGTGAAGAATTTCTTAAGAGTCGGATCTTCTTCTTGTTGTTTTATAAACGAGTCACGAGAAATTACCAAGGGATCATCTTGGTTATGCACTTCATTATCTTCAACAGATGAAGTTTCAGGCATATTGAGAGCTTGAGCTCTAGTGACTACTGCATTAGCAGATTGCATATTTTGATTTTCCCAAATGGAAATTTGCTCCGGAGTACATTCTTTGACTCCGTGAATGCGACCGATGATAAGATCAGCGATCGGATTCGGCAAAAGACATGCGTGTACATCTCCTGTGAAGAAAGGAGTAGCAATCCTAATGATAGCGGTAGAGTATTTCTCTAATGTGCCGCCAAATGTTACGCATTTGACTACTTTGCCTGTAGAATGAGAAGGATCTATGAGTGACTGCCTAACCCCAATAGTTGTGCATCCAGAATAAAAAAGTACTGAGACTGGATTGTCATTTACTAAACCTTTGTGTAAGACAAGAGAACCTCTCCCATCATGCGCGATTGACGCAGGAAGAGCTGGAAGAGGATGGCCACAGCTTAAAGTAGACACTGTGGTTGGCTCAAATAATGTTTTGCATTGGGGGCACTGAGATGCTCTCCCAAAATCAAAAGCGGCACATGCCATATTATTAGAGTCATCATTATCTTTCATTTTTGTTTATAGGCTTCGTGGGACTCTTGCTGTGCAGAGTTCGCCTGGTAATGAGCTTTATGTTTTTTGAATTGTGCTCTACCTCTGTTATTATTGCCTCTGTACTTATCATTGTTTCCACCATTATAACCCCTACTCGGGTTTGAATCATAGCTCCTTTGGTTACTATCATCATATTCATTATAATGAGTATCTCTGTAATTATGATCTTGTTGTCTCCATGAAGGAAAACTTGGATAGTTTCTAGAATGACTTCCTTTGCGAAAGTTCCTGTAATTATGACCACCCCTGAATCGAGGGCTGTCAGCTCTTCTCCAGGTATTCGAAGAAGAACCCTGAAATGATTGGTTACCTTGGTTCTGATAACTGTTATAGTTACCTTTTTTATTAAACCTATTTTGAGGTCCTTGGAATTTGTGAGAGTGATTAGGGTTGTATGGTGTTGCAGAAGCAACTGGCATACCTTCTTTAACCTTACTGTTGCTAATAGCTACGTCCGGATGTGCAGTGACGTATTGGGTACAATACTGTTCCATTTCTTTTAGAGACTTAGGTTTACGCTCATGTAAGAATTCGAGGAAAGGTTTTATTTATACTTGACATAATCTTGTCTCTGAGTATCAAGTCCATAAGGGCTTCATAAGTCTTTTCTGTTTTGGATAGCTCAATCCAACGATCAAATGTAAGACGTGTCCTTGCAATGAATTCTGAGAATTCTATACCTGCCTCAGGCACCATTGTCTTAAACAACTTCCGATAACCCTCTTCAGACAACTGATACTTCTTTAATAAGGCTGCCCTAATAACATCATAGTTATCTTTGTCAGCCTCTTCAACCAAACTTAAACTAGTGAGAGAATCACCTTTCAGATTTTCTGATAACTGGTTAGCATATTGTGATTTGTCCACATTATGGGCTCGACACGAGCGTTCAAATCTATTTAGCCAGAATGTTATGTCATAACTGGAAGGGTTGAACGCTGGTACCTTGACCTTGTAAGTAAAGGGTTTACCATTACCACCAGATGCTTGATTACCATCACTTATGTTTGTTAACTTTAACTTTTCTAACTCAAATGCTAAAAGTTCTTTTTGGTGTTCATGTTCTCTTATTGCTTTTTTCTCTTGAGCTTCAGCTTGTAATTTTCTCTCTTCTGCAGCAGCTTGTAATTTTTTCTCTTCAGCAGCAGCCTCATCTTTTCTTTTCTCTTTTTCCATTTCCATCTGGAATCTTTTTTCATCAGTCTGTATCTGCAATTTCTTTTGTTCATCCTCTCTTTGTAATTTTTTTTCCTCAGCTGCTAATTTCTTTTCTTCAATCAATGCTTTTCTTTCTTCAGCAGCAGCAGCAGCAAGTTTTCTCTCTTCTGCAGCTAATGCTTTGTCATATTGAGCAACTGCCCATTCTTCTAATTGCTGACCAGTCTTATCAAGAACCTTGCCTTGTGTGATAAAATAATCTAATGTAGACATCTTGTCTAATAAGATCAGTAATTTG
The DNA here is from genome assembly GCA_024509875.1 of Oreohelix idahoensis. Taxonomy (NCBI): domain Eukaryota; kingdom Metazoa; phylum Mollusca; class Gastropoda; order Stylommatophora; family Oreohelicidae; genus Oreohelix; species Oreohelix idahoensis. Next base: position 108,705 of record JAMPIV010017365.1, read on the forward strand.
CAAAAGTAAATAAATTCACTTTCTTAGTCTTAATCAAAGACCTTGTATGATAACTTTGTAACCTGTGGAAAATAGTACTTAACTATCCCAATCACTGTGGGAAACAAGCCTTACAAAGGTCTTGTATAAATCTTTATATAATAACAGCAATAAGTTGCTGGTTCACCTTATAATATAAGTGCTGTGCACTAGAAATAGTGTTTTATATCATCAACTGTGTACCTTTAGTAATAGCAATTAACTATCAGTTGATTCTTGTACATCAATTTATATGATCAACTATATTTTAAATAGTGTATGTCGATCAGGCACAAAACAAAACAGTTATACAGAAGAACATGAAAACATTTGCGAAAATGAAATAAATCAAATGGGAAAAACAATAAAAGATAAACCGCAAGAGGATAACAAATACAAATAACGCCACAGTATATAAATATAAATTGAGAATAGAACTGAAAGATAGAATAGAGTAGACCAACAAATTACAAACAAATCAAAACAAACTAAAGAACAGAGGAATATTACAAAAACAACAATGAGTACAGTCTTCACAGCTAACACTAATAGCAACAGCTGTCGCAGCAAATTTTCAATCAAGAAAATTGCACCTATAGAAACGCACACCTCAGACCCTCTATTACGTGGGATACTCTGTTGTGTGACACCGCCCAACCAAAACAACAACCCGCTGGATACAAACAAATATCACATATAAATATTTAAACATAAATACATAAATGCATAAATAGTATGGCAATATGATGTAAATAGAGTGTTGCAGAAAGAATGTGTTGGAATGAAGGCTCAGTTACACTGCCTAATAGTACAGTACTGTGGTACTTTATTAAACAAATACTTCTGGTCTAATTATTTTAAATTCAACACAGAAATAGAAGCTCCATCGTTGATGTGAATGATAACAATCGATGTAGGACTTCTCAGTTCAATAACATTTTCTTTCGCAAACACTGTCAAATATTCTCCAGTCCTGATGTGTAATGTTCTATGTTTCAACCAAGCTTGCTGTGTAACACTGTCAGTTGTATGGCAAATGTCCAACGAACCAAATGTCAACAAACGCTGACCTAGTTACCGCATACTCTCGACAGGACAGGTCACGCTGACATCACTGTAGAGTTGTACTGTTGATGTATTTGTGTGTCGTAACAGACCCCAAGGAACGTCTGGTCTCAGTAGTTTACTTCTCAATATGGTCACTGTGCAGGTTGACCCAGGAAGCTGGCACACCATTGCTCCACACTCCATCTCCGGGCAAAAGCCCGATGCTCCACTGCTCCACACTCCATCTCCGGGCAAAAGCCTGATGTTCCACTGCTCCACTCTCCATTTCCGGGCAAATGCCTGATGTTTCACTGCTCAACACTCCATATCCGGGCAAAAATCGGATGTTCCACCACTGCTCCACGCTCCATCGGCAGGCAAAAACTTGATGTTCCACTGTTCCACACTCTATCTCCGGGCAAAAGCCTGATGTTCCACTGCTCCACACTCCATCCCCGGACAAAAGCCTAATGTCCCACTGCTCCACACTCCATCTCCGGACAAAAGCCTAATGTCCCACTGCTCCACACTCCATCTCCGGACAAAAGCCTAATGTCCCACTGCTCCACTCCATCTCCGGACAAAAGCCTGATGTCCCACTGCTCCACACTCCATCTCCGGACAAAAATTTGATATTCCACTGCTCCATCTCCGGGCTTCTCTCCAAAGCCTTGCTTGTAAAAAAATAAATCACTATAACAGTAGTTTTTGTTAGCGGACTTATTTTTATACTTTATTATTTGAATACAGCTTTTATTCATTATTGTTTCTTATCATTCAGTTTTGGGAAATCTCTTGTCACCATCATCTCAGTCTTTATATTTTAGTTCTCAATGAAATACGGAACTAACACAGTTGCTCGCACTAGATTTTGACGACGCTCTCAGGTAACGCCCTGATCTCCTATCATGGGGCTCCGATTGCTTTAACTTTCCTTTTCTACAACTTTTCTCCAGATTTCAGTTGGACTCCCAACTGTGTACCAGGTTCAATTCCCAACTGAGGGAATACAATTTGTGGAAATTTTTGTTTCAGAACTAGTGGTCCTAATGATGTCATACTCCCCAATGGTCTCCTGAGTAGTAGAATCGGATGCCTAGTCTTCTCGGATAAGAGTGAAAAAATAGGAGGTCCCGTGCGCAAGTTGCGCACGTTAAAAATCCCACGGCAGTTGGAAATCGTAAAGAGCAGGCCTTTCATGCCACTGCCCTAGCAAAATTTAAAAATTAGAAACCTACCTACCTGTCACGAGAGGGTGTGGATATTATTGAAATTAATAAGTATCCTGGACACAAAGTTGTATCAGGTGATACTATGATAGTGCCAGATAAGAGACTGGTCTTACAAGTAATACCCTCTTCTCTGAAAAGAGTAAGGGTGTATAGACATCAAAGGTAGGATCAAGCTGTATAAGTTCCTAGAGAAGATGGTAATGTATTACTCTTAGTTCCTACTTGCTCCTCTCCAGATCGTCCTCTGTTAATATTATTATTATTAGCTCTGCTAGGGGTATTAACTAAACTATCTACCAACAAGGACTGTAACTTAACTTAAAGAACTTAAGTAAGTCTGCTGGTAAATATTTACAATTTATTTTTACAGATTTTCTTTTCTGTTTGGAAATTCTTCAAGAAAATCAAATTTTAAATACATCATATAAATAAATAAACATTTGAAAATAGTTCCAAATTATTACAAGTCACTCAACTGTAGCAAGTTCTCCTCTCTTGGTTGAACTAGCGGTTTGTAAAATATCTATATCTTTATAACACTGTTATTTCACTGTCTTTTGATTTAGGCTATAACTGTCTATACTTATGCCCACCAAAAGTCATCATAAAATGTGTCTTTATTAGATTCTTGATTTTAATATAGTGGTGTCATCAGGATACTCTGATCAGTAGCCTTGTTTGGCCACTTATCTGGTGAATTGAAGAATGTCACACTCCTGACATGGAAGGAAAAGTCATATGAAGTTCCTCTAGGCCGTGGATACTGGGTAACTGGCCCTATAGACAACAAGGGCCCTCGCACCACAAGTTCCAGCAGTAGTGGCTGACTCTTTCAAGTGTGTGTGATTGACAGAATATTACCTGAAACATATTGGATTAACCACTATATTCTCTATCACTATCCCTTTATTATAGATGTAGGGGATGTGAGACAGTTTTCAGACAAGGTGCTAGCAGACGCACAAGGCACAATAGCAGTAACAATCAAATCCAGTTCACTGTGAATACAATTTTCCTCTAAATCCTTATTTAGAGCCATTTGTCCATGATCCGCCTCCATACAATGATTAGGTCTTGTATAAAATACTAAGTAATAGCTTAAACGATACAGTAATACAATTCCTTTCATCCTTTCCTTTGTTCCTGGTGTGTGTCCCATTTCTTCAAGAAATAATTCTTTAAATACTTTTCTAAAACTATAGACACACTTTTGCCACCATTCGTAATTTATTTAAATATACACAGGCTGGTAAGGCCTCCAGAAATTACACAATGGTTTGAAACACTTCTACACACTTCCTAACGCACAAGTGAATTAATTAACTAGAATTATATATATATATAATAGATGCAAAAGGCAAAGAAGTCTATCTCTCTGACAGGATTCGCGCTCACGCTGTATTTTGAGTTTTTATTATGGCCTATTTCCATTTAGGGCACATCCTATATATAGGCCAAGTCCGGACGACAGAGAGGGTTTTCGGCTAATGTGTGTTTTGTGTTCCGAAAGGCCGGCACACATTTGTCCAGCTGTACAAATCTGCAAAACTAGTAATCTACATATCCTCCTTATTCCTGGACCGATTTCCTTCATCTTAGGCTTAAATTACACCCTGAATTATTCTTTATCTATCTAGATAATAGTCTTTTACTACTGTCTGTTCCTAGGCGTAGCCTAAACAACAACATTTTTGACTTGCCTTATGTCTCGATGCAGTCCATTCGAGATTTCTTGTTCGTCCAAGGATATACTTCTACTGCCATAAGTATGGCGTGCAGTTTGGGTAAAGAATGACGTGTTGTGAATCCGACTTCACGACACTACCACAAAAATATTTATCGAATTTGTGATTCCTATATACACACATTCGGATTCTCGCCGGTGCTACGGAGATCGCGCACTGTGCTGAGATCCTCCTTGTGTGATCTAAGGGAGGAGATCGGAGCACTGATGGAGTAGTCCGTGTGCTATGAAGATAGTCCTTGAAACCAAACCAAACCAGTACCAAACCCAACTAGTATCTCATACTCCTGGCCCCATTCCTAAGTCCTACACGCAATGTCTGTTAATAATGAGTTTGGGGTCTGCGGTATCGAACGTACTCTCACTACCGACTTATTACGCATGCCTTCCATACTTTCAATGGTTGATATCGTAACACATGTTTATGGACCTTTTCTCCCCTCAGTATATGTTCCCCCAATCTTAGCATCTGACCACCAGATCCAAACAACGGGTTTACCACACATACATCATTAGACATACTTATGGCTATCCCTCTCGGGAACCTTACTGAACCATACCATTATTCACCACTATTCACCGATCTCATATCACATTCCTAACAAATATACCCCTCGCACTCCACACCCTACAAGACAAATTTATTATCCCTAAATCACTAACTATTCACATATGTCCCCCAATCTCTAGGGACACTACAAGTACCGTCAAATCGCTGCAAGTGACAATAATCCTAACAGTCAACCTCCCCTAGCTAATACTACATCCAAGCGTTCAAGCTACGACCTCGCAACTACTGACCACGCAATTATTAGAGACAATACTATGATCGAAGTCAATACGTCTCCTTAGATCTCACCACACTGACCAAGATGCAGACACATACTGTCACTGGTTCCTGGTAACCAGTACCAGCATCCATCATGCCAGGTCATTTCAAGAATAATGACGCTGAGGTTCTACGCGTTAGATGGTCCTACACCCTCACATCATACAAAGAAACCAAATGACTTCTACCAACCCTGTGACGTCGCTACATCTTTCTCTCCCTCACACCCTTCCCCTTAACTCATCCTAAGCCAATTCCTAAAATAGAAGTCCACCTTACATATAATAATATCGTATTACCTAAAAGCTTTACTCCTCAGGAACAATTAGAGCTCACCCTACTGCCTTGCGGCTGCTAGATGCAAAACGTACAATGCACGCTAACCACTAACGTCTCAGTGTAACCGCACACGACTACAGTCCATGCGCTTAATTTAAGACATGTAAAGTCAAGACAGTGTCTGAGGGCTGAAGACTAGTCATAACGATTAAAATCCCTCTTCCTCCACACGCCTTTTAGCATACTACAGTTCATCACCGTCCTATCAGTTTACGTATTACTTCAGAGCCATACTGTTCCTTACAAATCTATTATCGCTGCTCAACTAGTCAGACCCTCCACCTAATCTCATCCCTACACAATACTAAACGTTAAGCTCATTACTCAAACACCCACTAACTCATACCCTACCTTCTCCTACCTCTCACGACTCAATTAGTATCACGCCTATCTGTTCGATCACCTATTACATCCAATTACACAATTACTGCTTACCCGAACATGTACTCCTACATAATATCTCCCTCACAACTACTAGATTACATGTAGCAGCACAGTCACGCCTTCCTTACAAGGTAACATCTCAACAATTCGCATATTTTACGAACGACAGCAAACTTACTACACCATCACATTACGCACACGTCATTTATGGCTAATTACACTCTTGACTAGGACCCATCTATTATACGTTCAACAACCTTACATGAAATACTCTACTCCTGTTTCCATTCCCCAAAAGACACATACGCAACCAACACTCACTTCAAACCTCTTGTTATCAAACTCCAACTATTAGACTTATAGCACTCCCTCATCCCCCCCCCCGCCCCCCCCCCCCTCCACCCCCCCCCTCCTTGGCACCCACAGAGATATATATTGTAGTAATACCTCCCTCCTAATCCACCACAATCTACGAAAGACCGAATTCTCGCACACAGTATTACCCTTCGTGTCCGCCTCCATCATCATTACCCACACTCCCCCTATTACTCTTTCTAGTGTCATACTATTAGTTATCGTGAATAGATCGCAGCGTTACCGAGTCCGTGTCATCCTATATTCGCACGATTTACTAGCGCTCTACTGTCTCAACTCATTCGTTGTTCTTACACTACTCTCGCATTAGTTGCTTAGTCCACACTACTACTGACCTTTGTGAAAGCATAGCACCCCCACGTACTGTGCTAATCAGATGTCACATAGTGGTATTTCATCGAAACTAAATATTACTGTCGAGTAGATCCTGTTAATATATCTGTATATGCTCGTATAGTCAAGAGCTCCCACCCTAGGTGTGCCCTCTACCATCTTCTATTATTGCACTTCTAAGTCAACCTCATCTATGTACATTTTTTTGATTATTACTTTTAAGACAGATACTAGTACTATGCCAGTAAGGGCACTATGTACCTAGCCTCAGGGTGTCCAGCGGCATCTACGTCTACATCAGTAAGCCTAGTCCACCTTCAATAGGTCAATCATATTACCCTTCCGATATCACTACTTCTAGTCACAGATTAGCGCGCCATACGCACCTCTGTTAGATCTATCGACACATAGGTCAACCTTTATATTATTACTTCTAGTCCATCTATTAACATTCAGTCTCCTATATCCGTTCCTCTATTATTCACTATTCTAGTCATGTGTCACATTTATTATTACTTCTAGTCATCTATTATATTTATTATTACTCCTAGTCACGTGTCACATTTATTATTTCTTCTAGTCATCTATTATATTTATTATTACTTCTAGTCATGTGTTACTTACTTACTTAGTCGTTCCCCTTCTACCGTGAGGTGTAGAGGTTTGGAAGAGAGAGCGCCAGACTATCCTATGGGCTGTCTTCCTCCTGACCTGGTTCCATTCTAGTCCTCGGTCCTTCAAAGATTGTCTAATGTTGTCCTCCCAGCGGACTCTGGGTCATCCTGTGGGTCTGGATCCCTGGCTCTTTGTTTCCCATGCTTGTCGTGGTAGCCGATTGTTGGGGTCCGTTCATTCTAATGGTAAAGACCTTCATTACGCGAATGGTTGCAAAGGAACAAAAATGTCAGAAAATGTTCTTCAAAACGAACTCCAACAAGTAGTGTTTAACTGGTCACTTACTGGCAGCACACAAGTCTGTGATGACTGTACATATATTTTATTTAACGTGACACATACGGAGTGGAACACACAAGACGATCATGGTTACAGATTACAGATGCAAATGTCATACTTTAAAGTTGCTGATCATACTCTTAAATTCTTGGAGATTCTTCAACAATCAAGTCCTCTTCTATCCAAGTGAGCTGAGGATCACGTCTGTTACCCTCTAATATACATTTACAATGAAGTCCGTTGACCTTCTTCCAAGGACGTCTATCGTGGTAAACGGATTCATGTTCAAGGATCAATCTTTGATATCATACCCGTAAAATTCCCAGACTTTCTTCATACAATACTTATGTAGCATATATATAATCCAGACAAAGTCATACACGGCAATACAATCAGGTTAGAGTCTTCTGTTGACTAACCTCTCCCAAAATCCATGCCATGACTTTGGCATTGGCGAAACGGCATATTAAAAACATGTGAAGCATACAAAATCAATTAACTTCGTTTCCTCGTAGGTATCCTCCCTCTACGGTAATTCAAACAAGGCAATCGACTCCGTTTGTCCATTCTAGGAATGACATACTACGATGGATCCCCGCTAGACCATAACTAGGAGCGGCCTGATACTTTGATTTAACTCAATAAACATTCAATGTGAAATGGGGCGACACTTACATGATACTTCCACTATTGGCTTCGACATGAAGACCAATATATATATCAATAGAAATAATGGCTTCCACAAACTTGCCACGAATACAAGAAATATTCCACGGACATCAACATGGTCCGTACTGCCCCCATACAAAACATGACGTCAGAATCCCTAAACTAGGTTACCCGTGCGTCCAAAGCAACTCACACTGCATTGTGCACGTCAGTGCGTGAATCAATCGAACGCACAAATAATATAACTATATTAAGACTGGTGCGTACATTTGGCAGGACCGAAGACTACCCCCTTAGGTAATAAATGTACGTAACACCGATCTTCTCCCATTCTGCAGACATGGCCAAACTATCTTAGTTGGGACAGTTCTTCTTGGGTCTGCAAGAGGTGGGATTTTAGGCCTTGACGTATCGTCTGGTTGCGCTCTTCTTGTTACTTCAACCACCTTCCTCAGATACCTCACTTCTGAGGTTTCCTTTAGAATCAGTCCGGTTTTCTCTCTTGTAGTTCTCGTAATCATGATTTAAAGCAAACAGGTGATTGGCCTGTTGTGCCTTTGCATGGTGGAGGGGCTGCCTCCTTACGGCCTCCATGCAGGCCGCCCTCCTCCTTTTTCAGCCGGGCTTGGGACCGGCCTCGGCGGAGTTGGGACAAGCCTAGGCGGAGTCATGTGTCACATTTATTATTACTTCTAATCATCTGTTATATTTGTTATTACTTCTAGTCATGTGTCACATTTATTATTACTTCTAGTCATCTATTATATTTTTATTACTTCTAGCTATCTGTTATTTTTATTATTGGTTCTGACCATCGGTTAATAATAATAATAATAAATTCTTTAAGCACCAAACACGGCGCATAAGGCAGAAACCAGTGCTCTCCAGGTTGTACGTTGTGACGCCACTCCTCTTAGCTCTTGCACATTGTTTAATCCCAACGTTCTTCCTTCTCTTATTATTGTTCTTCTGAGTGTTTATTTTGGTCTTCCTTTTTTCCTCTTACCCTCAGGAACCCAAGTGAGTGCCTGCAATGGTATTCTGTTGTTTTGCATTCGTAGGACATGACCGATATATGACCATCGTCTTTTCCTTATATAGTTGGAGACATATTTCTGCCTAGAGTCTTCTCTTATTTGTCGATTAGTCTTGAATTCTTTCCAACTGATGTTCATGAGTTTTCTAAGACATTTGTTCTCGAATGTATTCAGCTTGTTCTCCAATGATTTTGTTATTTTCCAACTCTCACAGCCGTATGTTAACACTGAGATAACATTTGAATTAAACAGACGAAGCTTGGTATGTATATTCAATGATCGTAATTTCCAAATGTTAGATAATCTATTGAAGGCGCTAGCTGCCAAAGCTTCTTCTTCTTGCGATCGCATCTTTGATGATTACACCGTCAGACGAGTTCTCATGATGAATTCGACTGTTGTTTGAAGTTCCTCTTTAACTCCATATAGCTTTGAGTTTAGTGTTGAGTCATTTGGCCAGTATATCTTTCTTAACTGGTCATACAGAGGACAGTCCTGTAGAACATGCTCAGCAGTTTGTTCGTTTAATCCACATGTGCACAGTGGTGAAGCAGACAATCGTAGCTTGTGCATGTGTTTATTCAGTTTGTTATGCCCTGTCCTGAGTCGAAAAATAGTTATCTGTCCCTGCCGGTCGAGAGTGTGATAGTAGTCTTTGGGTTGGTTCTGTTCTCTTCTGATAGTCTGGATAGCTCTCTTTTTTCTCAAAGTATGTGACTTCATTATCTTCTTGTTCACATTCTCCTCCCTTTTTTGCAAGTTTATCTGCCTTTTCATTTCCGGGTACACCACAATGAGATGGTACCCACTGAAGTATGGTTCTCTTTTTGGCAGCTACCTTGTTTAGTTCATTTTCTCAGATGCGGGAGTTTACCCACCCTTGAGAGCTTGCAGGACAGACAGTGCATCTGTGAGGATGACTACCTGGTGGCAGTCAGAGTTGGTGTTATAAATCATATTTGCAGCTTGCTCTAGAGCTTGAACCTCAGCTGTATAGTTGGAACAGAATTTACCAGTGGGAATGTGCCTAGTCTCATAGTGGTTGTCAGGATATGAGATAAAGATACCGGCACCTCCATTCCTAACAGCATTAGTTGCTGATCCATCTGTATAGGCATGTATCCATGATTGATCGGGATAGCTTTCTTGGATCATACTCAATGTAGCAGTTCGTTTTTTGCAGATCATTATACTCACATCCACTTGTGAGACCACTGACTGATGTATTAATTTGGAGGGCACTGCTGGCCTGCTCCCATGGTACAGGGTATAGGGTGGGCTTCAGTGGTGTTGTCTTCATGGATAGGTCTTCTTGATGCTGTCTTATAAGTCTTTTCCCCGATGCACAAAGCTGCTACGCTTTAGACGTCCCAATGCCAGATCATCTAGTCTTGCCTTCATTGGGTGCATTGGCATACTGTTGTACTTTTCCATCTGGATCATGGTTTTTGTGTCTCTTCTATGGGACAATGTCTGTAATCCAGCAACCTTCTGCATCTCTGTTATTGGTGTAGTTTTCATGGCTCCTGTAATGAGCCTGAGAGCTTGATTTTGCACCTTGTCCAAAGACTGCAGATGTGAGTTAGCAGCTGATGACCATGCTGCTGAGCTAAACTCTAAGTGTGGTCTTATTACTCCATTATAAATCTTCTTTAGATTTCGTTCATTTGCTCCCCAGTTGGTACCTGCTAATTTTCTGAGTATGCCTAGTCGTCTTCGGGCCTTTCCTTCTGCGTTTTCAATATGCTTATTCCATGTAAGCCTTTGGTCAAATGTCACCCCAAGATAGGTGGGGTAGCTTTCTTCCTTGATCACGGTTGTCCCTAGGTGTATGTTAGCTGATTTGTCCTTGGGGGCGAGGGAGAACAGTGTTGTGGAGGTTTTGTCTGTGTTTATTGTGATAAGCCATTTCTCTGCCCATGACACTAGCATGTCTGCTGCCCGCTGCATTCTATAATTTGCTGTGGTGACATTTTCATCAGCGCACCAGAGTACTAGGTCATCTGCATATAAGGCAGCTTTAACTCCTGCAGGGAGATCTTTCACCAGGTCATTGATGTAAACAAGGAAGAGTGTTGGGGAAATTACTCCTCCTTGAGGTACCCCCTGATGGAGCAACACTTTTCTGCTCTGCAGACCGTCAAGAGTGACTCTAGTTCTCCTGTTATGCAAGTATGACTGGATCCATTTCATCATGTTGCCTTGGATTCCACTTCTCCTAAGTTTTGCAATGAGGCCATCTTTCCACACCTTGTCAAAGGCCTGCTTGAAGTCGACCCAGATCATTAGGACCTTTTTCTTCTCCTGGAAGGCATCTTCTATTGCTTGAGACAAGTAAGTAACTTGGTCTTCTATACTGTAGCATTCTCTAAATCCAGCTTGTTCCGGCACCAGGATCTGCTCAGACTCTAAATACCATTTCAATCTGTGGTTGACTATTCGCTCCATAGTCTTCCCAACACAGCTTGTGAGACTGATTGGCCGGTAACTTGCAGCCTCGGTCTTACATTTCCCTTTCTTTAGTATGGGTATTGTGATGGGCTGCCAAAGCAATTCTAGTATGAATTTCTCTTGTTGTGTCACCATCCTGAGTCATTTTACTGCCTAAATAATTGAAACTTTCAACTTTCTGTAGTTTTCCCCCGTTCAGGATAATATTAAAGGTCTCGTTAGAAAAGTTCATAACTTTAGTTTTAGAGGCATTTATTTGGAGACCTATTTTAACCGAAAGATGACACAAATTATTTACTGCTTCTTGGGATTGTCTGGGTGTTGAACTTAAGAATGCTAAATCATCTGCGAAATCCAGGTCCCCCAGGAATTTTCCATTTGTCCATTTTATACCTAATTGTTCATTGTGGGTATAGTTTCTCATAACCCAATCAATAGCTATTCCAAAAAGTAGTGGTGACATAATACAGCCTTGTTTTACCCCTGTTTCTACTGTAAACCATTCTATATTCCCTTTAATTGTTCTAACACAACATCTTGCATTGTCATATAGCGCTTTGATTATATTCACATATTTTGTTGGAAAACCATAGATTGTAAGTATCTTCCACAATGATGGGCGGTGTAGACTATCAAAGGCTTTTTGAAAATCGACGAAGGTGATAATAAGTGGCGATTGCATTTCCACTGATTCTTCTATAATTGTTCTTAGTGTGAATATTTGATCAATACATGATCGTTTCGGCCTGAAACCCGCTTGTTCTTCTCTGATCTTTTCGTCAGCATGCGATTTAAGTCTTTCTAACATCATGCAACATAATAATTTTCCAGGTACTTACTCGAGGCGAAATCTCAGGTTATTATTTTTTTTTATGTCTAACCTGACATTGATTTTACGTGAGTATCCCTTCATTTCTTGTACAGAGACAGGTGTCCCTCGCCATTCAGGCAAATACTCGCCGATTTCGGAGGTACCCATTGATCCTGTATCACCCGGTCGCCAGAGCGGTGTTGTAACCACTACGCTAGCGCGGCCCCCTTCCAGGTACTGATAATAGAGATATACCACGCCAGTTATTACAGTCTGATAGATCACCTTTCTTCGGTAACTACAATAATACTGTCTTTCCATTGTTGTGGTGGTTGTTCTTCTCTCCATACTTCATTTATAATATCTAAAATTCTCAAGAGGTTGTTGTCATTAACTGCTTTAATCATTTCGCCTGAAATTTCGTCAACTCCAGCAGCTTTAAAATTTTTAAATCTTTTAACGGCTTGTTTGATCTCGTCCAGCGTGAATTCATCGCAAGTTATTGGCAAGGTGGTTGTGGGTGTTTCATTATTAGAATCAGGTGTTACTGTTGGTGGTGGTCTGTTTAGCACCTCCATGAAGTGCTCAGCCCATCTCTTCATTTGTTCTTTTTCTGTTGGTATTGGATTCCCTAATTTATCTTTAACAGGTGTTTCCATATCAGTAAGCTGGTGACATAGTTGTTTTGAAATTTGATAAAGGCACCTACTATTACCAGTTCTTGCAGCATTTTCAGCTTCTACGGCCAGTTCATTGATGAAATGTCTTTTATCTCTTCGAGTTTTTGTCTTCACTTCTTTATTTAACAAGTTATAAGTTAGTTTGCAAGATTCAACTGCATTATGTGTACTTGCCGCTAGTAGTTTAAGTTTTGCTGTTTTCCTTTCTTGTATTTTATCCCAAGTATCTTCTCTCATCCATTTTTTTCTTTTTATGTACTAGGTATCCGGTGGTCGCTACAGCTGCTTCTGTCATTGCTGTTCTCAGTTGTTCCCATTTAGTATCGATTGTCTTGGTGGTGACATCGTTGTAAATTTTGCCTAAAGCATCGAAATAGTTGTTCATTTTGACATTATATTCCTCTTTTACATCGTTTGATTGCAGTCTGTGTACATCTATTCTTCTATTTTTATTCGGTTGGTATAACTTCTTCAGTTTAATTCTCAGTTTAGCTATGCAGAGGTTACGTGTATTATTACTTCTAGTATTTTAATATATCAGTAATCTATTCCAGTCATGTGTTACATTTATTATTACTTCTAGTCATGTTACATTTATTATTACTTCTAGTCATCTATTATATTTATTATTACTTCTAGCTATCTGTTTTTTTTAAATATATTTATTTTGAACATCTGTTATATTTACTGTAACTCCAAGTCTTCTGTTACATTTATTATTACTTCTAGTCATGTTACATTTATTATTACTTCTAGTCATGTTACATTTATTATTACTTCTAGTCATGTTACATTTATTATTACTTCTAGTCATGTTACATTTATTATTACTTCTAGTCATGTTACATTTATTATTACTTCTAGTCATCTATTATATTTATTATTACTTTTAGCTATCTTTTTTTTGTTATTGGTTTTGACCATCTGTTATATTTACTGTAACTCCAAGTCTTCTGTTATCTGTTACTTGTATTATTACTTTTAACCATCTGTTATATTTAATGTAACTCCAAGTCTTCTGTTATCTGTTACTTGTATTATTACTTTTAACCATCTGTTATATTTACTGTAACTCCAAGTCTTCTGTTATCTGTTACTTGTATTATTACTTTTAACCATCTGTCATATTTACTGTAACTCCAAGTCTTCTGTTATCTGTTACTTGTATTATTACTTTTAACCATCTGTTATATTTACTGTAACTCCAAGTCTTCTGTTATCTGTTACTTGTATTATTACTTTTAACCATCTGTCATATTTACTGTAACTCCAAGTCTTCTGTTATCTGTTACTTGTATTATTACTTTTAACCATCTGTTATATTTACTGTAACTCCAAGTCTTCTGTTATCTGTTACTTGTATTATTACTTTTAACCATCTGTCATATTTACTGTAACTCCAAGTCTTCTGTTATCTGTTACTTGTATTATTACTTTTAACCATCTGTTATATTTACTGTAACTCCAAGTCTTCTGTTATCTGTTACTTGTATTATTACTTTTAACCATCTGTCATATTTACTGTAACTCCAAGTCTTCTGTTATCTGTTACTTGTATTATTACTTTTAACCATCTGTTATATTTACTGTAACTCCAAGTCTTCTGTTATCTCTGTTATCTGTTACTTGTATTATTACTTTTAACCATCTGTCATATTTACTGTAACTCCAAGTCTTCTGTTATCTGTTACTTGTATTATTACTTTTAACCATCTGTCATATTTACTGTAACTCCAAGTCTTCTGTTATCTGTTACTTGTATTATTACTTTTAACCATCTGTTATATTTACTGTAACTCCAAGTCTTCTGTTATCTGTTACTTGTATTATTACTTTTAACCATCTGTCATATTTACTGTAACTCCAAGTCTTCTGTTATCTGTTACTTGTATTATTACTTTTAACCATCTGTCATATTTACTGTAACTCCAAGTCTTCTGTTATCTGTTACTTGTATTATTACTTTTAACCATCTGTCATATTTACTGTAACTCCAAGTCTTCTGTTATCTGTTACTTGTATTATTACTTTTAACCATCTGTTATATTTACTGTAGCTCCAAGTCTTCTGTTATCTGTTACTTGTATTATTACTTTTAACCATCTGTTATATTTACTGTAGCTCCAAGTCTTCTGTTATCTGTTACTTGTATTATTACTTTTAACCATCTGTCATATTTACTGTAACTCCAAGTCTTCTGTTATCTGTTACTTGTATTATTACTTTTAACCATCTGTTATATTTACTGTAGCTCCAAGTCTTCTGTTATATTTATAATTTTTTAGGTATATTCTTCTTCTTTTCTTTTATCCTTAGCCGCCGACTGTCAAATCAGTCAGTGACATCTATTACATTTATTATTACTTTTAACCTTCTGTTATTTTTATTATTGGTTCCGAATATCTGTTAATTGTATTATTACTTTTAACCATCTGATACATTTACTATTACTTCTATTCATTTGTTAATTTAACTATTTCTTCTAGTCATTAGTTATATGTATTATTACCTTTAATCACTTATTTACATTTATTATTACTTCTAGCCATTTGTTATTTTTATTGTTCGCTGTGACCATCTGTTACATTTATTATTACTTCTAGCCACCTGTTACATTTACTCTAACTCCAAGTGTTCTGTTACATTTATTATTACTTTTAGTAATCTATTACATTTATTATTACTTCTAGCCATCTGTCATTTTTATTATTGATTGATTCTGACGATCTGTTACATTTATTATTACTTCTATCTACCTGTTACATTTACTGTAACTCCAAGTCTTCTGTTACATTTATTATTACTTTTAGACGTCTAATTACATTTACTATTACTTCTAGCCACCCGTTACATAACCCCAACATGTAAAGGTACTCTCTCCTCTTTAATCTCTATTGTCCTTGTTGTCAACTGCGCGCATGAATTTATTTATGTCATACAGATTATGTACAGCAGTGTTTCTTAACCCTTCAGAGGTTCCGTACCCCTGGTTAAGAAGCACCGATGTACACAATAGGCAGAATTATGTGTCACTTCAAATACCTGACAATTCTAATGACTTACTACCTCAGTGTTACAATTAAACATAGCATTATTTCGCCATCCTTATCATTGTTTCCAGTTGCGCTCCTTACAAAGCATGGGGTCATCACTGTAGTTGGTCCTCTTGCAGGAAGTCTGCACCAAGCAGTCGCATGTTCTGGCAGAGGTGGTTTCTGTGTCAATTAGTTTTACATGATGAGGTTACCAGCCCTATGCACAACCCCATATTAACCGCCTTGTACAACAACAGCCTTGTATGGCGTCTCATAATTGGCTACGAGTTCTCACGCTCGTTGACCCTGCACAGTCAAGACAATACGAGAGGGTTAAGTACTGGCGGACTCTCTTCAGCGTCCGCTGTTTGGCTTAAGAGGGTTAAGTCTTATCTTTGTGTTCAGGTAGTCTGGCAGAAATAATGGGATTGTGGCAAGTGTACCACTCACAAATTCTGAATTTAAAATTCTACATTCTACTTTGTAAATGTGTACTCACTGTACTCACTGTTGCGTGAATTTATGGTACGTAGATTTGGTTTGTACGTGATTGATCTGCCATGTGTACAAGCCAAAGTTGGTACCTAGTTCACAGAATAGAACGTTGACCGATTCCAAATGTACGTGATTTTTCTGTTATTTGGACATGTGCCTAAATATAACCGACGGACCATGTGTCAAGGCTGAACGGAGTGCTTCGCCAAAACGAGGCAAACATTTATTTTTGAAAATGGTGCCTTGTTCACCGAATAGAAAGTTCGCAGATTCTAAAAACGAAACTAAATACTAATGGAAAGTGCGACGCCATAACCAAACTAGCCTATTGACCAGAACAACTTATCGAATAGGATGCCCATCATCACCATCATCACTTCCCATTTTTGCATTTTTACAAAGCATGGGACGCCACTGGAGCTGGGGGCCCCTTGTAAGAGGCCTTGGCTCAAACACTTTCATGTACTCTTGTTGGCGTTGTTTACAAGATAAGGTTTGTCAGCCCCAATCACAACTTCATATCAGTGGCCTCTTACGACATACTGGAGGTAGCAGTATCTGTGAGACGCAGCAATAGAGACCACAGTCAGCGACTCATAGCTTGACTGCCTGCGTCAGGATCAGCGAACCAGAGCTGGTCAAGACCGTGCTCCACCTCCACGTGGTGGTCCTGGATTCTGGCTGAGCGAGCACGGATCGCAATGGGAAGGCAAACCCGGTCCTAAAAAATGCCGTGCAGAAGTCGGATGTGTCGACCGAAAGGTGCAGATATCACAGCTACGGCGTAAACAGACACAACGCAACCACCGTCCTTTTCAGGGCGAACGAAGAAGAAGAAGAAGAAACAAAATAATATTAAATAAACAATAATATCTATTTCTCCCATTATAACTGTGGCTGACAAAATGTAAATATCGAAATATCCATGGTATTTCTGGTGTATCGTCCAAGTATAAAACTGACTATATACTTCTTTTTTTTTTTAATTTTTTGCTCAGGTAGAAGTAACTTTATTCTTTATTTGTCTTCTCAGACATCATCTTCTCTCTCTATTATACACGTGTACTTCCGTATTTTATCATCCCTGCGTTATCAGACATCACCGTGGCTACGACACAAACTGAGAATACCTGTAAAAGCATTATAAGGCAGTTATTGTTTGTTATATATACTCATGGAAAAAAGTAAGTGTGCAGCACTCAACAGGGCACTGTGCGTGTGTTCTTGTGTGAACTCAAATGCAAGTTGGCACACATTTCTGTGTGAGTGTTGTTCACTTACCCGTGTAATTACAATTGGATCGCAGTATTCATGGGGAGATAATCACGGTGCAAGATAAATCAAATGAAAAGTGCCGTAGGGGAGAATTTATCACAGATAAAAGGAAGGTAAGTGTGTAGCTCTAATCACAAGCATGTGAAAACTTAATCGTTGAAATAGAGAGTACCAAGAGTCCAACAGAAACATCTTTTTTGACAATGCCAAAATTGAACCAACAACAGCGAGCAATAGCTATAGGGATGTTAGCTGCTGGAGCGACTATATTAGCTTTATCACAACATTTCAATGTTCACAGGAACACTATATCACGCATTCAAGCTCGTAAGCTCGTTTCCACCAAACTGGATCCACTGCTGATCGCCATAGAAGTGGCCGACCACGAGTTACCACCCCTGCACAAGACCGTTACATACGCCTTATGCACTTGCGTAACAGGTTTATTCAGGCAACATGGACTGCCAGGAACAATTCAGGTTTAAGACCCGTGTCGTGCAGAACAGTGCGGAATAGGTGGACATACACGGTACTGAAATCAAGATTTCATTGTTTCGTGGGGATGCCACACTGACTTAAGTTTTTATCTTTCTTTCATGACACTTTCACTAAAATCAAAGTGATCACTTGGTCTTTTATTCAATATTCAACCACATTGTGTGCCAACTTTTATTTCATTTCGTCCATGAAATCACGCACAGTGCCCTGTAAAGTGTAGCACGCTTACTTTTTTCCATGAGTATATATATATATATATATATACTTATATATATATATATATATATATATATATATATATATAATATATATATATATATATATATATATATATATATATATTATATATATATATATATATATATATATATATATATATATATATATATATATATATATATATATATATATATATATATATATATATATATTAGTTCTTGTTATGAAATTCCGCAGGGTACTGAGTAAGAAACATAGAAGGGGTACC
The DNA here is from genome assembly GCA_024509875.1 of Oreohelix idahoensis. NCBI lineage: Eukaryota > Metazoa > Mollusca > Gastropoda > Stylommatophora > Oreohelicidae > Oreohelix > Oreohelix idahoensis. The sequence goes on from JAMPIV010017365.1 coordinate 127,398, forward strand.
TGTGATGAGTGGATTATGTAAAGAAATAAGAGCGCAACAGGACTAGAAGCAAAAGAATATCTATCAGGAAAGCCTGTCAGCGAGTTAAAGAAGCACATTCTCTCGCCAGGTCCCCGACATCACGTGAAGATGTGGTTATATAGAAGACTGCCTGGCACTGGGTCATGTAAAGACCACAGTAATTGTTAGAGTATTATTGTGAACAAATAGGATATTTCTAGGAACAGATAATCTTATCTCCGGAGTCTTAAAGAAGAGCTCTGAAAATGAAATAGAGTTAGCAGATTGGCATTCCAACCATGTTTAATCCATGCCTGATTTAATTAACTGATGGTTCTGCCCCCAGGTGCTAATCGTTAATCTGACTGTTACTAATTAAACAGATGTAAATACGACGACGGAAAAAACAACAATCACTGTTGCAGTGGCGTCACTAGGGGGTTGCGGGGGATGCAAACCGCACCGGGTGACACCATCAGAGGGGGTGACACCAAAATGACTGTCTATAAAATTTGTGTGCAGTGTTTCAGCAGAAATTTATTATTTTTTTTATAAAAATATCCCTGTAGTTAGTTATAACCACAAAAACATTTTTCGTAAGCCCAGCTTACATGTACTGTATCAAAATACATAATATTGATGTAGTTCTTCGACCTTTTTACTTCAAATTCTATTGTTTTCTTACCGAATTTCCACTTTAACCACATGAAACTACGTAAATACATTTAGGCTGTGCGTATGCTATTGTAATTTAAAGGTGTAATTTTGATTTTGCTAGTTGTTTATGTCACTACTGTTGCCATTATATTCATCGATATTTGGGAATTACGATTTACGAGTAACATTAGTACAAAAAACATTACTAAGGATTCTGTATGGTCTGGTACGGGAGGAAGTCCATAGGAGTGACACCATGAGTTACCGCACTGGGTGACACCAACCCTGGTGACGCCACTGCACTGTTGTGTTAAGTTGTATATACTTTTTTTAAAATCCCACTTTACATTTTGGTATTTTTTTTTTTTAACAAGAACACAATAAAGAAAACGAGTAAAAATGTGCCACAAGTGTTTAACAAAGTATGTCTCGTCTTGTGGACAAGTACGGGACCTTTCTGGTGTATATCGCTGTCTCAGTGACTTTTGTATGCACTCATCTAGAGTTTTGTTCTGCTTCTTCGAGGTATAGTCTGTCTGCTGGTGATATTTCTGTCTGACTCAGATACTGCCACCGGTTTTGTATGCGTTCATGCCAGTAAAGACTACTACTGCAGTTTTCCCGTTGTATTATTCTCGACAGACGCTAAGATTCATTGTGAAAACGCGCTGCCTTTCGACTACTGCTGCATTAACTTCATTGCGTAATATCACTTAGCCTTATGGTTGAAGATACAAACAATCAAAAACTTACTGAGCTTCCTGATAGACCAAGCCATCTTCCATTCCCTTTTCTTTGGATGCTTCTCCGGTTCATCAGACTAATTTTGATGCACTCAGTTTATCAATCAATAACCTTTAGCTCCCCAAGGATTGTAGGCCTTCAGCAAACACATGCCAAGTCCTCCTGTCACGTGCCATCCGCTCAAGTTATTTAACTGTTTTCTTCATCATTTTCACTTCTGCATCTATACTGTTCAAAAAAAAAAGAAACGCATAGCTACTGAAGGCACACACATAGCCATAATTTTGACATTCAATAACTTTTTTTAATTTAATGAGTTAACTGTTCAAATTGCACACAAGAATGCCTTAGGGTTCAACCAATCAATTGACAGTTGTTTTGCATCTGTCACGAGAGTTTTTTTGGCGTACGGGCTTTCCCGTTAGTATGGTGTGTGGCCTCCTCTTGCATCGATCAGCGACTGGCATCTCCTGGGCATGGATGCGATCAGACGTCTGATGTGGGCCTGTGGGATGGGTGCCCACTCTTCCTGGAGTGCCTGGAACAGATCACGACGATTGGCTGGAGCAACGTCTCGGCGACAAATACGTCTATGCAGCTCATCCCACAGGTGCTCAATCGGACTCATGTCTGGAGACATGGATGGCCAGGGAAAGGTGAGAATGTTGTTGGCAGTCAGGAACTGCGTGGTGAACCGTGCACATTGGGGTCTGGCGTTGTCCTGTTGAAACTCAGACCTTTGGGCAGCCAAAAGTGGAAGGATATGGGGTCGAAGAATTTCATTGACAAATCATTGCGCATTCAAGCCTCCTTCAATGTGCATCAATTGACTCCTTCCGTTGTAACTGATCATTCCCCACACCATTGCACCTCCATCACCGTGCGGCTGAGCTTCATCAACGCAATTTTGGGCAAAACGTTCATTTCGCCTATGGTAGACCCTACGCCGTCTATCATGACGCTGCAACAAAAAGAAAGATTCGTCACTAAACCAGACACGTCTCCATTGATTGTCAGCTGCCCAGGGACGATGCTGGTTGGCCCAAAGAAGTCGATTTTGGCGATGGCGGCGCGTAAGGACAGGTCCTCGGTGAGGTCGTTGTGCCCAAAGTCCAGCGTCATGCAGTCTATTCCGGACAGTTTGATCAGACACATGACGTCCTGCAGGCAATGACTGGGCAGTTGAGGAAGCTGTTGTAAACCTGTCTCTGAGGTGACGAAGCCGAATAAAGCGATCCTCCGCTGCTGTTGTCACTCTGGGTCGTCCACTGCGATGCCGGTCTTCAACTGAGCCAGTGGCTTGGAACCGGTGCCAAAGTCGACTGATGGTACTCTGATGCACGTTTAGATGCCTGGCAACCTGACTTTCGCCTGCATGCAGTCGGCCAATAGCAATGTTCCTTAAATGTATCGATAGAGACGCCATAAATGTCTGCTTGAAAATGAACTGAATATTTTGTGTGTAGCTTTATCCTTTTATAGGGTTTCAGTTGCGTAGTCAGTGAATAGTGTTCACCCCAAATTTTGTTGCTTTCAAGTGCGCGCAACATGAGCTGTGGTCAAAAATTGCGTCATTAAACACTATTGACCACTGCGTTGTAACGATTACAAAAACGAACGCAATTCAGGTCAACACGTGCATTTGACACTGTAAAGAACACTGGAGGTTGGTATTTATATACCCTAGCACCAAATTTTACTTACAAACTCATAAAAACGCGCCCTCGGATAGCTATGCGTTTCTTTTTTTGAACAGTATAGTTATCTTCTCCATGTGTTTCAACCCTGGAGATTTACATCTTCTTCCTATTCGTTCACCCAAATTCTCTCTTTTATTATCTCTGTATTTCATTTTTCCTGTATATTTTTCATCCATTCGTTTTGCGAATATTATTTTCATATAATTCGCAAACTTTACCTGTTTCTTTCTCAAAACTGAGAATCGCGCTAGGACGATATTACGTAGATGTCAGGGCTGCAGGGCGTCAGAAGGCGTGATAAGTCGGTTCGCGGAACATAGGACGTAGCAAATCGTCTACATTCTCACCGAGCGCGCGAGCTTCTTCTCGGCATTAGTCCCGGTGAGGTGTGATACTTTACATCTGCACCGGTCAGTATCCAGACATTTGTCTGGAAAATCCCAAACTGACACGGCGCTCACTTGGGCCATGGTCAGCTGTAGTGTGAAAACTGCCCTGAAATGGAGTCAGGCTGTCTGGGATTTGAAACTGACACGCGTACATCGTGGTCAGTAGGTGACAGTTACGACACGCGTTAAGCGGACGTAAATGTTGGGAGTAGGGGAGATAATTTCGCTTGGCGAAATAAGTTTGGGCCCTTTGTCTGATTTTAAGATATTGGCCAAGTTTGAAACTTTAATTTCATTCTCGCTCATAGACTCCACAGTAGATAGGTCGCTCGAAAACAGAATAGCTGTTAGCGAAGATCTCAGTTTGTTTCGGCAATTTGTCGAACTTCTAGACTTCCAGAAATATTTTCAGCATTTTTATTCTTAAGTTGTGCGACTACCTGTAATTCTGTGGTTGAGGTAATTAATATGATAGATATATAGATTTTGTGAGTGTTAAAGTGTTAAATCGCTTAATTCATTTTAATCTATTTCTTTAGCGCAGAAGAGAAATAAAGTGGTAGGCTATTATATTTTCTAGGGAAGCATTCAGTGGAAAGCAGACTAAAAAATTTAATTTCTAGCTTATAACGGCAATTGTAGCTATTTATGAATTTAATTTAACTGCTAATACTCAGTCGAGTGTATTTTTCTAAACTAACGTATAAACTCTAGAATCCAGCCTCATGAATGGTGACGGAATACGCACGTGTTCCTAATTTATGAGGATTGCTGATTTTTAAATATAACTTACGTCACGGGAAGTTTAAATGATAAGCAAAGCTCTCTGCTTGCAAGTTTAAATGTAAGTTATAACCAGTACAGATTCTGTTTATTATATTATATGTGTTATTTTTCCTCCACACAGTGAAAGTTTTGGGGTGACCCTAACTTTACCAGCACCTAGTAGTAGTTTCCATACTTGTGAAGAAATAGACAGTCCTTATTTTGAACCACGTGGGTTTTCTCAAGTAACACTGATCTGACGGTGCAAGTTAGACAGAAATACTAATATCCCTATAACGGGTTTTCAAAGACTGTAATGATAAATACTGGACCTTGGAGCCAGCACTTAATTTCTTCTAGAAACTCTATATAATTTGCTGCCTGGTGGCGTGAATATTAACAATCATTTCCCGACTAGATTATATCTTGTGGACAAATCTGTGGTGTGACTAAAGTGAATCCTATACTGAGGGAAGGCACCGACCTGACATTCATCATTTTTTTAGAAACCTACGCTATTGACACTGTGCTCTGCTAACTCCCGCGCCTGGAATAATTGTTAGGTGACTTAATCAGACATTTGAACAAATTTGCATACCCAAGTAGTCGTTCCCGGAGACTCCAAGTTAAATACGTCTTTTGGAACTGGGGACTTCTTGGCAGAAGACTGCATTTTTTTTTGAGTCTGTGTGAAAATCTAAAATCAATGTGTTCCAAGAGGCAGCGAGCAAAGTCGTGAGTACCTGAATGAGAAGCCATGGCGGAATGAATGAGTGTACGCTGGTCTGAGTGATATTTTCACTATTATATCTTTGACACCCTGTTGCTGTCCTAATTTTATTTTTTCCAATCTGCATAATTTGTTGCTAAGGCTAGAGTTCTTGTGTTTTTGTCTTAGGTTAAATCAGATTTTTTTCAAACTCTGTGCATATAATTACGAGATAAAACAAAGAAAAACTCTTAGACTCAAACCCTATGTATCTGTGACTCGGGCGCCATCATCTGTTCTCTTAACGGGGCCGGGCTAAACCTAGAGTTAACACATAACGGGGCTATCATCCTTGCAACATTTCCTTGATTTTTTATGACTATGTGTATATGTATTTTCCTTGATGTACTTTCTTTGATGTTGTGAGCCGATTTTTCCTGATATTAAAAATCGCTCTTGAACTTAATAATCGTGTTTGGTCAGCTCGTTCTAGATAATATATATATATCATTGTTATAGTTTTCCCACGTCTGTGTGTTTACCTGTCGTCACGTGTATGTGCGTGCCTGTGAGTGATAGAAATATACGTAATATGTATATTGGTGTAGTCTGTCTGACGCTGTAACAACTGTTGTAGAAGATAGGTGAGAGAGAGAAGAATTCTTTTCGCTTTCAGAGACAGCCACTATATCAAAATCTATCATCTCACGTGTGTGGAAATTCTATTACCTTTCACTAACTCTCACTGAGTCTATCACCTATTCAAACCTATTCAGAAGGGACCAAACCTAGTCTTAATTCTCCTATCGGAAATCTACGACAAATGGGGACTCGTTTCCGGTCTTTGAACTTAGAATAGGAAGACGAGTACGACAAACGTGGACTCGTCTATCTGGATTTTGAACTTAAGATTCTATATTCTGATATAGAGTAAGAGTGTGATGTCTTGTGACGGTGTATCTTTTAAAAAATAATTACCCCCTAGACTAGCGATCTGTTTACGGGCGTGCTGACCACACAAACTAATAAGTTTTTTTTTTCCACAGCATCTTTGAATAATATACATTTTGGTTACAGGTTGATTTTGTCGGGATATATGTTAACTGCTGATTGTAATACTAAATGCTGGTAAAGTGGTGAGTGTATAACATTCACTGGGTACTGAGGCAGAACGGCGTTTGAACTAAGTTAAGGAGTGTGTTTCGGACTTTTTGTCCAGATTAATTCCCTCCCTTACCCGATCTGACTTCAGGGGCGAACTTATAGTGGATTTTTAAAAATTAAGGGATTATTTTTCTCTTTAATTTTTGCAATATTCTTTTGCTTTTCCACTGTAGCAACTTATTTTTCAGAAGTAATCTTAACTACCATTTAGTTGGCGTAGTCGTGTTTTGCATTAAGTGCTTTATTGCCGATAATAGCAGCGATAGTTAGATTTTACTTTGGAGGAGGTATCCCAGGGTTAAGGATATCATCTTTTGAATTTTTGGTTTTTTTTTCTCGTAAGTGGTAGGAACCAGTGTATCCTTTTTCCTATTTTCTTTCTCCACTAGTCTCAGTCATTGACATAATATGGCCGAGAGGGCAAAGCTTAGACAACTCCTCAGGGACGAAGCGAGAGAGGAGGGACTGGAAGGAGAGGAAGCGAAAGCTTTTGTCAGAGACGAACTGGAGAGATATGATGCGGAGAGGAAAGCAGCTGAAGCTTTACAGCAGGCAGACAGAAGAATGGATGAAGAAATGGAAATTCGCAGGGCGAACGAACGAGAGAAGGAGAGACAGCATGAGGAAAGAGAGAAGGAGAGACAGCATGAGGAAAGAGAGAAGGAGAGACAGCGTGAGGAGAAAGAGAAGGAGAGACAGCATGAGGAAAGAGAGAAGGAGAGACAACATGAGTTGGCTCTTAAAGCTCTAGAGTTCCAAAGTCGTGGGGCTGCCTCTACCTCCAGCAATGGAGAGTCTTCTCCTCATTCTTCCTTAACTGACCCTGCTAACACTCAATCTCTTCAACTAAATGCTATGTCTTTCACTCTTGAATCTTTTTCCTTGTCCAAATGAGAAGATTGACACATGGTTAGAAAAATTTGAGAAAATTGCAACTCTGTACGGGTTAGAGAGGTCGCGTTGGAATATGAAACTTTCCCAGGCCCTAAAAGGTTCTGCTTATGATGTTTATTCTAAGCTGGAAAGTAGCCAACAAGACGACTACGATGTGTTGAAGAAAGCGTTACTGGAGCGCTTTGAAATGAACGCTCGCAAGTTTTTGCAACTGTTTCGCAACAGCCGGAAAGAGAATTCTGAAACTTTTCACCAGTTCTCATCTCGTCTTAAGGGATATCTAACAAAGTGCCTTGAGCTTTCGCAGCTCCCCTCTACCTATGAAGGTCTTGAGGAACTTGTTCTAACTGAACAAATAAAGAACACTTTGTCTGCTGATACCCGGAGATTTCTCGCTGAGCAGGGGGGCAGAAAAACTTGAAGACATTTTGGAAAAGTCTGAGCGTTATCACAATGCGCTGGCTGAACTACCGGCCACAAAGCGGAAACCGACAGAGGAGCATTTTCGAAAACATAACCTAGAGCAATCTTCTCAGGCTTCTAACCTAAACAACCACAGAGAAACTGGACCTCAAAACCCCCCTCCTGAAAAATCCAAGTTCTACAAGAACAAGTACCCCAACCACCCCAAACAGTCTGATCAACCCGACCGCCCTACATGGCAGCGTAGCCAGAAAGGACAAGGTGGCAAAGGGAGAACCCCTGAGCACGGGACATATGATCAGACCGAGCACACCGAGCCTAAACGCATCGGATGCTTATTAACAGTCTCGCAAGGCGGAATTATTGACAGTGATTCCCAACCTCTTGGGGATAGACCCTCAACGCGAGGTATTGTTATTTTTGAACGGTTCTCAAACTTCTTGCTTATTTGACACGGGGCTTTCTTACGATTGCATTGTTGCCAGAAACCTGGTTAAACCCGGTCAAGAGACAGGAGAGACCGTCAAACTTTGTGGAGTTCGTAAGAGTGATGCACCTACAGCGCTTCCCATCGCATTGGTGGAGATACACTCTGACTTTGTCAGAGGTGTGATCAAAGCGGCTGTTATGGATGATCCCATCTACCCAGTCATACTTGGCGGGAGATACGTGTGTATTGGGAAACCGGAAGAGCCGATTGTGGCAGCAGTAACTACAAGAGGGCAAACCAAGAAGGAACGGGAGCCTGCGCCAAATTTGTTACCTATGGAACTTAAAGAAGCGCAATACAAGGACCCTACTTTGGCACCCTGCTTTAGGAAACTGCCCATGGCTAAGGAACCCAAACAGCACGGGGACATTTTTTCTGCGGATGGCGTACTTTATCGGAGAACGGGCAAGCCTGACCAAGGTTACAACCAGCTCCTAGTACCGAAACAGTACAGAAGCCAAATCCTAAAAAATGGGGCACTCTCTTCCCTTTAGCGGACATATGGGACAGAACGCCACAAACCAACGTATAAACCACTCATTATTGGTGGCCAGGAGTGAATACTGATATTATCAGATATGTCAAATCCTGTGCCCAGTGCCAACGTGTACCACCCAAGCAACGGACACCCCCAGTCCACATGGGTGAAATGCCAATAATGGGAACACCATTCGAACGGGTTGTGATCGACATTTTAGGGCCTTTCGAAAGGACTAAAAGAAGGAACAGGTTTATCCTGACCTTAGTCGATACATGCACTTTATGGGCAGAAGCTATCCCGCTAACATGCGCAGATGCCAAGCATGTCGCAGAAGCCCTCGTGCAGATTTTCACTCGGTTGGGATTCCCGCAGCAAGTGTTGACGGATAATGGATCTCCATACCGAAACCTGTTGATGGATGAGATCGTTAAGATCTTGAGGACCCAGCACATCCACACTAAGCCATATACTCCGGCCGGAAATGGGCTCGTGGAACGTGCTAATGGAAACCTCACCATGATGCTAAGTAAGCTGGCACAAGTGAAACCTGAAGATTGGGATCTCTGTATTCCTGCAGCATTATTTGGCTACAGAGAATCTCCTCATACTTCCACAGGATTTCCGCCAGCTACACTCTTATTTGGCAGACCCATTAAGGGCCCGCTTGAAGCCTTACTTCAGTCTCTGACAGACGAGAAGGCGGATGAGACAGTCGTCTCAGCAAGTAAATATGTGTCGGTTTTAAAGGAAAGGTTGAAACTAGGGTGGGACCTAGCAACGACTAACTTTAAGCGAGCTCGCACAAAGCACGCTAACCGATACAGGAAAGTCGCGGAAGAGAGAGAACTGGAAGCAGGAGAGAAAGTTTTGGTGTGACTCCCTACTGAGAACAACCAACTGAAGATCGGATGGCAAGGGCCGTTTACCGTCCTGAAAAAGATTTCTAAGGCTAACTACCAGATCTCTATTGAAGGAAAGGAGAAGGTTTTCCATTTAAATCTCTTAAAGAGATACTTGGAAAAACCAGTGCCAACCTCCGACCATCTCCTGACGATCGCCAAAACTGACGAAGATGATGATAGTGGCAGGGATATTCCACCGCTATCACAGGAAATCTTTCAAAAATGTCAGAAGCGGCGACGCTCTTTCAAGCGCGCATGGGAGACATTCCGGGGGAAGGAAACTTTGAGGAGTGGACTTGAGTAGGAATTGGACAGAGATGGAGGGGGAAGATGAGAGGGAAGAGGACAGACACCCCGAAGCTACGGTTATAGGAAATTAAACTCCATAACGTAGACATGGAGTGCTTCCATATCTTAAAGGGGGGAGGCTCTGTCACGTAGGGTTTATATTCATTTAATTTCCTACATCTTCTTCCTATTCGTTCACCCAAATTCTCTCTTTTATTATCTCTGTATTTCATTTTTTTCCTGTATATTTTTTCATCCATTCGTTTTGCGAATATTATTTTCATATAATTCGCAAACTTTACCTGTTTTTCTTTCTCTAAAAACTGAGAATCGCGCTAGGACGATATTACGTAGATGTCAGGGCTGCAGGGCGTCAGAAGGCGTGATAAGTCGGTTCGCTGAACATAGGACGTAGCAAATCGTCTACATTCTCACCGAGCGCGCGAGCTTCTTCTCGGCATTAGTCCCGGTGAGGTGTGATACTTTACATCTGCACCGGTCAGTATCCAGACATTTGTCTGGAAAAAATCCCAAACTGACACGGCGCTCACTTGGGCCATGGTCAGCTGTAGTGTGAAAACTGCCCTGAAATGGAGTCAGGCTGTCTGGGATTTGAAACTGACACGCGTACATCGTGGTCAGTAGGTGACAGTTACGACACGCGTTAAGCGGACGTAAATGTTGGGAGTAGGGGAGATAATTTCGCTTGGCGAAATAAGTTTGGGCCCTTTGTCTGATTTTAAGATATTGGCCAAGTTTGAAACTTTAATTTCATTCTCGCTCATAGACTCCACAGTAGATAGGTCGCTCGAAAAACAGAATAGCTGTTAGCGAAGATCTCAGTTTGTTTCGGCAATTTGTCGAACTTCTAGACTTCCAGCAATATTTTCAGCATTTTTATTCTTAAGTTGTGCGACTACCTGTAATTCTGTGGTTGAGGTAATTAATATGATAGATATATAGATTTTGTGAGTGTTAAAGTGTTAAATCTCTTAATTCATTTTAATCTATTTCTTTAGCGCAGAAGAGAAATAAAGTGGTAGGCTATTATATTTTCTAGGGAAGCATTCAGTGGAAAGCAGAATAAAATTAAAATTTCTAGCTTATAACGGCAATTGTAGCTATTTATGAATTTAATTTAACTGCTAATACTCAGTCGAGTGTATTTTTTCTAAACTAACGTATAAACTCTAGAATCGAGCCTCATGAATGGTGACGGAATACGCACGTGTTCCTAATTTATGAGGATTGCTGATTTTTAAATATAACTTACGTCACGGGAAGTTTAAATGATAAGCAAAGCTCTCTGCTTGCAAGTTTAAATGTAAGTTTTATAACCAGTTACAGATTCTGTTTATTATATTATATGTGTTATTTTTCCTCCACACAGTGAAAGTTTTTGGGGTGACCCTAACTTTACCAGCACCTAGTAGTAGTTTCCATACTTGTGAAGAAATAGACAGTCCTTATTTTGAACCACGTGGGTTTTCTCAAGTAACACTGATCTGACGGTGCAAGTTAGACAGGAAATACTAATATCCCTATAAACGGGTTTTCAAAGACTGTAATGATAAATACTGGACCTTGGAGCCAGCACTTAATTTCTTCTAGAAACTCTATATTAATTTGCCTGCCTGGTGGCGGCGAGTACTTCAATTATTTAACAATCATTTTCCCGACTAGATTATATCTTGTGGACAAATCTGTGGTGTGTGACTAAAGTGAATCCTATACTGAGGGGAAGGCACCGACCTGACATTCATCATTTTTTTCTAGAAACCTATGCCATTGACACTGTGCTCTGCTAACTCCCGCGCCTGGAATAATTGTTAGGTGACTTAATCAGACATTTGAACAAATTTGCATACCCAAGTAGTCGTTCCCGGAGACTCCGAGTTAAATACGTCTTTTGGAACTGGGGACTTCTTGGCAGAAGACTGCATTTTTTTTTTGAGTCTGTGTGAAAATCTAAAATCTGTGTTCCAAGAGGCAGCTGAGCAACAAAGTCGTGAGTAACAGGAAGTTTGAGAAGCCATGGCGGATATGAATGAGTGTACGCTGGTTTGAGTGATATTTTCACTATTATATCTTTGACACCCTGTTGTGTCCCTAATTTTTTTTTTCAAATCAATGCTGATTAATTTGTTGCTAAGGCTAGAGTTCTTGTGATTTTTGTCTTAGGTTAAATGCAGATTTATTTTTTTCAAAACTCTGTGCATAATAATTACGAGATCTTTAAAACAAAAGAAAAAACTCTTAGACTAAGAAACCCTCCCTATGTATCTGTGAGACTTTCGGGCAGCCATTCATCTGTTCTGTTCTTAAACGGGGCCGGGCTAAACTAAACTAGAGTTAACACCATTACGGGGCTATCATCCTGTGCAACATTTCCTTGATTTTTTTGACTATGTTGTATTTTGTATTTTCCTTGCTGTACTTTCTTTGTATGTTGTGTTGCCGGTTTTTTTTCTGATTTATTTAAATCGTTTTATCTTGAACTTAGTACTATCGTTTTTGGTTTTTTTCAGCTCGTTTTTTTCTAGATAATTTATATATTCGTCATTGTTTATAGTTTTCCACAGTCCGTGTTTTTCAGTTTTTAACCTGGTCGATTCACGGGTATACGTGCGTTGACAGTGAAGTGATAGAAATTTTTTGTAATATTTATATTTGTTGTAGATCTGTTGACGCCTGTAACATACTGTTGTATTTTGGTTCGATTTACATTTAGGTTGATGTTTTGAGCTCCGTTATGAATTCTTTTCGCTTTTCAGAGACATGCACTATATCAAATCCTATTCATTCACGTGCTTGTGTGGAAAGTCTTTTCAACATTTCGCATCTTACTCTCACTGAGTCTATCACCTAATTCAAACTAATTCCAGAATTTGACCCAAACCTTGTTCTTAATTCTTGTCTCGAAAATTTTTGAACAGGGTACAGTGTTTGCTTGTTTTTCGCGCTTTTGTTACACGGAGTGACTAGTTTATTGGTCAGTAGCAAATTTTGTTTGTTATTTATGTTTTTTTTTTTTTTTCAACGCTTTTGCGTTGATTCAAAATTTTTTAGTGTGTTATTTGGCCTGTTTTGGTTTTGTTTATTTTTGTTTTTTGTTTACCTGGTTATTTTTTTTGTGTTTTGACTCAATTTTATGTGTTTTTTTGTTTTTTATATTGTTATTTTTTTAATTTTTGGCTAATATGTTTCATTTTTTTTTGTTTTTTTTTAAAGTTTTATTTTATTTTTTTTTTTTGTCTTAAGTGTTCTTTATTTGTGTTTTTTGATGTTTGTTTTGTATTGCATTTTTTTAATAGTTTTTTTTGTATGTCTATTTTTTTTGGTCATCTTTCTATTATTCTATTTAATAACTTATTTTTTGTATATATTGGTATATATATATATCTATATTCTATAATATATTTTTGTTTGTTATATCCCAAAATAATAATCCACCTTCTCTATATAATTATTTTTATAAAAATTAATCTTATTTTAATTTTTATATCTATTAATTTATTTATTTATATTATATATATTATTTTTTAGTATTAAATTAAAATATATTATATGTAATTTTTCTATTAATTTTGGTAGCACATTACAGTTACGCTACCACAATATTTTTTTAAATGATTAAAAAAAAAGTAATAAAATAACAAAAAATTTGGGAAAAGATATATTCCCGTGATTGCAAATTTTAAGAGAGCGAATTTAGATTAATTAAAATGTATTAATTTTAATATTTAAAATAAATGGGTTTGTGATAATTAAAAATATTTTGAAAAATTAGATGAAAGTTCACGTGCAACACGGATTAAATTAAAGAAATATAATAATGATATAAATGTGGACCGCTAAATGAAGCGATTTTACTCGGTTTAAAAAAAAAATAAGTATTTAGAAGATATTACATAATGATAAAGTGCATAGTGAATTGAATATAATAAGGACTATCTGAAAGCTATGAAACGAGCCTTTGTTTTTTTTTGTTTTTTTTTGTGTTTTTTTTGTTTGTTTTTTTTTATTTTTTGTTTTTTTTTTTTTTGTTTTTTTTTGCACCACTTTTTTTTTTTTTTTCTGGTTTTTTTTTATGTTAGGAACCTTTTTTTTCTTTTTTTTTTTTATGACTTCGGAGTTTTTTTCAACACGGTACTTTTTTGCGTTTTATTGTTTTATTATTTTTGTTTTGTGTTTTTTCTAGGGAATTTTTATTTCAGTTTTTTGTTTTTACAGAAGACGATTTGGTTTTTTATTTGTGTTTTTTTGCTTTGGTAGTTTTCGATTTTACCGTTATTACGCCGATCAGTAGCTTTTACAGTTTTTTTAACTGCAATTTTTCATACCTTTAACTGTAGGGCACATTTTACCATAGACTAAAAAAATGTTAGCGGCGGCTGCACTGGGAGAGAAACATAATCCGATTAATAGGACTGCAGTTGAATGCTGTCAACTTATTCATAAACATACTAACATAAATAACAGATGTCAGAGCTGTGATATAACCTTTAGCCAATCAAATATAGTATGCTCTTATTTATCGACCCGTTCTGAACATTCTAACTTCTCCACACCAATGTATCACTCACAAAGCCGATTTCGACTTTATAGTAGTATTTAATTTCAATACTTTATTTTCATATCCATCTTTCAATTCAATCGCTTGCTCATCCTACCCTCATTACCGTGGAAATGTTAATGCGGTGACATAACGAGTGAGGTTTAGCCCATGCACTGGATGAATCCTGCGTTCACAATCAAAACAGACTACTCACAAAATCCATTTAGGATGACAACGCACGAAAGTTTTTTTTTCAATTCATCAGGTATACCCTTACACCCTCATACACTGCCACCAATCAGAAAACAAACAATTGAAGACTCGTGAATACACCCATTCATCACTGTGTGATGAATAAAAATAATTCTATGGCTTCCGCTGGAAAATATAATTTCATTATCATTTTACCATAATACCAAAGTCACGAAATCACAATTTCTTATAATAAACAATCACTTGCATTTACCATTCTTCTTCGCATTAATCATACCCCACACACCACCAAAAAACCCCCCGTTCACACCTTGTACTAAACCCCAACACTATACACTCAATTATCTAACCAAACAAAAACAACACCACAAACACTATCCCACAAAAACACACACAATCACAAAACTTACTACTCACACACACACACACAACACATCTCCAACACACAACAAACACTAACTAAACCACACAAACACCACTAAAAACTATTCAACACCCATTCAATACAAACAATACCCCCACCACATCATCCCACACCAACACATCCATAACATTCCCATTCCCACCCAACCTTTCTCCCCCACCCCCCTAACCCACCCAAACTTAACTCTACCCCTACATTCACCACTCTCCTCTCCCCAAAAATACATTCCTCCCCATTCCCCCTCCCCCTTTCATAACCAAACCCCATAAAATTCCATCCTTCCCACCCCCCATAACAATAACAAACACACCAATCCCCCAACATCTTTCATAAACCTCTAATAATCTACCCACCCCATCTTATCATTCCACTCTCTCCCTACTTACTATTACTCTGCCCCTCCAAATTTCCCCCCTTCCCTCTTATACACTCCCCCACTATTTATTTCCCATCCTCTT